>SJYX01013938.1:354269-490975 GCA_006410675.1 Oreotragus oreotragus | reverse complement strand
TTTTTGTTGGGGATGGTCTTGACCACGGCCTCCTGAACAATCACAAACCTCTGTCCATAGTTCATCAGGCACTCTATCAGATCTAATCACTTGAATCCATTTGTCACTTCTACTGTATAATTGTAAGGGATTTGATTTAGATCATACCCAAATGGTCTAGTGGTTTTCCCTACTTTCTTCAATTTAAGTCTGAATTTGGCAATAAGGAGTTCATGATCTGAGCCACAGTCAGCTCCTGGTCTTGATTTTGCTGACTGTGTAGAGCTTCTTTATCTTCCGCTGCAAAGAATATAATCAATCTGATTTCAGTGTTGACCACCTGGTGATGTCCATGTGTAGAGTCTTCTCTTGTGTTGTTGGAAGAGGGTGTTTGCTATGACCACTGCGTTCTCTTGCAAAACTCTATTAGCCTTTGCCCTGCTTCATTTTGTACTTAAAGGCTAAATTTGCCTGTTACTCCAAGTATCTCTTGACTTCCTACTTTTGCATTCCAGTGCCCTGTAATGAAAAGGACATCTTTTGGGGGTGTTAGTTCTATAAGCTGTTGTAGGTCTTCATAGAACTGTTCAGCTTCAGCTTTGTTAGTATTACTGGTCGGGACATAGACTTGGATTACTGTGATACTGGATGGTTTGCCTCGGAAATGAACAGAGATCATTTTGTTGTTTTTGAGACTGAATCCAAGTACTGCATTTCAGACTTTTTTGTTGACTATGAGGGCTGCTCCATTTCTTCTAAGGGATTCTTGCCCACAGTAGTAGATATAATGGTCATATGAGTTAAATTCACCCACTGTAGTCCATTTTATTTAACTAATTCCTAAGATGTTGATGTTCATTCTTGCCATCTCCTGTTTGACCACTTCCAATTTACCTTGATTCATAGACCTAACATTCCAGATTCCTACGCAATATTGTTCTTTACAGCATCAGATTTTACTTCCATCACCAGTCACATCGACAGCTGGGGGTTGTTTTCACTTTGGCTCTGTCTCTTCATTCTTTCTGGAGTTATTTCTCCACTCTTGTCCAGTAGCCTATTGGGCACCTGCCAACCTTGAGAGTTCATCTTTCCTTGTCCTATCTTTTTGCCTTTTCATACTGTTCATGGAGTTCTCAAGGCAAGAACTGAAGTGGTTTGCCATTCCCTTTTTCAGTGGACCACGGTTTGTCAGAACTCTCTATCATGACACGTCTGTCTTGGGTGGCCCTACACGGCGTGGCTCATAGTTTCAAAGAGGTGGAAAAGGCTGTGGTCCATGTGACCAGTTTGATTAGTTTTCTGTGATTATGGTTTTCATTCTGTCTGCCCTCTGATGGATAAGGATAAGAGGCTTATGNTGGGTGGCCCTACACGGCGTGGCTCATAGTTTCAAAGAGGTGGAAAAGGCTGTGGTCCATGTGACCAGTTTGATTAGTTTTCTGTGATTATGGTTTTCATTCTGTCTGCCCTCTGATGGATAAGGATAAGAGGCTTATGAAAGCTTCCTTATGGGAGAGACTGACTGAGGGGGAAACTGGGTCTTGTTCTGATGGGCAGGTCCATGCTTCATAAATAGGTTAACACAAAAGCCAGTAAAGTCTTTTGGGTGTTTTATTTCCTATTTCATTTAACAGTAATCAGTTCAATTCAGTTGATCAGTCGTGTCTGATTCTTCACAACCCCATGGACTGTAGCACACCAGGTTTCCCTGTCCATCACCAATTCTTGAAGCTTGCTCAAACATATGTCCATCAAGTCGATGATGCCATCTTTCCTATTTCATTTAACAGTAATCAGTTCAATTCAGTTGATCAGTCGTGTCTGATTCTTCACAACCCCATGGACTGTAGCACACCAGGTTTCCCTGTCCATCACCAATTCTTGAAGCTTGCTCAAACATATGTCCATCAAGTCGATGATGCCATCCAACCATCTCATCTGTCGTCCTCTTCTTCTCCTGCCTTCCATCTTTCCCAGGATCAGGGTCTTTTCCAACGAGTCAGTTCTTTGCATCAGGTGGCCAAAGTATTGGAGTTTCAGCTTCAACATCAGTCCTTCCAATGAATATTCAGGACTGGTTTCCTTTAGCATTGAGTGGTTTGATCTCTTTGCAGTCCAAGGGACTCTCAAGAGTCTTCTCCAACAGCAATATGCTGAGCCTTTACTTTCAGTTTCCCAATCTCACCCACGCTGTGTCTCACGCTTTTCTCTCCACTTGGAACACTGCTCTACCCCATCCTCACCCATCACCCCACCAGCTGGTGGGTTAATTTTCCCTGAGAAGTCTTCCTTGATTTGTTATCTTTGGTTGGGAGCCTCTCCTATGGTTCCAAAGTATCCTTGATGAACCCTTTTGGTAGTGCCATTGACACTAATTTGTAATTATTAATAATTGCGGTTTCGGACTGGGAATTTAAAATCATTATAACTAGGCTCAAACGCATCTTTATTAATCAACACAGGAACTATTACAATCAACACACTTTTGCTTCAGGATTCAATGAATTCTTGGAAAGCAGTTTCTGCCTGATAGTTGTAGAAGTGTTTTCCCTGCAAAAAAGTTATCAAGATGCTTGAAGAAGCAGTTGTCAGTTGGTAAGAGGTCAGGTGAACATAGTGGATGAGGCAAAACTTCGTAGCCCAGTTCATTCAACTTCTGAAGCATTGGCTGTGCAACATGCAGACCGGGCACTGTCATTGAGAAAAATTGGGCCCTTTCTATTGGCCAGTGCTGGCTGCAAGCATTGCAGTTTTTGGCGTATCTCATCACTTTACTGGCCATACTTCTAGGTGTAATGGTCTCGCCAGGATTCAGAAAGCTAGAGTGGCTCAGACTGCAGTGGACCACCAAGGAGTGACCCTGAGGCCTTTTTCTGGTCTAAGCTTGGCTTTGGGAAGTACTTCATAGCATCTTCTTGGTCCAACCACTGAGTTGGTCATCACCAGTTGTCGTATAAAAACCACTTTTTGTCTCACATCACAATCTGATCGAGTACTGGTTTGTTGTTGTTGTGTAGAATAAGAAAAGACGACACTTCAAAAGGACGACTTTTTTTTCCAGCCAGCTCACGAGGCACCACTCATCAAGCTTTTTCATCTTTCCAGTTTGCTTGAAATGCTGAATGATGATAAAATCACCTACTTTGAGTTCTTCAGCAACTTCTCATGTAGTTGGAAGAGGATCAGCTTTGAGGATGGCTCTTAACTGGTCGTTGTCAACCTCCAATCACTGGCCACTGTGTGCATGGCTGTGGCTCTCGTCTCCTTTGCAAAACTTCTTGAACCACCCCTGTACGCTTGTAACCAGTTCTGGGCCAAATGCATTGTTGATGTTGCAAGCTGCCTCTGCTGCTTTAGGATCCATTTTGTACTCGAGTGAAAAAAATTGCTCAAGGGTCTTCTCTGGTGGCTCAGTGGTAAAGAATCTGCCTGCCCATGAGGGGACATGGGTTCATTCCCTGGTCCAGGAGGGTCCCACACGCCTCAGGGCAACAAAGCCTACAGGCCATAACTATTGAGCCTGTGCTCTGGAGCCCAGAGCCACAACTACTGAAGCTTGCATGCCCTCGAGCATGTTCTCCACACAAAAGAAGCCACTGCAACCAGAAGCCTGAGCGCTGCACCTAGAGATTAGCCCCCACCCTCCAAAACTAGAGAAAAGCCTGAGAAGCATTGAAGACTCAGCACAGCTAAAAATTAAGAAATAAAATGTAAAAATAAAAAGTGAAAGTTGCTTAGTCATGTCCAGCTCTTTGCAACCCCATGGACTATACAGTCCATGAAATTCTCCAGGCCAGAATACTGGAGTAGGTAGCCTTTTCCTTCTCCAGGAGATCTTCCCAACCCAGGGATCGAACCCAGGTCTTTCACACTGCAGGCAGGTTTTTTACCAGCTAAGCCACAGGGAAGCCCCTTGAGTGATTTTTTTATTCAAGTTCAAAGTGGGTCATAAAGCATCAGAGACAGCTTGCAACATCAGAAATGCACTTGGCTCAGAACTGGTAACAAAGGAGATGAGAGTCAATCCTAAAGGAAATCAGTCCTGAATATTCATTGGAAGGACTGATGCTGAAGCTGAAACTCCAATATTTTGGCCACCTGATGGGAAGAACTGACTCACTGGAAAAGACCCTGATGCTGGGAAAGATTGAAGGAGGCAGGAGGAGAAGGGGACGACAGAGGTTGAGATGGTTGGATGGCATCACCAACTCAATGGACATGAGTTTGAGCAAGCTCTGAGAGTTGGTGATGGATAGGGAAGCCTGGTGTGCTGCAGTCCATGGGGTCTCAAATAGGGAGCAGGGGAGTGTTCAGGATGGGGAACACGTGTATACCTGTGGCAGATTCATGTTGATGTATGGCAAAACCAATACAATATTGTAAAGTAATTAACCTCCAATTAAAATAAATAAATTTTTATTTTAAAAAAAAGAGTTGGACACGACTGAGTGACTGAACTGAACTGAAAAATAAAAAAAATCACTCGAATTTGCTTTTTGTCTAACATCATTTCCCTAGTCTAAATACAAAATAAACAGCAAGTATTAAGTCATTAGCAAAAACACATAAAATGAGAAATGCTCATTAAAATGATGCATAACATAACCACATTTTAAAAGAATGTATTTCAATATCAAATGGCAAAGTTCAACAATGTAAAATCACAATTACTTTTGCACCAACCTAATAGTTTATTTCATTGTGAATCCCCAATAGATTCCAAGCTTCTTGAAAGCGGGGGCATCAGGTAACATTCACTGCTATCTGCCCAGCCCTACCCTAGTGTTGGAAGCATACAAGTCACTCAATAAATATTTGTTGTTTGATGACTTAAATAATGGGTTGGCCACCTATCTGGACCTATTTTTTATGCCTAACTTTTTATACCTGAAGAGCCAGTTGAAAATAGAGCTCCTTACTTCTGTATCAGATGAACAGGGTGGAGGAAAGTGTCTTTTAGTTTGTCTTGTATCTGTAGGAAATGGTCTTCAAGCCTGCTTTATTCAATTTATGCTTAAATTGAATCACTCTCTTGATCTTGAACCTACAAATAAATGGCAACTGTGCCCAAGCTATGTGTAGAACAATATGAGCATGTATTTTAATTTTTTGTTAACCCTAGATCTCATATCAAGAGACACTTGAAGTCTCTTATGAATGAAAAACATGTTAATAAGAGTATACTTACTAAAATTTTCTCTGTTTTTCAAGTATATACCTGAATTATGATAAATTTAATCTCTAGTGGTAAACAAATGAATCATTTTGGCTGTGACAGAGCACTAACAGTTTTACTGTCTTGACTAATTTTTGGTATTCTGGCTTCTTAACTATATAATACAATCATTATTGCACTGTGACTCAACCATTTAAATTGAAAAAAATTAAACCAACATTCTTAGGGTAATGCTATTTAAAAATGAAAGATGGCTTCCCATTAATCAAAAGAAAAAAATCTGACTTTAAGGAACTAAGAGAAAAAAGGAAATTCTTTTAAAATTCAATTCATTATTCTCAGAAACAAAATGGATTTCCTTTCAATATGTTGGAATAAAAACGGAGTTCTTTATAAAATTGTGACAAGTTTTATCTATGGGTATAAAATTTTAAATAGAAAGGGTGATAGCAAGAGAGAGGTCTTTATCCAGTAATGTGGAAATAAATGATTTCCTAAGGGTATGGGGACACAGAAAATGAATCATTTTTGAACATGCTTAGGTTTGCAACTCAGGCGCCTGAGGACAGTGGCTCCCAGAATTTTTGTCATAGAGGCTTATATTTTCATAGTAAAAATTTCATGGATTCTTTTCCATCCTGGATAATAGTTATCCTTCTAATGCTTGTTGCTTAAATAAACCACAATAAAAAAATGTTAGGATGATGTCAAAAATTACTTGAAATTTATGTGTATTTAATTAAAAACAAAACACCTTTAATACATTTGGAAAATAGTGGTTTTAAAAATGTTTGAGATATTATTTAGCCATTCTACGTAAAACGTTTCAAGTGTATATGGGTTCACAGGCCCTGTACAATAATTTCTAACTCTTGGGGTCTGTGAATGCAGACTGGGAACCACAGCTGGGACTTACAAAAAGTTATCTCACTTTGATGAAAATTATTCAATACTTCTACTGTGTTTGACAGGATACACTTATCCTTCAAGTCTTCCTTTCCATTGCACAATATATGAGTCTGTTTAAATCATCTTTAACAATTTTCCCCTAGTGTTTCAGAAGTTTTAGTTGTTCACTTTTATTGAACTTTAAATGAAGTACATTAATGTCCACATGAGTGATCCACTGAAGACATATCTTGGCTAGACTGCAGACTCCCTAGCATGGTGAGAGAATCCATAGGCAGGGAAAACTTACCTCAGGTTTTTTAATTCATCATGGTACACTGTAATTGTTTCTTGACTCATTGAATTTAAGATGCCTTTAATTGTAGAAAATTATTTCATATAACACCATAAAGAAAAAATGTTGCCAATTAAATTCTGATGTGCTGTTTTCAATATTATTTAGCTTTTAATTTTAAGTTTATTGAAAGAGTTGTTTTACACTTATTTAGGCATGGGGTTTAATCACATATTACTAATATGTGTTCATAAAATGAAAAAATATACGTGAAATAAATTGGTTGAGATATTCCCAAAACTTTTCCCATTCAAGGTCTAGATTTTCTAAGTCATTTGCTGTTCAGAAGTATTCATGTTCACCTTTCCCCACATAGTATTGTCCCATCAACAGCACTGTTGCTACACTATCCAAATCAATCTACAGATTTAATTTGATCCCTATCAATTACCCAGGACATTTTTACAGAACTAGAATAGATAATCCTAAAATTTATATGGAACCATAAAAGACCTAGAATTGCCAAAGCAATCCTGAAAAAAAAGAACAAACTGGAGGATAACCCTCCCAGACTTCAGATAATACTGCAAGGCTACAGCAATCAAAACAGCATACTATTGGCATAAAAATGGAGCTACAGATCAATGGAACAGAATAGCAAGCCTGGAAATAAACCTACACACCTACAGTCAATCTTCAACAAAGGAGGAAAGAATATACAATGGAGAAATGACAGTCACTTCAGCAAGTGGTGTTGGGAAAGCTGGACAGCCCCATGTAAATAAATGAAGTTAGAACACACCCTCATGTCACACACAAAAATAAACTCAAAATGGCTTAAAGATTTAAATATAAGACATGACACCTAAAACTCCCAGAAGAGAACATAGGCAAAACAGCATTGTTGCTGAAGCATTTCTTTAAAGTGTGTTATACTAGTATCTCTGAACTTTCTCCCAAGCCCATAATATCCATTCTACTACCAGAGGTGTGGACAAAATATTTTCAGAAAACTAGGATCATCTTCTTTTCTTATATTGTCCTTAAAAATGGTTTGTTGACTGAAATGTCAAGGGATTGCTGAGGCTAGTCATAGCCCTAGGAATAAACTAAGTCCCATAGTTACATTCAATGAGGCAGACAGCTTCTAAAATGGCTCCCAATGATCGTCATTTTCTGGTATTCACACCCTTGTATAGTCCTCTCCCCTTGAGTACGGCCTGGACCTAATGATTTGCTTCTAATGAACTGAATTCAGCAAAGTGATGGGATGACACTTCTGAGATTAGGCTACAAAAGACCAACTTCTTTCTGGTTATCTCACTCTTGCTTTCTCACTCTAGTAAAGCCTCCTGTCGTATCATGGGCTGCCCTATCTGGAGATAACTAGGCAAGGAACCAAGGGAAATCTCTGGCCAATGGCTCATGAAGAACACCAAGACCTCAGGTGAATAGCCCATGGGAAACTGAATCCAATCAATATCATCCGAGTGACCTTGAAAGCAGATCTACCCCTGCTGAGCCTTAAGACAGTTACAGCCCCAGAAGATACCTCGATTGCAGCTTCTGAGAGTTCTGGAAAAAGAGGACTCAGCTGAGCTATGCTGATCTCCTGATTTACAAAATGCTTCATGTAATAAACACTGTTGTAATCAGTCACTAAGTTTTGGGGTAATTTGCTATGCAGATAACTAAGATGCCTATATAGGCTACACATCATGAATACACAGTGGCAACCACATCTTCAATGTTACCTGGCTGATAGACAAAGTGGTTCTTCAGTATCTGCAGATTTGGGGGGTCATGAAGATAATGATAACTGGAATTCCAGATGTGCTGCATGAGGATTACTGACTGCAGATTAAGGTGTTTCTTTACTGGTGAATTCAATTCAGCATTTAATGGTCACATTTCTAATGACAGGACAATTACTTCCTTCCAGGAAAACTTACTTTCTCTTTACATGTCTCATTCAGAAAGCTCTGAATTTTTAAAAAATAGTCATAATGCTTTTGTCAGTTTTGGAATCTGCCTCAGCATTTTTAGGATATAATTATTAAAACATTTGTCAAAACCAACAGCCTGATTATCTTGAAGCAGTAGTTATGGCACAAAGCTAAGAGGCTATGTTTCTGAGCTTTATCTTGCTCCAGTAAAATGCATGGCATATTTCAAATTTTATGAAAACAGAGTGGCATATAAAATATTCAGTTATACTCACTTAAAACCTTTTTGTTGATTATTTGCCATGTGCAGGAAAAACTGTGTTAGGTACCATGGCAGGGTGGGGAGGGGGGTGGCAGCAGGGAAGCACAAAAGTAAATGACAAATAACTCTTTTTTCTCCCTCTACAAAGAATTCAACATAATCAGTGGAACTGAGACTCCAGTCTAGGTCTGCAAACTGTCATCCAGAGAATCCGCACCTTGGACTTGGTTTTTAAGCTCACTGCCCTTCTTGAAATGGTCAGAGAAAGATGTCTCTCATAGCTGTCATATCTTAAAGGGAAAGGTGAGCACGTCTTTAGGTCATCAGGAGCATACTGAGTTGTATAGTGCCTGGCATATAGTATGCATAGAACACACTTCTGGATGAATGAATGCTGCAAAAACTAAGTGACTTAAAGTGGCTTCTAACTAATTCTGGTTGGACCAAGAAAGCCAAACATCTGCAAATGTCTTCCTAGTTTTTACAAATACTTTGAAGAAACAAGAATCAAAGTGTCTGCAGCCCTGCTGGCAAGTTTGCCCCTGGTGTAGACAGGAAATAGTATTTTGGTGAGTCCAGGCAGGTGATGCTCCAACAGCCTCACAGGGAGGTGCCATCTTTGTATCCCAGTGGAGTGATAATGGGGCAAAATAGTCCCCATGTCCTAAGCAATGAGCCACAAGTAGCAGATCTGCTGATGAAAGAAAGTTAGGACAGAAGAACTTCAGGATCAGATTCTTCCTATTTTCATTTCCTTGGTGATACTGAAGAATCTTCAGTCTCAGAAAAAGTGTGCTTTGGAGGAAACCCTTGAATTTACTGAGATTAGATTTCTGTCACTCCCACAGAATGGGAAGTGGAAAAGTAACCAAATTCCTAGAGACAACGAACACTATTCTAGGTAAAATTAAGATAATAGCTCTAATGAGGAAACTCTTGAATGGGGACTAGAAATAATAGGCATGCATCTGAATATGCCCTCTTAATATCAGCTCTCTTTTCTAGAGAGATAAATGCAGACAAAATGAGACATTAACATACTATTGCATACTGCCTGAGGTTGATTAAATCTGGGCTTGAAATCTGCAGAAAATGCAGTTGAAAACAGAGGTGGGTGATGCTGAAGGATCTCTGGAGAGGGATGGTGTTCTTTTCTATTGCTTAGAGCAGGATGGTGTTTCCTGCTGCTTACATTCAGGGAGTTTTTATGCATTTTACCTTGGCAATCATCAGCAGTGAGTCATTTACATCAAATAAGCATTCTTTTCAAGCAGAGAGAGTGTGGAAACTTAATGAGTTAAAGGAAATAGTTTACACTTACCCAAGGAAACCCCAGATGTCCCTACTGGAGTTCAAAATGTTTTCTCTCGCAGCTTTAAAACATGCAGTAGAAGCCCACCAGCTGTGAGCACCCTCTGTGCCATGGGCCAGTTAGTCTGACCTGGAGGATCAAGTGAGCAACATGCTGGAGAGGAGTTAGGGGGAAAGCATCTCTAATATGCCCAGCCCTTCTGCTCGCTCCATTCAGATCGTCTACTTCCAAAGAATCAACTGTGTCAGTTCCCAAGTTTGTTTATGCCATTTTACTTGTTTTCCTAATTCTTTGATTCAACTAAAATATTACATGAACCAAAGGAGTTAGTGTAAGAAGAACACTGTTGTCATGAAAACTTGAATCCCTTTGGAAAAAACTCAATAAATGCAAATTGTTTCCAAAATTGCTGCCAAATTAGACATGGATGGGAAAAGATGGAGTGGGTGGAGCAGAACAGTTTCACAGGATGCCTTACTGAGATTGCATCCCTGGAGTCTAAGTTCTCACTGAAGGGAAAAAGAAAAAACACCACTGGAAATAAAAGGCTATGCATTATGGGAGTAGATTATTCAAGTTTTTTTTTTTTTTTAAGTGAAACTTTCAATTCGTTGGATACAAATGCGAAATAGTTTTCATTTTGGAATAACTGCCACCAACTGTGCTATGGCCACCCCTTTGGGAGTTTCATTTTTATGGTTAAGCTTCTTAATCACTTTTGGTCCTTAAAACTATCTCATTCCAGTTTTTAAAGCAGTCCTGTTATAACTTCAATCTTTTGAAACGTTCTTCTTTATTCTCTGCGGTTCTCCAACTTCCCTGCCTTTCTCCCCATTTATCCCTCTGGTGAGAGAGAGGATGGGAAAAAGAAGAGAGGAGAAATAGACACTGTCTCTTTCCCCAGCAAGATGTGCTTCTCAGTCCAGTTGGTCATCATTACTGGCGTAACTAAGCCTTTAAAGGCTGAACATGGACAGATGGATGAGGACCTGAACAGATCTTGTTTGAGTATGGTCTCAAACCAAAATACCTCCTTTGGGAACAATCAAAATCCATCTTCCGCGTTCACGAGGAGTTCCAAGAGGATTGCCCTTTTTATCACTCCTTAATGAACACCTCACCCCCCCACCCGAACCTGGGTCTCAGCAGGGCAGGTCAGTAAGCTGAGCAGTTGCCCAACCCAGGAATGTCAGGTCAGCCTGCTTTCCAGCAAATGTTCCCCAATTATTCAGGGTATTGCCTCCCCTCACAGGGAGAAGAGGGGATCACCTCTCTTCTTGAGTACTACTCTTCTCCCCAAATTCACCTCTTTCCTCTTTGCAGTCTTCCATTTGAATGCAGCAAGGCCGAGGGAGAAGTGGGTAAAAGCTAGTAGATAAAAGCTAGGGAGGAGAGGCTAAAAGAGCCAGTACACCCTTCTCCATAGTCTTGGAGGCAAATGGCCAGCTAGACTTACAGTCACTTGTGTAAATTTAAGGTGTGGCCCACTTCATGCCTTTTGCTTTCAGCTAGGGTGCTTAATTTGAAGATTTAGAAAAAAAAAAAAAAGCTGGAGAAAACCCCACTCAACACCTAACACTCAGAATCCCCTGGGAGTCCAGTGGTTAGGGCTCCACACTTCCAGTATAGAGGACACAGGTTCGAATCCTGGTTGGGGAACTAAGATCCCTCATTCTGTGTGGCACAGCCAACGTATACACCATCTTGTGACATAAGTAGGACAAATTCCAATCAGACCTGCACTAGAAGGAGAAGGCATGACTCCTACAGCAAAGGATTGCCAAGTGAATGTCAAGCTTATGACATGTACATTTTATGATTCCTAACGTAGAGTTGTTCAGCTTACAGATCTGTTCTGACCACTTTAAATAAGAGGACTTTGAGTAAAGCAGCATTCAAATGTGGGGTATCTTCAAAGCTACCTAGTTTCTCCTCAAATATCCTCTCCTCTGTTTCATTATAAACAGTTAATCATTCACAGTGTCCTGTATGTAAAACAAATAAAAGGCACCCCCCCTTTTGCTTCTTAAGATTCTGAGGTTGCCATTCAGATTGCTACTATCATCTTTTTAAAAACAACTATTCCTGGGGACTTCCCTGGTGGTCCGGCAGTTGAGACTGCACTCCCAATGAGGGCATGAGTTCAAGCCCTGGTCAGGGAAATAGATTCCACATGCCGCAACCAAGACCCGGCTCAGCCAAATAATAAACATTAAAAAAAAAAAACAAAAAACCTATTCTTGAACAACCTTCTTAGAGTCTGACTTTATGTAATTTGCCTCAATACAGTGGCAAATTACATAGTGCCTTCTCATTCAGAGAAGGCAATGGCACCCCGCTCCAGTACTCTTGCCTGGAAAATCCCATGGGCGGAGGAGCCTGGTAGGCTGCAGTTCATGGGGTCGCTAAAAGTCAGACACGACTGAGCGACTTCACTTTCACTTTTCACTTTCCTGCATTGGAGAAGGAAATGGCAACCCACTCCAGTGTTCTTGCCTGGAGAATCCCAGGGATGGGGGAGCCTGGTGGGCTGCCGTCTATGGGGTCACACAGAGTCAGACACGACTGAAGCGACTTAGCAGCAGCAGCAGCAATGATTTCATTTCTCACTGCATGTCCTCTATAACAATCAATAAAAAACCTTTTTCAAACTGTAGAAAATTGTGGAACAGAGATAATAAATGTTTCTCTTGCCAATCTTGTCCATTCTTTCAAAATGTTCTAACCTATTGCCTTCACTGTCTTTGTTGTGTCAAATCAGATCCCTTTCATTGCAAAAGATCCTATTCAATACAAATCACTGGTCAAGTAATTTTCAGATTTTTTACCAAGTGTTAATCCTACTCAAAAAATTCACTTACAAGTGTAGGTATGTGGTATGTTAAGTGAGAAGCTTCAAGTTTGCTTTCAAAACAATTGGTATCACAATGACGCAACAAAATCTCTCTGAAAAAAAACAGTCCTTGGATAAATCTTCTACTGTATTTACTCTTTAGCTGGTCCTATGTTTCACCCTCTTTTCACATACACATTTGCCTAAACATTTAAGGACTGTCTTCTTCTTTATTGATCCAGTAACAGTAAATCATATGCTAACTCAGTAATTATGGCGAGAATAGCCATTATAACTGACCTATTGATTCCAGCCTCTCTTAAATGTTATTAATCACTGTTCACCTTGTGTTATCTCACATATTGCAGTAGCTGTGCCTATCACAGCTTCTGATAACTGCAAAGCCATGCTGCATAATTCTGACCTATGCTTTTGAAATCTTAATTTCTATTTTCAAAATTATTCTTAAGCCAAGACATATATTTTTTAAATTAAAAAGTTTTATTTCCAAAGACTGGTGAAAGCCTCAAGGTCAATCTGCCCATCAGCACTCAATAATAAGTGTCTCATAAATGTGTTCTACAGGTACCTGCAACAGAATCATCTGGAAGACTTCTTTATAGTCTAGGAGTCTGAACAGAAATCTTGGAGGATGAGGATGTGCATAAATGTTCTTTTAAGCCACCAATTTGGTGGTAAGTTCTTACAGCAGCTATAGGAAACTAATACAGTCTCCATCATGGGATCCAGACTTGGTCTTAAAAATCCTTAAAAGTGAGAGTCTGGATCCTGCCAGGGCTCTACCCAAAGATTTTTTTTCCAGGCACCTCCCTCCATGCCTACTACTTTTGTTGCCCTCTTGCCAGTCTTCTGCTAGAAATTTCCAGAAGCTACAGACACCTGATCCTGAAACTGGATCCTCTCAACAACAGTTCTGAGCTGTGGCATGGTCTGTTTGTCATCTTGGCGTCTAACATGTCTGGTCTGTATCCATTTGGCACTGTAGATTGGCTATGTGGTATCAGTCAATACAGCTCACAGTCTTGGCTATCCTTCTAGAATACGATTCCCTAGCACCTCTGTCTCCCTTAACCTCATGAGCTGCTAATACCTTGTTTTCATCTGTGTCTCTAAGATTCTTCATTGGGTATTATGATAGGGAAGCACATGGAAATCAAACAGTTCCCTTCCTCTAGACATCTAAACTGCTCATCTAAGAATGACACTTTTATTTTTCACTTTCCTTAAACAATCTTTTCTTTTATTACATTCTCCCTTAATTGCATTTCTGTTATTAATTTTGCCCCAAGTGCATCTAACTATCGACTTTCATTTTTTATACATCTTGGACAGATCCTGGGATGTACTGCTAATTTGCACTTCCACATAGTTCTGGAGATTGTCATTTCCAATTTCATGTGATTTTTCTTATAGCTGTAGAACTTTATGTTCAAGGTCTGTAAGATATTTAGTAAATCTGTAAATTTGGCAGCAAAGAAAAAGCAGTCTGTTCTTCTCTGTCAATTAACACTTTAATGTTCTAGTCTTCTGAAAAAGGCTTCAATTATTTAAATAAAAATTTTTAAAGAGATTTTTGTGGCCTCAATGATATTGAAAATACAAGGAATTTTAATTAGCACTGTTTTCATCATTTAATTCTTATTTATTGTCACAGATAAGTAAATAATTGATAGTTTGGAATCTTAAATCACTCAAAGAATCCATCATTAAATTGATGGCACTGTTTTAGTTGATTTAACACATGCTGCATGGTTTCTATTGCTATTTGAATTTCTAACTTAGTGGAAAGACTATTTGGCTATGATACACTCTTGAAAAATGGATTCAGAAGCCTGTTTTTTGAGAAGCCACTACTATCTTTTTTCTCATGCTTAGCTGGTTTGCCTTCTAATTCATTGGCAAATAGAAGGAGCTTAAGTTCTAGGAATATAAAGGATGGAACATGTCCAGTGGATTTGGTAATGAGGAGGTCCCTGGTCACTTTTTATAATGCAGTTTGGTAGAGACAGAAGCCAGGTTGTGGTTGAGACATGAATGGAAAGTGAGGAAGTGAGAAAGACGAGAAGCAGAGGTGAGAGACTGGACGCTAAGTATTAAGGACAAATGTTCAAATAGGGATTTCGGGAAGAGAGAGCCTCTAGGATGTCAGCTGGCTGGGGAGAAAGAACCAGCAGCTAGATAAAGTCTTTCAAGAGAGGGTACAACTGAGGAAGCAGGACCCTGGGGTAAAGGAGGAGATGGAGGGCATGTGGATGATGGGTAAAGTGGAAAGGCTGGTTGGTTGGTAACAAGAGGAGGGGAGCAGCACTTTCTGAGCCTTGTGGACAGAAGCCAAGGAGCATGTCTGAAGATACGTTCATGAGGAAGGCTAAAAGGGAAGTCATGCCTGAGGGCCTCAACCACCGTCCACAAAGAAAGAGGCTTTGTCACATGCTGACAGTGTGGGGCTTATGGATTGAACAATGGCTTGAGGAGCGTGATGGTGATTTTCAATGTGAGAGGAACCCGAAAAGAACAAGAGAAATGACCGAGGGCTGGTAGCATGGCCCCAAGACTGAACCTGTGAGTAGGCAGTAGTGTCTAGCTGTGTGGCTGTGTGATTTCTACCAACAGTGTTCAGCCTCTGGGTGTATAAGCAGAAGACACAAACTGTGGCCTTAACGCAGAGGTTTAAACATAATCTGTACGCAAATAATCAGAGGATGGGGACAGGAGGGAATGTGAAGTATGGTCCAGATTGGGTACGGAAGGTAGGCAGGCCTGGAGTGGAATACAGATTGGGAGCTAATGGAATGACAAAGAACATTCTCATTTGATGCTCACGACAATCCTTCAGATAAATGATCAGCCTAACTTTGAAGATGAACCCGAGGCTCTGAGATGTGAGGTGATGTGTTTAGTGAGGTGATATGTTTAGTGAGGTATTTAGATAAGTAACCAAGATGAGCCACATCTTTCCTGATCCAGTCTCTAACCTTTCCAGATGCCAGAGTCCCAGGTCTATTCCTCCTTCTGAACCCCAGTGTGTGTAAGGGACTATCTTTGCATATATATATATATTTATATTTAACTCAAATAAACTTTGGTCTCATCAATCTGTACCCACACAAATGAAATCCCAGCAACCCAAATTTTATTTGCTCATTGCTTCCACCTTTGTAATACAGCACTTCCCTTTCAGGCAAAGCCTCCCTGTCCCAGTATATTTTAGAATTCCCAGGGGTGTGACACAAGTCCTTTCCCACTGAGTCCTCTGCTGCACTGCTAGGTGACAACCAAGGCCAGTGCCCGTAAGAGCCCTCATGGGACCAAACAGTGATCTGTGGCTTAGAAAGTTCCTTATAGATAAGAAAACCTGAGACACAAAGACATTAATCACTTATCCATGATAACAAATCTAGACAGTAGCAAACCTGAAATTCAAATTCAGGAACCTAATCATATTACAATCTTCTTTAAGTTTTTGGTGCCAATGTTACAATTTCTTCGTAGAAAACATTTGGAAAATCATGTGTTTCTAAGCTTTGGATTAGTACAAACATTACTAGAATAGTCTGTTTTTCCAAGGTTTTGTAGAAGGAGATCAAACCAGTCAATCCTAAAAGAAATCAGTCTTGAATATTCATTGGAAGGACTGATGCTGAAGCTGAAGCTCCAATACTTTGGCCACCTGATGAGAAGAACTGACTCAGTGGAAAAGACCCTGATGCTGGGAAAGATCAAGGGCAGGAGGAGAAGGGGATGACAGAGGATAAGATGGTTGGATGGCATCTCCGACTCGATGGGCATGAGTGTGAGTAAGCTCCAGGAGCTGGTGATAGACAGGGAAGCCTGGAGTGCTGCAGTCCATGGGGTCGCAAAGAGTTGGATATGACTGAGCGACTGAACTGAACCTGTGAAGCTAACTGGACTTTAAAACAAACTGACACTTGTTGCTGGTCTACGAAAATCAATCTAAGTTTCCTCTCTCTTCTGAAGCCAGTGTTTGGAAAATTAAATTTTTGTGTATTAGTCCTTTTTCCTTTCTGGTTTTCAATTTTATTTGCAAGGTGTTTGGCAAAGCCGTCTCTTAACCTCTTTCTTTTTCTCTAATCCTTTATCTCCATGGCTATTTCTAATTCGTCATTTATTATTTTGTGGATTTGTGATTTCATCTCAACTTTTCTTAATTAGGTTAGCTTGTTATTTATACATTTAATTATATTTTTTAACACAAACATTTTTGGGTGATTCATTTATTAATAATACTGGTTTTATTTTGGTCTGACTGTATTTTCAAATTTTTCTTTATTAATTCTGTCATTTCTTTAGTTTGATGCTTACATTTTATTATTTTTTATAAAATTTATGAATTTTTCTCTGCACACTGATTTTGCTCTAGCTTACAATTTCTGATGTGTAGTATTTTCTTTATTGCTTTTTTGCATAATTCTTTAAAATTTATTTTTAAGAGTGAGTTTAAAAAAATTTCTAAGTGAAAGGGCTTAACTTTTTAAATTAATTTCATGTTATTGCAATATGTTCACAAAATAGTTCCCCTACTAATTCTGTCTTTCAGAAGATACTGAACTTTGGTGGTGGCATCATATGTAGTCAATTTCTCTTGGATACTCAAAAGAAGATTAAATTCTCTACTTTCACGGTGTCCAGTTGAATGTATTTCCATATGTAGCATGTTTATAGTTCAGGTCTTCTGCAACATTACTTGGTGCATGAATATTCGTGTTCCTCCAAAATTCATATACTGAAATCCTAACCCCTAGTGTGATGGTAAAGGAGGTGAAGCCTCTGCTAGGTGAGTAGGCTGTGAGGATAAATCCCTCATGAACAGAATTAGTGCTTTTGTAAAGGAGAACCCAGTGAGCTCCTTCAGCTCTCAATCATGTGAGGGTAAAATAAGAAGTCAGCAATCTGCAACCCGGATAGGATTCTCGCCAGAAGCCAACCATGCTGGCACTCTTATCTTGAAATTCCAGCCTGCAGAACTGGGAAAAATAAATTTCTTTTGCTTATAAGCCACCCAGTCTATGGTATTTTTGTTTTAGCATCCAGATCTGACTAAAACAGTTGGTTTTGGTTTTGGTCATGTTGCTTTGTCTTGGGTTATCTTGAATAGAGCATAGGGTTGTCACCCAACTTGAGGATCTTTTTTTTCCCCCCTTAAAATGTGAATTTAGCCCAATTACATGCATTTATATGACAGATATATTTGTTCTTGGTTTTCCTATTTTGGTGTTATATTGATTGACATAACTTTTACATAATTTCCTTTGCTTTCTATCATAGTTCTTTTGATATTTAGCAAGGTTGGTATGTTTGTTTTATTGGTTTTGTTACTATAACTTTAAATAATATTTCTTTTAAAAGGATATATTATTATGGCTCTCAAGAAAGAGCAATGATAAAACAACTTTGCATTTCTTTCTCTTTACATCCCTCTTCTCAATATTGATTTTTTTAAATTCTTCCTCTGCCACTCTATAAGGCAGGTTTCTAAGAAAGTATCATGTGGGGAAGTGAGTAAAATGTGATTCAAAACCAGTAAATAACTAATAGGTTAAAATATACAATCACCTTTTGTGTGCCAAGCGGATGGTGCTGCTAGTGATATCTATGAATGAACAGGTGTAGGTCTTCACCCTCAGGAAACACACAAGGCAGATTACCAGGTGGATAACTGAGAATTGGATAAAAATATCTATTGGTCATATTCCTCAGTAAGAATTGCATCTTTCTTATCATTTTAGTATCTTTACCTGAAGGTTTCAAGACATTCTGAAGAAATAGTGTGCCTAGTTAGTTAAATGCCTGACATAAGGAACTCTATTAGGACATTTTCATAAGAGGGTACTATTACAATAGTCAGTGAACTGCTGTTGAAATTTATCTGAGACAAAAGCATATTCTTATTTTTCTCTGGCCCAATCCATTTTGGATTGTATTGGGCCAACTAGCTAGAAAAGAAAGCTGATATTCAAATACTTCTATAAGGCAATTGGTTTTTTTTTTTTTTAAATGGGAAAGTTTTAGATCCTTCTGCTGTATTTTATAACACATTTAATGGCTATTTATTTTAGGGAAAGTCATTTCAGTGAATGTTATACAGATATGAAATTCACTGTAGTGATGACCTTGACAGATGGGTTTGGAATGATAATCTTTACATTGGTAGCTTGTAGTAGAACTAAATAGCCCCAGGCTGGGAGTTAAAATGCCCAAGATCTTCCCAGTCCCCAATCTAGAATTTACTAATTGTAATCTTGGGTGACTACTCCTCTGCATCTATAAAACAGGGACAATATTCCAAGGACCACTGTGAAGACTGAATGAAATCAGAATGTGGAAGTCTTTGTAGCCTGAAAAACCTTACGCATGAGATGGGATGAGGGCCATATTAGTTACTGATGCTGTATAACAAGCTCTACTCTCCCTCCTCAAAACACAGCAGCTTCAAACAACACATATTTATCTCACAGTTTTTGAGGGTCAGGAATTTGAGAGCAGCTTAGCTCGGTGGTGCTGGCACAGGCTGCAGACAAGAAGACAGTGAAGGACACAGACATCTCAAGGCTCAACTGGGGGAAAATCTGCTTTCAAGCTCACTCACATGACTATTGGCAGGATTCAGACCACTGCTGACTCTTAAGACAGAGGCATCTCTTCCTTGCCATGGAGGCCCCTCCATAGGGCAGATCGAAACATAGCTGCTGCTGCTGCTGCTAAGTCACTTCAGTCGTGTCCGACTCTTGTGTGACCCCATAGAACACAGCAACTGGCCTCTAAAAGGTTTATTTATCCTTTAAGCGAGTAAGTGAAAGAGCAAGAGAAGGTACCTAAGATGAGAGTCCAGGCTCCTTGTAACCTAACCTAATGACATCTTAAAATTATCATAAAATCATTGTTAACCTTGCAGAGCCCCTAAGATCTGCCTTGAAGTGTCAGTTTATTCTACACTATGAAGGAGCTAATGGAGACCAAAATCTAGAAAGTAAATTTTATTTGCCTGGTTTATAATATCCAAGTCTGAAAAAAAAGTTATAAAATCTTGACAAAGTGTACTCAATTTTGATGGCCTTATTTCCTTGGCTTATTGCTTACTGCCTTTACTTACAACATGAAGGTTTGTTTTTGTTTGTTTGGTTTCTTGGGTTGTTTTTTCCTTTCTAGGTAGCAGAGATTTTATATGTAACCAAAATAATTTCTCGCACTTAATGCTGACTTTACTGTATGCGTGGCTATTTAAGGAAAAAAGAGAACAAAGTTTTCTTGCTCCTTACTTATGAAAGAACTAAGATACTTTACAATCATGTTACCTTATTTTTTATTTTAAAATGCTTACTGCCACTTTTACTAAATACAGAACCAGATGTTGTTTCCCAGGCACCCATAATCCTACCTTGATTAAGTGTCCCAGTCTCCTGTGGCAACATATTTGATTTTTGCTTTCTCGAAATCAGATCCTTAATACAGAAAAAGATAAATAAACCTTTCAGAATATATTTTACACCTAAAACTATCTTTGTGACTTCTTGGAGGGCTTCTGGAAAATCACAAAGGTGTGTTCTTTTACCTTGCAAAAACAGAGATGCTGGAAATATTATGTCTCTTTATTAGTTACCATTGGTGAGTTACATGGGAAGAGTAGTCAAATAAGAAATACTCAGCCTTTCCTAGGTTAAATGTGCTTAAGTAAATGTCATGAATGTAAGTATTTTAGAAACTGAATGCTTTGGGGGATTGCTCTGGCGGTCTAGTGGTTAAGACTCTGCTTCCACTGCAGGGAGCCCAGGCCTGATCCTTGGTGGGGAAACTGAGATCCTGCATGCTGTGAAGCACAGCCAAAAATAATAAATAAATAAAACTGCAGGCTTTATGGGAAGTTTCTAGAGATTCATGAATATCCTCACTGTTCATTCCTATTTTTCAGAGTCCTGATGGTGCTTTGTCTGATATTAGGCAACAACAGTAGAGCGTTGTTGGTCATCATTTCAGCTATTAGTAGAGTGTTCAGTTCAGTTCAGTTCAGTCACTCAGTCGTGTCCAACTCTTTGCGACCCCATGAACCACAGCACGCCAGGCCTCCCTGTCCATCACCAACTCCCAGAGTTCACCCAAACCCATGTTCATTGAGTCAGTGATGCCATCCAACCATCTCATCCTCTGTCATCCCCTTCTCCTCCTGCCCTCAATCTTTCCCAGCATCAGGGTCTTTTCCAATGAGTCAACTCTTTGCATCAGGTGGCCAAAGTATTGGAATTTCAGCTTCAACATCAGTCCTTCCAATGAACATCCAGGACTGATCTCCTTTAGGATGGACTAGTTGGATCTCCTTGCAGTCCAAGGGACTTTCAAGAGTCTTCTCCAACATCACAGTTCAAAAGCATCAATTCTTCTGCTCTCTGCTTTCTTTATAGTCCAACTCTCACATCCATACATGACTACCAAGAAGACCAGAAAAATGTTAAGGCTGGTCTTAACTGCCTTAATGTAACTAGAAATAAAAGAAAAGTAAGTGTGGGTATTTTTCATAAACATCTAATTGATTTGTTAGCTGTGGACAAAACACCCTGAGAAACACTGTGAAATAAGAAGGCAGATGTTGACAGAGGCCTTATCTTGGAAAGTCCATAACGCACAGTAGGCATTCCCCATATATGCTTTCACTGCTAATGCTATATATATATATATGTATATATTAATATATATGCTTATGACACTCTAGGCTGCATATAATTTCACTTGGTAACTCCTAAGAAAGGATGTTCCTCCAAAAAGTACTGTCACCAAAAGAAAAAGAAGGTATGCAAATATTTATGCATAAAGATGTTCACTGAGACTTCAATAGTTACAAATCTGCCTTCCCACACAGGGGACGTTGGTTCAGTCCCTGGTGAGGGAACTAAGATCCCACAAGCCATGGGGCAACTAAGCCCACCTGCTGCAAGACAGCCTGAGTGCTGCAACTAGAGAAGCCTGCAAGCTGCAGGCTGCAATGAAGACCGGTGCAGCCAAAAAAAAAGATGTTCACTGAGGTCTTGCTTGCAATGGCAAGAGACAATAAAGGATGTATTGTCCCACAGTAAGAGATTGATTGAGTATCTCTAAGAATGTAACTAGCTCCTAGTTATTAAATTAGCTATTAACATCACTTTGTAGAAGAGTACAGATGCTCACAACAAAAGGCTAAGTGAGAGAAAAAGAGGATACAAAAACGCACAGTACAATCTAATTTTTGCAAAAGAAAAATATTTGAGTTTAGAGAAAGAATTCAGATGATTTAATAAACACAAACATAAATTATAAACATAAAATAAAAATTCAAACTTTCTGAATCGCTGGCATCAATCTAGACTATGCAGTGTGCGCTCACTTGTGTCTATCTCTTCGTGACTCCGTGGACTGTACTCTGCCAGGCTCTTCTGTCCATGGGACTTGCCAGGCACGAATACTGCAGTGGGTTGCTGTTTCCTACTCCAGGGGATCTTCCCGACCCAGGGGTTGAACCCAAGTCTCCTGTGTCTCCTGCACTGGCAGACAGATTCTTTACCACTGTGCCACCTGGGAAGCTCAAATTCTTTATACTGCTCTGTGCTTAGCTGCTCAGTTGTGTCCGACTCTTTGCAACCCCATGGACTGCAGCACACCAGGCTTCCCTGTCCATCACAAACTCCCGGAGTTTACTCAAACTCATGTCCATTGAGTCAGTGATGCCATCCAGCCATCTCATCCTCTGTCGTCCCCTTCTTCTCCCACCTTCAATCTTTCCCAGCATCAGGGTCTTTTCCAATGAGTCATTCTTTGCATCAGGCAGCCAAAGTACTGGAGTTTCAGCTTCACCATCAGTTCTTCCAATGAATATTCAGGACTGATTTCTTTAGGATGGACTGGTTGGATCTCCTTGCAGTCCAAGGGACTTTCAAGAGTCTTCTCCAACACCACAGTTCAAAGGCATCAATTCTTCAGTGCTCAGCTTTCTTTATAGTCCAACTCTCACATCCATACATGACTCCTGGAAAACCCAAAGCTTTGACTAGACAGACCATTGTTGGAAAAGTAATGTCTCTGCTTTCTAATATGCTGTCTAGGTTATTTATAACTTGTTTTCCAAGGAGCAAGCATCTTTTAATTTCATGGCTGCAGTAACCAGAGGGCTCAGACAAACCTTTTGCACACCAGGACCCAGAGACCCCAGAGACTGAGACAGAACTGTGTTTGAGTGTCTCCTGTGGAGGTATGGGTCAGCAGTGGACTGCTACAGGGTCAGGGGCTCTGAGTACAATAGACCGGGATATGGCATAAGTCATCTTGGAGGAGGTCACCATTNACTGACCTTTTCCAGTCCTGTGGCCACTGCTGCGTTTTCCAAATTTGCTGGCATATTGAGTGCAGCACTTTCACAGCATCATCTTTTAGGATTTGAAACAGCTCAACTGGAATTCCACCACCTCCACTAGCTTTGTTCGTAGTGATGCTTTCTAAGGCCCACTTGACTTCACTTTCCAGGATGTCTGGCTCTAGGTGAGTAATCTCACCATCGTGATTATCTTGGTCATGAAGATCTTTTTTGTACAATTCTTCTGTGTATGCTTGCCACCTCTTTTTAATATCTTCTGCTTCTGTTAGGTCCACACCATTTCTGTCCTTTATTGAGCCCATCTCCAGTCATCATTTCAGCTATTAAAAATGTTAACTAGTACTTCCCTGGCAGTTCAGTGGTTAAGACTCTGTACTTCTATTGCAGGGAGCAGGAGTTCAATCAGTGGTTGGGGAACTAAGACCCCACATTTCTCACAGCACAGCCAAACCAAAAAAATATAGGCCACAGTCTTACTTCTTTAGTTTGAATCTAGTGTTATCTAGGGCAGTGTATTTCAACTGGGGATACACATCAGATTTATCCATTGGGTTCTATAAAAATACAGGTATCAAAAAACTGCTCTGACTCACTGAATCTCTTTAACTTGATATTCTTGGTATATTCTTAGTATATGCTTAGAATAATCTTGGTATATTATATATATTATATTTAAGGATTATTATATATCTCAAGACTTTTTTCTTTTGAGTAATTATTTTCACCCTTTTTTTGGCGTTGATCGATTTGTATACATCAAATGTAACATTCATTTCCTATGTTGAAAGTAGGCATAGTCATTATGCCTAAAGACATCTGTATACATTTTTAGAGTGACATTATTGTCTTTGTTTTTCATGGCCCAGAAAGAATCTGTTTGTCAGTTGCATGATGCTTATTATGAATTCTCATCAGACCTTTCACATACAAGAATTTTCAGTAAACATTGGTCTTCAGTGAAAATCTTTTTGCTCTGCAGATGGTTTTATTTTACTCTAATTTCTTGCTTAAAAACTCTGCTGTAAGCTAGCTAGCTACAGGTCATGTTTGAGTCTATAAGCAAAAAAGGACCATCTCAGAGACTTGTGAAAAAGGACTATGACAGGTAATTCAAGCTACTGACACTTTGAAAAGAAAGATTCTGGGGTAAAGGCTTCTAATGGCATCACTTAGACAACTTTATGATCATACCAGTGCACTAGGTCAAGACTATCAGAACTCTTTTTAGTCAAGAAGCAGATGGTTTTGTGACACTATTGACCCAAGAGCCATCAGAAGAACTAATTACATAAAACTGAATGAACTGATGAGAAAATTTTTGTTGTGGTGACTTGTTTGAAATAAAGTTGATATTTGTAAATATTTTCCCTTTAGATTATGTAAGAAAGACTTTTATCTTTCCATTTAAGCTATCTATAACCTATAATATTCCTGACAGCTTTATTGGGATGTAATTTGCATACCACACAATTCATTCATTTAAAGTGCACAGTTCAGTGGTTTTTAGTATATTCACACAGTCAACACTGCCATCACCACAGTCAATTTTAGAATATGTATCATCCTAAAATTAAATCCTCACCCACTAACAGTCACTCACTGCCCATTCTCCCCGTCACTCCAGGCTCTGGAAATCACTCATCTGCTTTCTGTGCCTATCAGTTCAGTTCAGTAGCTCAGTTGTGTCCAACTCTTTGTGACTCCAGACTGCAGCACACTAGGATTGCCTGTCCATTACCAACTCCTGCAGCTTGGTCAAACTCATGTCCATCGAGTCGGTGATGCCTGTCCCTGTAGATCAGCCTATTCTACATATTTCATACAAATGGAATCATGCATGTGGCCTGTCATGTCTGGCTCATTCAACTTAGCACAGTGCTTTCAAGGTTCATGCACATGGTAGCATATATCAGCACTTCATTCTTTTGATTGCTAAAAAACATTTCATTGTATAGGCTTATCACATTTTATTCTTTTACCAGTTGATGGACATTTTTATAACCCATAACATTTAAAATGATATTTTTATTTTACCTTTCCTTTCTCTACTGCTGCCGTGAATCCCCAAATCAAAAACTTTATTTCCTTATTTCTTATGGCATAGTCATACAATCAGATGACCAATATGTTGTCTGGATCATCATACTTGAGAATTATGCTTACTGAATCAGGTATGCATGTGTGTGTGCTCAGTTGCTTCAGGAATGTCTGACTTTGTGACCCCATGGATTGTAGCCTACCAGGCCCCTCTGTGCATGGGATTTCCCAGACAAGAATATTGGAGTGGGTTGCCATGCCCTCCTCCAGGGAATCTTCCCAACCCAGGGATTGAACCCGGGTCTCCTGCATTGCAGAAAGACGCTTTACCATCTGAGCCACCAGGGAAGCCCAAAAATCAGGTATGGCCAGACCCTTTTATGGAACTCAAACTGATTTTATTTCTGGAACTAATACCTACAAAACTCTCCCAGGAAAATGCACGTGGTACTTAGAGGGTCCAGCCTTACGTGAAATCAAGAATATTACTTCCTGGCAGGCCAGGAACCTTGGTAGGTTTGGGGGAGCTTGAGAAGAATTGATAGATAGTGCAAGTGAAATCTGACATGCAGAGTTTCTTTGGCTTGTTTCCTAACTTCAAGGTAGCAAATAATAGAGGCTTTTAAAAGTCCAACCTGAGTTTCCTTATAAAACTTCCAGCAAAGTTAACTTAGGAAGGGATTCTCTGCTGGCTCAGATGGTAAAGAATCCACCTGCAGTGGGCAAAACCTGGGTTTGATCCCTGGGTTGGGAAAATCCCCTGGAGGAGAACATGGCAACCCACTCCAGTGTTCTTGCCTGGAGAATCCCCATGGACAGAGGAGCCTGGCGGGCTACAGTCCATGGGGTCGCAGAGAGTCAGACATGACTGAGTAACTAAACACAGATAGTAAATTAACATCTGTGATATCTGCATAAATAGTCAGGCCAAACCTTGTGAAACTGGCCTTATTTTGTGACCATGGACAACCATTCTTAGAGACTGTTCTCTAGGAGACAGGAAGAGAGAAATTATAAGGACAAGTGTACAGACTTGTGAATGGACCAAAGAAACTGAATATGCTTTCAATGGAATGCTGGACAAGAGGGATGCTCTCATCGTGGCAGCGTGTAAACCTTTGCCTTTGCCAAGGCTACAACTCTGAAGAGACAGAAGTTAACTAGAAGAAAACTGATGACAGTCTAAATAATTCTTGTCCATACAAATACAAACGAGCTGTGTCCAGTGGAATACAGTTCATTATTGTCCAATGAGTAGATCAGTTTTGCACATTCATTTCAACATTCCTTTACTGTAACAGAAATTTGTGGTGGTTTGCCTTCTTCGTAACATTTTTCCAAGTTCTCTGTTAATTAATGAGTTTAGTAAAAAAAAAAATATGTGCCACTTGTTCATTTTACATTTGTATGAGAGTCATGATTTTGCTATTTTTGAACATATCCTTTAACATCCTTCATAAATCAAAAGGATCCCTGTCCTAGCTCTGTAAGTGAGCAGCCTGAACTACAGGGTGGGGCTGGCTGTGCTAAAGGGTGAAGAATAGCTAAGAAACAAGGGATGAGCTGGAGAGGCCCTCCTCAATGCTGGGGGCTTTTGGTTCTCTTTTGATTATTTCTAAGAATGAGACAGAGGGAGGGAGTACATGAAAGGGATGAAACAACTCTTTAGTGAAATAGTTTATGGCAGGAGAAAGGAACTAAGAAAGTAAATACAGCAGAAAGAATACCAGAAGACCTGGGTTCAAGACTCAACTCTGCCACCCATTAGCTGTGTGACCTAGGATAATTTTCTTAACCTCTCTAGTTCCCACAAATAATAATACTATCTTTTACAGCTGTCATGAGGATTAAAATTAAATGAAACTGTCATATAAGGTGATTAGCACAGTGGCCTATATGGAGTATGTACTAAACATGTACTGGTTTTCATTATTATTATATCATTATTATTCTCTAGACATCAGTTTTCTCACCTGTCAGAAGAAGCCTGGCTTAGATCAGAGTTAATCAAACTTCAATGTGCTTGTGCTTGGGAAGCTTGCTTAAAAGGCATTCCTAGACCCCTCCAAGTACTCTCCTTTAAGAGGAGTATAGAACGTGGCCTTTGTAACAGGCACCCAGGTTGATTCTGATGCAAATGAAATTGAGGATTATGCATTGAAGAGAACTCCACTAGAGGATTTGAAATGTGTCCTCAAGTATGAGCATCTCTGTTTTCTTTCCAGTTTAAATCCTCTTATAAAGAATATCGGATAAAATACTTTGCCAAGTGATAATAGAATCTTCATTACTGAGATCCTGAGAGAAAGGGTAGAAAAATCTTAGGGAAAAAAAAATGGGTGGATCACTTTTTAAAGCTGTATAATTGTACATGGCATTGGATAAAATGCATGTAATTTTAAACAAAGGCCCTAAGTCAACTATTTATTGACAATATCATTAGAAATAGGAAAAAATATCTGGAAGCAGAGACCCTGATCCCAAAGTATTCAGCATCTACAAACTGACTGCATAAAGCGTGGTCCCTGAACCTATAGCAGCAGCAGCACGTCTGGGAGCTTGTTACTGACTCAGACTCTGAGGCCACCCAGACCTGTGAATCAGAATTGGCTTTTTAACGAGATAGGCGATGCACGTACACTTAATTGTTTTAATATATATTTAGTTGGCTGTGCTGGCTCTCAGTTGCAGCATGCAAACTCTTAGTTGTAGCATGTAGGATCTACTTCCTGGACCAGGGATCAAACCCAGGCTCCCCTGCATGGGGAGCATGGAGGCTTAGCCACTGGATGACCAGGAAAGTCCTGCACATACAACTTAAAGGTTTAGAATTCCTGATATAGAACACAGTCCAACAGAAATCAGCTGAGCAACAATTATAATTCACGTGATGCTTATTAATTAATGGTTCCCAGTTGATGGGTGCTGGGACATATTAAACTTACCTGGAGAACTTCAAAATGCAGCCCAACTCCAGAGACTGTGAATTTCATGTGGAGCTCAGAAAAAAATTTTATCTCGGAGACTCTTCCCCAGTCATTATGCTTCACAGCCAGGCGGGGGAGCTACTACAGAGTATAAGAAAAGTTCAAGAAAAGGATGGGAAGGAGCAGAGGAGTAGGTCTTGAAATGACCCTTAAAATATACATTCAACTTTTGCAGAATGGGAAGCAGAAGCATGTGTGTGTACTTTTGTATGTGTGTGTGTATGGAAAAAAGACTATAAGACAATGTTACAGTAACTTTTTTCTAGAGAGAAAATGGAAAACACAAAGTGAAGGAAATATTGTTCTCTGAGGAGTTTTAGCAGGACTTTAAAACAATAACATTTCTCTGTTAGAAACAAGGGTGACATGATGCTGCACATAATACCGTGGAAGCCATTGTCACATTTGATTAATATTTAGAAGCAATTTGAATGGAAAGAATATTATTCTTCTCAATTCCCACTTGGGGTTAACACGTACATTCTTTTTCTTACATAAAAGACAGTTTTAAAGTCTTGTTCTACATTGAGTAGAAATAGTCTAAGCTTAGATTCATTTCATGAAAATGGAAACTATTTCTACTGGCGCAACAGTCTGACTTCACTGGGTTCATTAAACGTCAAATGAGTTAGTGGATATGATTATAATTTGATATTTGAGACATGCTATATAAATGCCAGGTCACGATTTAGATCCTTTCTGCCTCTCCCAGCCTTTCCTCCTATACTCGAACTCTGCACAACCTTGCTATTACTCCTGGCTCTTCTTGACCCCCAAGCAGATCAGATGTCCACCCTCCAGAGCTTTCTTGATTTCTTTTTTTTTTTTTGGTCAACCTTATACCTTGGCTATATGTCCAATGTTGCACTTCATAATCTTGTGTTACAAGTTATTTATTTATCTGTAGACTTATTCTATTAGATCTAAGCTCTTTGAAACAAATGATTTTTAAAAATTCATATTTGAATATCTAGAACTGAAGTTTCATTTCTCATATGTTGGCATAAACTTCTAACAGACCTCATCTCCCGTGGATAGCAGCCATAAATTCTGGACAAATTACAGAAAACAACTACATGAAAGCTTTGCAAAATAAATCAAAACAGGCAGATTTTGCAAGGACATTCAAATTTGGAAGAAGTGACACATTACAAGTTCCCAGTTTTTGCAGTTGGCACAATGGCAGGCTGTGATCATAGCAAGGTGCTGTCTTTACTTGCTTTCTTTCTGACTTGGGCAACCAAAGGACAGAGGCTCTGGCACTGGAAAGTCTACGGAGGCCCAGAAAAAAGAGATCCAGAGCAGGTAAACTCCAATTCTACATTTGAACCCCACTCACAATCTGACTCTGCATCACATGAATGGTGAAAACCCAAGCTTGCAGCTAAGGCTGAAGACAGTGAACTGAGATTTGAGCTGCTATGATGCTACAGGTTGTATTCTCCCCCAATGTTCTGTATTCTCCTTTCATAGCTCTCATTTTCCCAGGAATTTCTTAATATCTTTCTTCTGCAATATGCTCCATGAAGCAGGTTCCAAATGGCAGGTTGGATTATTGTTTCCAATCCCTTGGCAACTCCCTGTAATAGAATTATACACCTTGCCTGTGTCCACGCAACCTTCCAGTAGCTCCCACTGGACTAAGTGGAGACCATATCCCTGCCTCACTGACTTGTGTTTCGTCATATGATTTGATTTGACCAGTGAAATATGGACAAAGATGACAAATGTACCAGTTTGGGCTTCCCTGGTGGCTCAGACAGTAAAGAATCTGCCTGCTAATGCAGGAGACCCAGGTTCGATCCCTGGGTCGGGAAGATCCCATGGAGAAGGAAATGACAACCCACTCCAGTATTCTTGCTGGGAAATCCCATGGACAGAGGAGCCTGGCCTGCCACAGTCCATGGGGTCGCAAAGAGTCAGGCACGACTGAGCGACTGTCACACACAGACACACCAGTTCTGAACTAAAGCATTAAAAAGCACAGCCTGTCAGTCTGGATCCAATCAGGAAACACAATGATTTGAAGAGGGAAAGTTTGTGCTGTTCTTAGTCACTCAGTCGTGTCCGACTCTTTGTGACCCCATGGAATGTAGCCAGGCTCCTCTGCCCATGGGATTCTCCAGGCAAGAATACTGCAGTGGGTTGCCATGCCCTCCTTCAGGGCATCTTCCCAACCCATAGACTGAACCCAGGTCTCCCGCATTGCAGGCGGATTCTTCACTGTCTGAGCCACCAGGGAAGCCCATCAGTGCTGGAGTGGGGAGCCTCTCCCTTCTCCAGGGGATCTTCCTGACCCAGGAATCAAACCGGGGTCTCCTGCATTGCAGGCGGACTCCTTACGATCTGAGCTACCAGGGAACGTTTAGTAGAATAATTATTAAACCACGATAAACACAAACATAAAGGGAACTCTAAATGATGCCCCAGGTATAAGAGAGGGTACTCCAAGAAGGACACACTTGGAAGAAGGCTGCTTCCCCAGGACAGGCTTAGACCTCGTTGGAGAGGGGAATGGCTGCAGCCCTTTGGATAGTGAAGATGTGTGTTGGGTTGCCCTGGTCAGAGCTGGTCCACAATCACCAGGTATGAGGAAACAACTTTTTGGGGTGCAAGTGACCTGACGCTGATGGGCAGGAGCACAGAGTGAGTCAGGGTATCTGAAGCCCACACACTGGCAAGGTGGTACATGGGCTGCGATATGTGGCCTCCATGCTGAAACACCTTTAGGGGTACAAGTGAGTCAAGGCTCGCAGGTGGGTATGCGGAGAGAGCTGGGGGACCACTGCAGCCTGAGGCCTAGAGTATACCAGTGTCCGCATTAGGAGAGTCATGCCTTGTATGTCCCTGTGCCAGGCTGTGCAATCAGTGGTGATGGCACCCTCTGAGCACATGACTGGGACAGAGCCTGACTAGATGTTTCTACATGCAAGTACTCTGCAAGAAAAAGTAACAGCACACTGGATCCAGGAAAAGAAGCCCTTTCCCCCTGAAAATTTCCCTCCACTGACAAAGCTTATTGCAAAGGACAAATGATAAGAGTCTGGTCTACTATTGTAAAGGAAGTACTGAAGGGTGAAGTTAAAGAGTTGAGAGCAATAAACTGGTAACTGGCTCTTTTGAGCTGCTACCCTCCATGAGAAGAGCATGGCCCAGAGAGTCACTGTTTTCTCAGACTGAATCTACAATGTGGAATTTGGCTTACCCTAGCTGTGATTGTTGAAATGACAGCCAACTTTGAAATCCATGAGAATAAAATAAATGTTCATTGTGGTAAACTGTTGAGTCTTTTGAAGCTATTTGTTATATTAAAAAAAAAAATTAACACATCCTGTTTTCCTCATGTCCCTTGTGTCTGTGCCTAAATTATAAGAGAAACTCAATATGTATTTTTAAATGGACTGTTATTCAAACTTTGGAGCCATTTTCTGATTGCTCTGAAGGTTTAGCCCAGGCGCTATCTAATGGGCTACAGATGGAGTCATCATTTTAGGTACATAGCAGAAGAGGAACCACACCATGAAAAATCTTACTGGATTTTGAATCTAATCTTTATTAAGAAAAAAAACCCCTAAACCCAGGACTGCTTTTCTTAGCTTTTGGAATCCATGAAGTTCCTTCAGTGGCCTAGCTTCATCATCTAAATCGGTACCTTTTTGATGTGGCTTTAGGGGAACAAGGTAAAAACTAATCAGAAAAAGACTACCTTGTATGTGAACTGGCTATAGCTCAAAGAGTGAATTTATGAGTGAAGAGAGAAAACAGATAATCAAAACACAGCCTCTACTTGTAGGGCTGTACCTGTCATAAGTTAATTTTATGTTCCAATCTTTTTCTCCTATTTGGGGTCAGAGCATACGCCACACCCTCATATATAGCTGACTAACAGTGAAGGATCCTGTCCTTTATTGCATTATTATGTTGATATCATTTTCGTTACACCACTAAGAACCATCGGCATTAAGACATTCTTTGGTCAACTGAAATCATTTTATAAATATCTTTACTATAGAGATATGAATCCTTTTCAAGGACACCTGGTAGAAATGTGGGCATGGTATTTTAAACATGACCATTGGTTTCACCAGTTGCAGTCCTCTTCAGAGGACTGAAGAGTTTGGCTGGGCTTCTCATGATGCGCTTAGTAGTAGAGTTGCCCCCTAACTTGCGACTGGAGCTGTGTTAGAAGAGTTTATTATCGTTTCTCTGTCTTGAAATCTCAGCCTCAAAGCCACCTGTTCTGTATCTGATCTCACTGTGGACTTTGTTCTGCTGCTGCTATTTCATCTTCCAAGTCATCACTACTCTGGGTTTTGAGTTGGTTTTTCATAGTGGGTTTCACCCATTTTTTATACACAATGTTAACCCTTCCTTCAACTAATGGTATGTATAGTCGCCTGCTTTCCTTCCAAAGATGTTCACTAAAATGCTTTCACAATAAAGTCATACATTCTGTTTGTATTATTTTAGGTCCATAACCACTCTATCTTTTAGACTTTTAGCCTCCCCTTTCTCTACTCTTAACACTCATCAACAGAATCTAAAATTGGTTTTCATTTATATTTGTTTACTCTTTTCCTAGCATCTTTTTTTTTCTGAGCTGGAATAACTTATTTGAGATGTAGCTCTGAACAAAGTTTTTCAAAGAATAGAAATTATATAATTACTTACAAATGAAGCCTACAAACAAGATGTACATCTAGAGAGAATTTTGGACAAATTCTCTCCAGCTTTCTCCTTTTGCAGCTGAGGCTTAGAGAAAGTGAAGTGACTTACACTAGGTTACTAAGTGATGGCCAGTTTAGGACCAAGACTCAAAAACCTTTCTTCTTTCCCAGTTCTCTTTCCACTGTATCATGACACAGAACCAGAAAATGGAAGAGCAGGAAGGCAAGTGAGGGATCACTCTATCCAACCATACTATTTGAAAGACAAGGAACCAGTGCCGGGGAAATCTGGACATCTGATCTGACAATGATATTCTTGGCTTCCGAGAGACATCCCATAAGGGTCTAATTGCTCCTTGCAATCTCAAAGTAAGAAGTACTTCAGTAAATCTCTAGACCAAGGATCACCCTGGTGAGACTACTCACTGAGGGCATCTGTAGCTCATACCCTCAAGAGCAGGCAGAAGGACGAATGTGCTAGAAAATCTCTCCCAACAAGAACATCACCCCATAATATCCTTTTTGAGAAATTAATTCTTCTGGGTACTGAAGCCTTCATTCTCACTTTTGGAATTCCCTATTAAAATGAACATAATCCTAAAGAATCATTTTGAGTCATTTCAATGTTATTAAGTAATATTTCAAGAGTTTTCTCTGCAAGAAAGGCTCCCTTGATGTGCTTTTGAAATAAAGGAAGGAAACCAGGAGAAAAGATTTCTGAAATAAGATGTTTCTCCTCAAATCAAGTTCTCTAAACAACACTTAGGCCTGAGTTGGATTTCAATCCTTGCTGCCTTACAGAGGCAGCAATTCTTAGCAAACACAAGCACACTGAACAGTTTTGTCAAAATTATGCAAAATGTAGACAGAATCCCTAGATTTCTCTCTTCAGTCTCATTTTGCAATCATTAATGATCCCACCTATGCCTCAACCAATAACACTGAAGAAGCTGAAGCTGAACGGTTCTATGAAGATGTACAAGACCTTTTAGAACTAACACCCCAAAAAAGATGTCCTTTTCATTACAGAGGACTGGAATGCAAAAATAGGAAGTCAGGAAACACCTGGAATAACAGGCAAATTTGGCCTTGGAGTACAGAATGAAGCAGGGCAAAGGCNAGAAGACTCTTGAGAGTCCCTTGGACTGCAAGGAGATCCAACCAGTCCATTCTGAAGGAGATCAACCCTGGGATTTCTTTGGAAGGAATGATGCTAAAGCTGAAACTCCAGTACTTTGGCTACCTCATGCGAAGAGTTGACTCATTGAAAAAGACTCTGATGCTGGGAGGGATTGGGGGCAGGAGGAAAAGGGGATGACAGAGGATGAGATGGCTGGATGGCATCACGGACTCGATGGACGTGAGTCTGAGTGAACTCTGGGAGATGGTGATGGACAGGGAGACCTGGCATGCGGCGATTCATGGGGTCGCAAAGAGTCGCACATGAGTGAGCGGCTGAACTGAACTGAACTGAACTGATGCCAAACAAAGGTTTAAGAGCCAAAGCCACAAACTCAAAATATGGTGCTTAAGTCAAAACAGGGATAGGAGTCAACTTCTGCTACTAGCTGGATATATGGCCCAGTGAAATTAAACAACTTACCAGGATCTTGATATCCTTATCTGCAAACTAGAAGCTTTAATAGAATCTCACACAGGATCTCAGTGAGGATTATATAAGACAAAGTTCTACAAACTCTCAGCACAGTGCCTGGAGTGTCGTGCACACTTATTAAATGATAGCTACAAGGTGGCTCTGGGGAATGAAGAGAATAAAGCCATGAAAATGCTGTCTCCAGCAGAGTTAAGCAGCCTCAGCAAAAAAAAGGCTATGCTGTTCAGTTTCAGGTTTGATGAAGACAGACAGCACGGCCATGTGTGACAAGGACAGAATCTCTTTCTAGAGCTTCCGCTACAGCACATGTTAATTCTTCCCATTTGATAGTCCAGAATCATCAGCGTTTAACAGAGGTGAACCTCTGTATAGTCCTGGGGTTTCCTCTTCCCACCCTGAAGTAATGTGGTATGAAATATGGGGAACAATTATAAGCTGTTTGCATGACTAATATTCAGGTTCACACACAATCAAAGATACTGGCTTCTGAAATACTGAAATACTTCTGTACCATTTGGCACATAACATGAGCTACGAAACTATAAGTCACTTGATGACATTGTACAGCAGTGGCTCTAGAGTACAGCAGCGGCCTTAGAGATGGACCAGCTGGCAGCTGCTCAACAGACCAAGGGGGCAGAGGCCTCGGTGTGTGCGGCATCCACCAGCAGTTCTAAAGGAGCTCAGCACTGGCAGGCACAGGCCACAAAGCAGGTGAAGTCAGTGATGCTGGCTTTGAGCATCCGAACCAGGAAGGACCCTCAAAGTGCAGCACAGTCCTGAAACATCAACAGCACACTCAGGCCTTCTTGTACTGAAATAATGTGCCTCTTTGACAGTCAATTTATCAGGGATGTTGCAGAAAGGACCCGACACCATTCCCTACATCAAGCCAACACTTGTAAATGGGGATCATTTAGCTAATGAAAAAGATACTCCAGAAAATGTCCCAAATCAACACAAAAGATGGACATTTGAGTGATAAATAATGTGTGCTATAAATACTATCACACAGTAAACATTATATGTGCATATGTATATTTACTTGTTTAGAGAATATACTTTATACTATTATTTATATTTTATATTTATATATATTTCATGCTTTATATTTTAGAGAATATATCATATATACATATTTATATACTAACTTATCTCATCATGATAGTTATTAAAGATTTTATTATCACTTCTGATACCATCAAACCAGTATATACAATATTTCTGCACCCACTTTCAGGAGTTTGATAGGAGGGGCAACCCCAGTTCCTCACAGAGCTATGAGGCCATAACAGAATCATAGACTCAAGGTGTCAAAGAAGATGGAAATGGATGATTCGTTAAGTCTCTTTCAGTTGTAAAATTCCTGGAGACTATCATCATCGTAAAAAGGTCATCTGTGAAGCACATGCCCTAGACTAGGCACACTGCTAAGCAGTTTCCATACACTACTAAATCAAGCCTTCACAGTAAGCCTGGTGGTCCTTGGGAATCCCACTGAGGAAACTGAGGCTTTGGTAAAGTTTAGTAACCATGGTGGCAGAATGAAAGTGAATCTAGGTTTAGCGGATTCAAAACCTCTGCTTATTTATTTATTTGGCTGCACTGGTCTTTATGGCAGCATATAGGTTTAAACAAAATTTTAAAATTTATATATATATATATAGTTGCTGTTACTAGTTGAATTATTCAGGATCTAGTTTCCTGACCAAGGCTTGAATCTGTGCCCTCTGCATTGGGAGCCCAGAGTCTTTGCCACTAGACCACTACAGAATTCCCCGAAGCCTCGCCCTTACCCTCTTCCCATCCTGAAGTCCCCGAAGCCTCTGCCCTTACCCTCTTCCCATTCTGAAGTCTTGCATAAGGACTCTGTGCCCACTCTTGGCCCTCACTTTGCGCCTCCATCCTAGGATGTGGAGTAGTTTGAACAACATAGAATTATTTGTGAATGAGTCTGGCCCATGCACCTTAATCCAGCACTTGGGGTCCTCAGTAACAGGGAGAATGATCCATACTTGCTCATACCTTCCTAAAGTCTGAGCACAATGCCTGGCACACAGTAAACACTCAATGAACAGACATGAAACTGGGCCACTGAAGAATGCAAGAATCAGAGAGAAGATGGCAGGAGTGGCAAGGAGGACCAAACAGATCAGCCTTGGGAAAGACTTTGCCTTGGCATCATTGTACGCCGCCGCAAATATAACCAGATGCTTTCACTGTCTCCTCGTATTTCTCTGAATTTCTGATTGGAGCACTGTATCATCCAGCACCCACTCAGCATGCTTGCCTGAAAGATGAAGATTTCATGAAACTTAACAAGAGCTGGTTGTATTTGCTGCCTACAGTTTTTATATTCAGACAGATAAGAGAAGCTAATTATCTAGCTCCTCCATCTCTAGCTCCTCTTTCCTGAAAGGATCCAAGATATTTAAAAAAGGATGATAAGAGTGGAATGAATGAGAAATAGAGTCAAAATGAAGACACAGTGAGACTGAAATTGACTCTGCTGTAGAAAAAGGCAAGGCACAGCGATCACAGACAGGCTGGTAATGCTAGGAAAACCCCAGTAAAATGGGTGTAACATTTTGTTCATTCAGGGATTGACTGTCAGAGTCAGGCTACATTTGTCAATCCAAATTCTACACGGTAAATCCTCATAAAAACAATTGCTAACTTTGCTTCAGCAAATATTCTAAGCAGTCATGGCATACCAGGGGAACAGATCTGTCTAGGAGATCTTTACTCTCCAAAACTTGGGCCAAATAAAGAGGTTCCCCTTTATGAAATAATGATCAAATCTAATGAGATCAGAACCCTCAGTGGAATTCTGAAGAAACAGAAAATGTTCTGCCCACCACAAGGCCTCTCAGCTCCAGGAAGTGAGGGACCATCACGCTGTTTTCCTCTTTAACAGAAGGTCAAGGCTTAAATTGCATTAAATAGACTATGACATTTCCCTTCTAATGACTAGTATTGTTGCCTGGAACAGAGAAAACAGCACTGTCCATGATGGAGTACAGAGAAAGCAAAAGACTGCTGGCGTGCTGAAAGAATACTGCCAAGAAAAAAAATCAAGCAGAATCTTCTTTTTATCCTGTGGGTTCCATTTAATGGGAAAGAGGAGGCAATAGAGGCCTCAAAGGGTGACTAAGAACCCAGCTGTCCTCCCAAACAACTCCTGTGTTGAGCCACTCAGTCGTGTCCAACTCTTTGTGATCCTATGACTGCAGCCCACCAGGCTCCTCTGTCCATGGGATTCTCCAGGCAAGAATACTGGAGTGGGTTGTCATTTCCTAAAGGGTGACTAAGAACCCAGCTGTCCTCCCAAACAACTCCTGTGTTGAGCCACTCAGTCGTGTCCAACTCTTTGTGATCCTATGACTGCAGCCCACCAGGCTCCTCTGTCCATGGGATTCTCCAGGCAAGAATACTGGAGTGGGTTGTCATTTCCTCCTCCAGGAGATCTTCCCGATCCAGGGATCAAACCCACATCTCCTGCATCTCCAGCACTGCAGATGATTCTTTATCAGCTAAGCCATTTTCCCAGATACACCAAGAATCTTAGATGTATCTAAGATTATGTCTGTTATGCAGATGAAGTTCTAAGAGGACTCTCTCAACCCCCTCCTTCCAGTAAGACTGTCCTTTCTTAGCTTCTCATAGATGGAAATTCTAGAACTATCACTGTAAGCAGACTTCTGAGAGAATGCTCCCACCACTGCTCTCCACAGGGGCAGCACTATCGTGGACAGATCTTATTTGTTGTTTCCAAACTCGGAGCAGATGCATACATACTACACACAACACAGATGCTGCACATACACCAAAGGAGTCTCACCACATGCAAAGCATCATGAGAGGAACATGCAGGACCCCACACAATAAACTGACAGATATTGTTGCTCTTATTTTTCAGATGAGGCAAGTGGGTCTCAAGGAGGCAGCTTCATTCATGCAAGATTTCACAGGAAATACACAATGCCTATGTGATGCCAAGACCCATGCTTTCTTCATTTCATCAGTCACATCAGGACATTCAACCACAGGGGTGGAAGTTCCACTTGAACCATGAGAGGAAGCAGTGTAGATTCATAACATTTCAGAACTCAACAGGATATCAGTAACATATTCCTATGCTTCATACGGATACAACCACAAAGACAAAACTATTCTCCACAAAGCATTACTATGATTAACTTTAAAAAGAACAGCTCTATTGGTGCATATAAAACTGACATGCAATAAGCTACACATATTTAAAATGTAAACATTCAGTAAGTATTCACATATATACATATGGACACACACATAACCATACACACACACAGAGTACGAACTCCAAAGCCTGGGTCTCTCTCTTTCAATACCTTCCAACAGAGTCCAGACTGATTGGAGAGCAGATGAGACAACACATGAATCACCACAAATTACCATCCTTGGTCCCACACAGTCGTCCCCAGTGTCATGGCCGTTCTCTGCTAAACCTCTGTGCTGTGCTAAGAAATAGGAGCCTAGATCAATTGCTTGGGACAATTCAAAGAAAAGGCCATGCACAGCCATGTATGTATCTCAGAGCTCAAGGGAGGCATTAACCAACAGATGCACCATTGTTAACTGCTTTTTCTTTTGCTCAGACTTGTCCACTATTACATATATATATTATATAATATAAATGGTGCAGTTCTATGAGGGATGTTGGAGAAAAAAATAGCCATGACTCTGAAGACTACTTTTCAGTGTAAATTGGAAAAAAAAATGGCAAATCCAAAATATTTCATAGTATGACCTTTTTTCTGTGTAACTGTACATAGAACACATACTATATATGCATGCATGCCCACAAAAACACAGAACTAAAAAATGCAAAGATGTACATGTCTCCAAAAATGTAAACAGTGGCCACCCTTGTTTGTTTTCTTGTTTAGTTTATTCTCTGTTTTAACTCCATTTTCTTTGGTTTTAGAGGACCTCAGATATAGAGAAGTAACTTAATCACACTACACTGCACAGGCCCCTCTCTGGTTTTATCCTAGATTTTCTTTTTCTCCCCTTTCATCTTCCATCCTGGTGATACAGAGCAAACAGGAGTTCAGAAGAGCTTACTTCCAGCTTCAGGAGAGGGATGCAGGTTGATGGAAGCAGGAAAGAAGACGGGTTTATGGAAGAAGTAGTATTTGAACTGCAGCTTAGGTAGAAATGGACATTTCAGGCTGAGGGAGGAGAGAAAGCTCAGAACAAGAGAACACCAAGTGACGAGTACACACAAGAAGGGAAAGCACCATACCCGAATGCCAGTCACAGCTGGACTGGGGGCCATATCCACGCTAAGAACACTGAGAGATGGGCTTTTAGCGGCCGTTGCTGCTGTTCAGTCGCTAAGTTGTATCTGGCTCTTTGCCACCCGGGAACTGCAGCATGCCAGGCCTCCCTGTCCTTCACCGTCTCCCAGAGTCTGCTCAAACGCACGTCCACTGAGTCTGTGATGCCATCCAACCATCTCATCCTCTGTCGTCCCCTTCTCCTCCTGCCCTCCATCTCTCCCAGCGTCAAGGTCTTTTCCAATGAGTCAGCTCTTAATGGTCAAAGTACTGGAGCTTCAGCTTCAGTATCAGTCCTTTCAATGAATATTCAAGGTAGACTTCCTTTAGGATTGACTGGTTTGATTTCCTTGCTGTCCAAGAGACTTTCAAGAAATTTCACAGTTTTTAGAGTCTCCACTAAATGGAGAGGGGGATGTTGAGACGGTAAGTCATTTGTTGAAGGGACCAACTATAGTGCACATTGCACCAGAATATCATGCTGTTTCCTCGGGGAATTGGGAGGAGGCAGAGGGTGTGTTGGGCTTCCCTGGTGGCTCAGGGGTCAAGAATCGCCTGCAATGCCGGAGACGCAGGTTCAGTCCCTGCATTGGGAAGATCCCCTGGAGAAGGGTATCGATGCCCACTCCAACATTCTTGCCTGGAGAATTCCATGGACAGAGGAGCCTGGCAGGCTGCAGTGCATAGGGCCGCACAGTCAGACACAAACGAAGCAACTAGGGAGCAGTGGAGGGTGTGTTACAGAAAGGAGGGGGGTGAGCTCGGGAAGGTGAGCGGGCCTCAGAACCCAGAAGGACTGAAGGTCAAGCGAAAGAGCAAGAACTTTTGTCTGTTCTCTATATAACTGCCTGTGGGATTTGGTCCTCACACTGACATAACAAATGACCAAAAAAACAGTTATCAGCAGATTTCTAATGACTTCTTAGAAAAAAAAAAAAATCTGCAGAGCAGATTAATGCTGCCTCAAACCAGTGGAATTCCCCAGGGCTAGCACACATACTTTAGGTCACCTTTGAAAAGCCAGAATTCCACCTGAGGGCACCTGAAGGAAATTTCAAGACAGTACCTTCAGCATCTAATCATCAGATAAATGTATTAGTAGGCATCTCTGATGGGCAGCCTCTGGAGTAAGCCATGCCAAGCATAAAAATGCTCAGTGAGGCTCAGTGAACTCATTGAGGATACATCTAAATGCTAACTCAACAGGGAATGTGGAAATGCTCTGAAAGTGAATCCTGGGACAAAAAGACAGCAAAACAAAACCCACAGCAAGCTATCAGAGGAAAATCTGCTACTTAAGTGCAAAGAGAACAGATGACTCCTTATTTCACTGGTCCCAGGACAAAACTGGCACGGACTTGTCTGGGAGACATTCTCAAAAAGGCCTCACCACTACCCTCTCCTTTGGGAAAACCAAACACTGAGCAAATTCAATCAAAGGTAATGAAGGGAGATACCTAGATCTGGCCTCGGCATGCAGCAGATGTGAGCTGGAGCTCAAGGACACCTTTACCTGATGAGTATAGTTTTTTTTCCAGCATTTCTTCAGACCCCTCCCCAATTCAAAAAATGCCCGTCCACATCTTACTTGTCCAGAGAGTCTCAACTCAACAATAAGCACTCCCAGAAAATCAAGAAAAGAGAAGCATTTGGTACCAGCATAATGTAATTGAAAGGACCAAGGCTTTGCAAATATGCAGACCTGTCTTCGTGACACTGACCTTGCTTCTTTATCACCTGTGTAACAATAGGCAGGCTAATTAATCTAAGCCTCAGTTTCCTCAACTGTAAAATGGGGACAGAGAATATCTTCCTCCCATGTATGTGATTGAGTTTAAACAACATAATGACAGATAAACACCTGTCACTGGAAAGGCAATCATAACCAACATTTTCCTATGCATGCCTCTCTTCTTATCCCCTGTGGGAAACTGGAAGAGATCCTCCTGAGCAGAACCACCATGAGAAAGGGAAGGAAACAGGACTTAGAAATGGTCTATATCTAGGAACTGCCACATTCTTCTATCCATTCAGTGACCTTTGCATGTCTGTATGATCTCTTGCAAAGAGAAAGCCTATGACACCTTCCTCATAGAATGACCATAAAGATTAAATCCTTCATCTATAAAAAACACACTGTTACATTTACAACTTAGCAAACGGTAACTTAAGGTAGAGGTGTGTACGATGGTACTGAATTAACTAGAACATGTTCACAATGGATCACCAATGGGGGCTCTAAAATCCTTTGTCTGGAGTTTTTTCTTATTGTATGATCTGAACTGCAGAGATCAGACATGCAGGAGAATTGTCCTCAGATAAAATCCTCACATGTGGCCCCATGCTGCCTGAGGCAGGCTTACCAAGCAAAGGAAAGGAGTCCCTCCCTGGCTCCCACATTAACTAGTTGCTCTGGCCATCTTTCAGGCTTAATTATGCACCAATAATCCTGACAAGACTGGCAGGGCTGCATTGTAAATCACGACGGTGGAAATTCTAAAATAAAAGCAAGTTAATGATATGACCTCAATCTTAGCATGAGGGCCCATTAATTGGAAATCATGGACTTAATTGAATTTTAGGCATAGCACAGCCAGCTGGATCAAATTTTCTGAGACCTGTTTCTTCATGCACATGAAGATAACTGAAATGCACCAATGATAACAAAGTCCAACATCGGGTGTTGCTGAGGAGAAGCTGATTATTTCCCTGCATATGAGCTCCCAATTCTGTCGTGCTCTGAAGGGACCATCACTGCCATTTCAGCCACCTCCTGTCTTCTACATTCTTAAGAGTGCTGTGTAACCTCTTTGAGTCTCTGTTTTGCGATCCCTGTTAATGTACACACACAGTGCTCAATAAGTAGCCATTATCATCATCCCATATTTATCATCATCTGCTATTATAAGGAGGGCTTCCCAGTGGCTCAGGGGTAAAGGATCCACCTGCCAATGCAGGAGACACAGGTTTGATCCCTGGGTCAGGAAGAGACCCTGGAGAAGGACATGGCAACCCACTCCAGTATTCTTGCCTGGGAAATTCCATAGATAGAGGAGCCAGGCAGGCTACAGCCCGTGGTGTCCTAAAAGAGCTGGACACGAATTAGCAGCTAAACAACTCTAATAAGGAGCCTGGAGGTGCAGAAGGGAACGGGAAAGAGCTGTGAGGCTTTTCTTCTCAGGTTGCAGAAGTGGAACCACAAATGACCAGACGAATCACTGTACATTCAGAGCCTCCCTGCACTCGAGGCAGCTTCTGCCTCTCCTTGGCATCTGACACAGCATATTTCAGCATGTCTCTTCTACTTCCTGCGGTCTAGTCTGTGTGAGGCTGGCCACCTGCTCTCGGGACAAAGATTACAGGCATGAATTCCCACCCAACACTGAGATGGGTATCACACTCTCCTCTACAGAGAAGGAAGGAGGGAACTCTTGAGATGCTGGGTAAAGTGTCTAAGGCTTGCCTATAGAACATTCTGGAACCAGGATATCATGCTGTTTCCTCAGGGAACTGTGAGGATGTAGACAGTGTGCTACAGAGGGTGGAAGACAAGATGAAGAAAGTAAATGGTCCTCGAATTCCAAAAGGCCTGAGGGTCAAACTAACCTTCCACAGAACAGAATGATTTAGAGTTACTGGGAGGGAAGTGGGAATGCTTTTGCTGGAAGCTGCAAAGAGACAAATTAATGTGCAAGAAAAGCTTGGTGAGAACAGAGAAGGTGCTTCATTTGTGTCTGTAGGAAATACCAAGCAGGAGGCCTACCAAGGTAAACAGTTCAAAATAGGATGCTGAATCTAACAGAATCAAATCTGTCAAGAAACCAAGAGCGCTACTTCACTCTTACACCAACTGCAAATTGCTTTGAAGTACTGCATGGTGATAATGGCAGGGGTTATTATTTATCACTCACCTTCTGATGGCTGGGAACTGGGACTCCAGGCTTTATATCCATTATCTCATTTAATCCTCACAATGACGTTGCCAAGTTAGCTCTATCATCCCCCTTTTTCAGATGGGCAAAGTGAGGACCCAAGACACAGATACAGTCACACAGCCAGGGTTCATCCCTAGATGTGTCTGCCTCCAAAGCCCATGTTCTTCTCATGACATTTTATATATTAGTTAAAAGCTTAAAACATAAAGGGAAACATTCAAACCAGCAAGCACTGCAGGAGCAGAGAAGCCAGGTCCTGTGATGTCAGTTCTGTAGATGATCTAAGGATATTTTTAAGACCAGATGTTAAGGAGGGGAAACCTCTAAACATCACTTTCTGGGAAGGCACAAATGAATCAAAACTACATGCTGAGTCTTTAGCAGGCAGGAGAGGAAAGCTGAGGCCCAGCTCAGCTCATGGTCCTTCGTGCAGAGTGAGTGATCACACACCAGGGTGGGAGCAGGGCCTTCAGAGGCTCTCTATAGACAGATTCTAAACAAGCCAAACTTGTAAAAAAAAAAAAAAGAGAGAGAGAGAGAGAGTGAAATGGTGGTTACCAGGGTCTGGAGGGTGGAGAGATAGGACCGAGGTTTAAGGGTACAAACTTGCAATGAGCCAAAAGTAAGTCCTAGTGGTCTAATACGAACAAAGCCAGTGGAGGTGATAGAATCCCAGTTGAGCTATTTCAAATCCTGAAAGAAGATGCTGTGAAAGTGCTACACTTAATATGCCAGCAAATTTGGAAAACTCAGCAGTGGCCACAGGACTGGAAAATGTCAGTTTTCATTCCAATCCCAAAGAAAGGCAATCAAAGAATGCCCAAACTACGGCACAATTGCACTCATCTCACAGGATAGTAAAGTAATGCTTAAAATTCTCCAAGCCAGGCTTCAGCAATACATCAACCGTGAACTTCCAGATGTTCAAGCTGCTTTTAGGAAAGGCAGAGGAACCAAAGATCAAACTGCCAACATCCGCTGGATCATGGAAAAAGCAAAAGAATTCCAGAAAAACATCTATTTCTGCTTTCTTGACTATTGACTGTGTGGATCACAATAAACTGTGGAAAATTCTGAAAGAGCTGGGAATACCAGACCACCTGACCTGCCTCTTGAGAAACCTGTATGCAGGTCAGGAAGCAACAGTTAGAACTGGACATGGAATGACAGACTGGTTCCAAATAGGAAAAGGAGTACGTCAAGGCTGTATATTGTCACCCTGCTTATTTAACTTATATGCAGAATACATCATGAGAAACTCTGGGCTGGAAGAAGCACAAGCTGGAATCAAGATTTCTGAGAGAAGTATCAATAACTTCAGATACACAGATGACATCACCCTTATGGCAGAAAGTGAAGAAGAACTAAAGAGCCTCTTGATGAAAGTGAAAGAGGAGAGTGAAAAAGTTGACTTAAAGCTCAACATTCAAAAAACTAAGATCACGGCATCTGGTCCCATCACTTCATGGCAAATAGATGGGGAAACAGTGATCACAGTGGCTGACTTTATTCTTCTGGATTCCAAAATCACTGCAGATGGTGAATGCAACCATGAAATTAAAAGACGCACTCTTTGGAAAGAAAGTTATGACCAGCTGAGATAGCATATTCAAAAGCAGAGACATTACTTTCCCAATAAAGGTCTGTCTAGTCAAGGCTATGGTTTTTCCAGTGGTCATGTATGGATGTGAGAGTTGGACTATAAAGAAGGCTGAGCGCTGAAGAATTGATGCTTTTGAACTGTGGTGTTGGAGAAGACTCTTGAGAGTCCCTTGGACTGCAAGGAGATCCAACCAGTCCATCCTCCAAGCAGATCAGTCCTGGGTGTTCATTGGAGGGACTGATGCTGAAGCTGAAACTCCAATACTTTGGCCACCTGATGAGAAGAACTGACTCATTGGGAAAGACCCTGATGCTGGGAAAGATTGAGGGCAGGAGGAGAAGGGGACGACAAAGGATGAGATGGCTGGATGGCATCACTGACTCTATGGACATAGGTTTGGGTGGACTCCGGGAGTTGGTGATGGACAGGGAGGCCTGGCGTGCTGTGGTTCATGGGGTCGCAAAGAGTCAGACATGACTAAGTGACTCAACTGAACTGAACTGATCTAATGCACAAAAGAGTGAACACAAACAACATAGTTGTCAAACCTGCTAAGAGACTATATCTTCATTATTTGAACAAAAACAGAAGAAATAATAATTATGTGATGTGATAGAGGTGCTAACAAATGCTATAATGGCAATCATATGACAGCATAGAAACAGATCTAATTAAGATGTTGTACACTTTAAAGTTATATAATGTTATATGTTAAATATATTTCAATTTTAAAAAGATGCTCTTTCCTAAATAGGGCTCTTCATGCTGCCCAATCCCACCCACCCTACAGGCACAGGCACTCTTTAGGGTCAGCAGCTGCTCAGATTTTGATCCTTCCGTTCACTAGTCACGTGTACAAGTGTCCCCAGCAATGGCAGCAGAGGTCACATATGTAACAAACAGCAGGGTGAAACATGAAGCGGATCTGCCCGGTTCTAAACCTCATGGCCTCTCACCATCACATTCTTCATTTCCCACTAGAGAGAAGAGCAGGGGTCTCAGTGTAATCGCCAACCGGACATGGGTGGATGCACCTCTGAAAAACCCCAAGATGACCGTGCCCAGTGTAAATCAGACATCAGAACTGCCTAGGACCACGATGCCCAGCTCTTCCCCTAGCAGCCACTGTCACTGCGCCTCCCACGAGAGCAGGCGCCTGGCCTCACTGAGGACAGTGCGGGCACCGCATGAGTACAACCAGTGGCTCTCCTCCCCACACACCTACACATCTGAGCCCACTTCCGCACGCGAGTCCAGGCATTCTGGAATCTGTATTATCTGACTCATGAGAGTAACCAAAGGAGTTCGTTGCAAACACCAGTGGGTCCTGAAGCAGACGGCTTTCCCTCCCCAGGCAAAGCCACTTCCTCTGTAAGATGCTGCTCCCTGAGGTTCCAAGACACAGGAGATTCCATGATTCACAGACTCTCTAAAACATGAGTGTTAAACTGTCATTTATGCAAACTGCTATAAGGCAAGGCACTGGTAGGAGCCCCACCAAACTGGACGTGGAGCTGAAGTCTTAACTGCCACTAAAGCGTGGGGGAAGGGGGATACGGGGGGTGGTGCTCAGTCATGTCTGACTCTTTGAAGTCCCATGGACTGTAGCCCACCAGGCTCCTCTGTCTGTGGAATTTTCCAGGCAAGAATACTGGAGTGGGTTGCCATTTCCTACTTCGCAGCACTGGTCAAACAAAAGACATCCCGACCTCCACCATGCCTTCCGTTTTCTATTTCTGCCCAGGAAGACCTGGAGTGGGCTGTTATGTAATAGGCTGGCCAGCTGCAAGCTCCTTCTGTCCTTTTTTCTCTGCCTTGGCATTAATCTCAAAGGGACTGATCTCTACCAGGGTGCCCTTCTTTGTAACCTTTAAACATTTGCATCTTACCTTGACAACTGTAAGCTCCTGGAAGGCAAGTTGGGTGGGTTAGATGAGACTGAATATTCAGTGCAGAGCACAGAGCTGTGGACACAGTGGTAGTAAGAGGATTCTAGTATTCCACTACTAAAAATAACAAACAGTAACTAAAGTAGGTTAATATCTGAGAACCTATTCTGTACCATGCCTGGTTCTAAATGCTTTACAACTTTGTGAGATATTACCACTAACCTATATTTTATTTGTGTGGAAACAGATAGAGCCTATCTTACTTGCTGAGGTCACAGAGTTAATAAAAGCCAAATGTGGATGGTCTCCCACAGCCATCTGTTGAATGAAATTATACAGACCACAGCTGGGACTGTGTTCCTTTGGCATCAGACAGACCTGGGTCCAAACTCTAGCTCAGCCATTTATTGGCTATTTTTTTTGAATAAGCTGCCTTTCTGAACCTCAGTATCTTCATCTGTAAAATGGGATAACAGTATCTATTTTTATGGGGTTATTCTGAAGATCAGAGGTAAATTCCTATAAAAGAACCTAGTATGACCCTGGCCTACTCATTTACTCATATATGTACTAAGCTCCTACTGTGTAAAAGGCTCTGTGGCAGGTGGTAGGAAAACAAAAGAAACCACGATTCCAGACCTTAAGCTGCTCAGGCAAACATACACAAAAATGTATACACCATGAGGGAAAGATGGTGCTATGCACTGGATCTCACTGTAAACAGTGGAAAGCGCCTGAGGGCAAGGAGAGCTGACCAGAATCTGCAAGGATGGGTGAGGCTAGCCAGGCACACTTGGATAGATGATTTCATGCCCGGCTAATGAGGGTACTGACCTTGACCCTGTTCTCACATCTCACATTCAGTCTTTCAGAAAACACTCTCTGTGTGCCTTCAAATCCTTCTAGAATCCAAACCGTGTGCAGAGCTTCCGCTTATCTAAGAGAAAATGAGGAGACTTGGCAGTGGGGACATGTCTTATTATATACACATACTCACACTTATATATACAAAGTGAAAAGATACACCCAGAGCCACCTATGAGGCAGGAAATGGGATACAGGGGCAGGGATACAAGTTGAATTTTTTTAAATACAACTTGTTTTATAGATTTGAATTTGAAACTATGTAAATATTCAATGTAATTGAAAACATAAAAGTAACCCCTGAAAAGTGAAAGCAAAATGAAGCAAATTAACCCAACTAAGTACCAAACTGATGAGATAACCACATATTAAAGTGACCTTAAAACACAAAGTAATTGCCTTAACATGAAATCTATCCAAACCCTCCCCCGCTTGCCAAAAACTTTAAAAATCCAACAACTTTACATCTTTAAACTGTTTTTTGTGGTAGTGCTGGTGTTATTGTTCTGTGATTATTTATTATGGCATAAAGCAAATATGAAATTATATTTGTATAATTGAGAAGCAGGGTTTTGGGCATGGGAGAAAAGGAAAAACAGACATAAGAGGTATTGATATTTAAAAATTAATCAAATGAAGTTTAAAAAAGAAACCCATGTCCCTGAATCTGAGTTGAAATTAGCATTATGAATCCATGTTATCTTCTATTTTTTAATTGTTTCTAGCTCTGGCTACTGAAAAGAGCTAGACAGAGACCAACCCAGTAGCAAAGAGGACCTATCACACCAAGACTATGGACTTGACACAATGCTGCCTGCTGAAAACAATTAGGGCCCTTTGAAGAGTGGCTGATTCTAAGACTGAGGCAGAGAATATACAGGATGAGCCCAGTGTGTGATACCAGAAACCAAGGAAAGAGAAAATGAATATGAGATGTGTGCGAAGGACTCAGATGCCAGCTGAAGAGGCTCCCACTAGCCAAAGCAGATCCATTGGAACATCAGTAAGAATAATATAATAACTGCAATGGATTGAAACACAAATATATGTTTACACACATGAGTTTATAATAATAAGATAATAAAGAAAAGAGAGAAAAACCATTAGTCACCTTTGGAGAAGGATAGGGAACCAATCTTTTATTTTTGAAAACTCACAAAAGAGAAGAATCAGCTTTTTTCCTGACTTAGCTATATAAACTATACCTCAAGATAGGGATTTATCCCTTCATGGAAGTATTTCGAGCTAACAAAGAAAGAATGAAAAGAATGAAATTTACCCTTTGCAAGTCCTGATGGCATAATGTAACAAGGTAGTGATCATAAAAACAGAAGCAACCATGCATTACGTACCCCTAATGGAAATATAAGACAAAATCTAATCTGAATCCAAATCTGATCAAGCTTCTACATCTAAGTATCAGGGAATACAGGGGACATGGGAATGGATTAAGTGCCACCACGGTGATGCAGTCAGCAAAATCCAGACTTGGGGGAAAACATACAGTGCAAATTACCTGATTTATGTCAACATAGATATGCAAGGGGACAAAAAAACAGATGGAGAGAAAACTTTGAAAAATAAAGAGAATTAAGAGACATGTCAACCAACTTCAATGTATAAATATATATTAAAATGGATCTTTCTTCAAGCAAACTGTAGAAGGGAAAAAAAGTAAGACCCTTACTTTAAAAACTGGAAAATTTTAAACAGACTAGATATTTGATAATATTAAGGAATTATTAATATTTTAGATAAAATGAGGTATTGTGATCACGTTTTTAAAAGCAGCCCTTCTATCTTAGAGATACCTTGGATGAACTGATTATTATAGTAGATATTTACTTCATAATAATCCAGAGGGGCAGGTAGATACAAAAGAAATGCAACTGTTCATGGGCAGATAATTGCTGAAGTTAGGTGACAAGGTCATGGGTTTCCACTCTCTACTTATGTTGTCTCCCCTTTCTACCTTTATATATATTTGAAATTTAAAATCATGTATTTTTATATATTATACACATTATATACCACAATATATATATTTATATTTTATAAATATATATATTTATATATTTTTTATATACACACATTTAGATATAACATACCTTTCCTTACTACCTGTGGTAAAACCAGCCATGAATCTAAATCATCAGCATTTCTCACCTAAATTACGGCAACAGCCTCTTAACTGGCTTTTGCCTCCACTCTTACGTCCCTGTAGTCTGGCAAATAAAGAGCAATAAAAGTGTTCTTTTAAGAAATAAGGTGGGTCGTGTTACTCTCCTGCTTAAAATCTTCCCATGGATTCCCATCCTGCCTAGAGTAAAAAGCAAAGTTCTCACTATGGCCTAAAATAGGGCCCCAGAGCAGTCTGGGTCCTGGACACACAGGACACACAGCAAGAGATGAGCAGCAGGCAAGCAAGTGAGGATTCATCTGTATTTCTAGCCATCCCCCATCANTCTTCCCATGGATTCCCATCCTGCCTAGAGTAAAAAGCAAAGTTCTCACTATGGCCTAAAATAGGGCCCCAGAGCAGTCTGGGTCCTGGACACACAGGACACACAGCAAGAGATGAGCAGCAGGCAAGCAAGTGAGGATTCATCTGTATTTCTAGCCATCCCCCATCACTTACATCACCACATTATCACAATATAACAATAGCAGAAATAAAGTGCCCGGTAAGCGTAAAGTGCTTGAACCATTCTGAAACCATCCCCCCACCACTGGTTCATGGAAAAAAACGTGATCCAAGAAACCAGTCCCTGGTGCCAAAAAGGTTGGGGACTGCTGGCCTAAAGGCTCTATAGGAGCTGACCTCTGTACTCATCTCTGGTTTATATCTCACACCTCTCTTTCCCCATCTCTTTGCTGTAGACAAATTATTCATTCTTCTATTCAACATATACCTGCCTCAGGGCCTTGACATTTACTATCGCACTGTCCCCTCAGATAGCCACATGGCTTACTTCCTCACTTCCTACAGGTCTCTGGTTAAATACTTCTTTTTCAGAGAGTTTTCCAGATCACCCTATATAAAGTGGCATCCCCAGTCCTCTTATTTTAGTTTATTTGTCTTCATGGTACTCTTACCTTGATTTTTTTCTTCCACCTACTAAAAAGGAAGCTCTATAAAAGAATGTATATAGTTTGTCTTGGGCGCTGTTATTTCCCATAGTGTCTGTCTCAATACATATTGCTGACTTTGACCTTAAATTCTGAACTGAAGGGAATTACCTGGAGGCCCAGAGGTTAGGATTCAGTGCTCTTACTGCCAAGGGCCTGGGTTCAATCCCTAGTCAGCGAACTAAAATCCCACAAGCCACTAGGTGTAATCAAAAGCAAAACAAAACAAAATTCTGAACTATAAACTCGCCAACAACACTGTACAGGGAGTGTTGCAAGAAGCAAGGAGTTGTGCAGGAGGTAGGAACTGCAGCTTGAAAGGCTGTGCACCCTTTTAAGACACCGAGTTTTATCTTGCAGGTGATTGTTGTTGTTCAGTTGCTCAGTCATGTCCAACTCTTTGCAACCCCATGGACTACAACACGACAGGCTTCCCTGTCCATCAGCATCTCCGGGAGCTTGCTCAAACTCAGGTGCATTGAATCAGAGACGCCGTCCAACCGTCACATCCTCTGTCATCCCCTTCTCCTTCTCCCTTCAATTTTTCCCAGCATCAGTGTCTTTTCTAATAGTTGGCTCTTCGCATCAGGTGGCCAAAGTATTGGAGCTTCAATTTCAGCATCAGTCCTTCAGAGAATACCAGGGATGGGGGAGCCTGGTGGGCTGCCATCTATGGGGTCACACAGAGTTGGACACGACTGATGCAACTTAGCAGCAGCAGCAGCAACCACCTTCTAATGAATATTCAGGACTGAATTCCTTTAAGATTGACTGGTTTAATCTCTTTGTAGTCCAAGGAACTCTCAAGAGTCTTCAACACCACAGTTCAAGAGCATAAATTCTTCGGCACTCAGCTTTCTTTATGGTTCAACTCTCACATCCATACATGACTGCTGGAAAAACCATAGCTTTGACTATATGGACCTTTGTCAGAAAAGTAATGTCTCTGCTTTTTAATACACTGTCTAGGTTTGTCATAGCTTTTCTTCCAAGGAGTAACTGTGTTTTAATTTCATGGCTGCAGTCACCATCTGCAGTGACTTTGGAGCTCACCAAAATAAAATCTGACACTGTTTCCCCATCTATTTCCCATGAAGTGATGGGACTGGATGCCATGATCTTGGTTTTCTGGATGTTGAGCTTTAAGCCAACTTTTTCCACTCTCCTCTTTCACTTTCATCAAGAGGCTTAAGNAACCCAAGAAAATAAAGTATGTCACTGCTTTCATTGTTTCCCCATCTATTTGCCATGAAGTGATGGGACTGGATGTCATGATTTTAGTTTTCTGAAAGTTGAGTTTTAAGCCAGCTTTTTCACTCTTGTCTTTCATCTTCATAAAGAGGCTCTTTAGTTCCTTTTCACTTCCTGCCATAAGGGTGGTGTCATCTGCATAGCTGAGGTGATTGATATTTCTCCTGGCAATCTTGATTCCAGCTTGTGCTTCATCCAGCGCAGCATTTCACACGATGTACTCTGCACAGAAGTTTAATAAGCAGGGTGACAATATACAGCCTTGATGTACTCTGTTCCCAATTTGGAACCAGTCTGTTGTTCCATGTTCAATTCTAACTGGTGCCTCTTGACCTGCATACAGGTGATGGGGAGTCTCAAACTATAAACAACAGGCCCTAAAATTTTAATTAGAGGGTTTCCCCTGGTGATCTAGTGGCTAAAAATATGCCTTGTGATGCAAGGGACATCTGTTCAGTCCCTGGTCTGGGAAGATCCCCTGGGCCACAAGACAACTGAGGCCACAGGCCACAACTAATAAGCCCGAGCCCTGCAGCCTAGGAGCTGCAACCACTGAGCCCACACACCGCAACCACTGAAACCTGCATGCCGAGAGCCTGTGCTCCCCCGAAACGAGACACGCCCACACGCCACAACTAGAGGGTAGCCCCCACTGCCGGCAACTAGAGAAATTCCACATGCAGCAATGAAGACCCAGCACAGCCAAAAATATGTAATTAAAAAAAATTTTTAATTATAGTCATTCTTGCCACCATCATTATTACATTAAAGGAAATAAATGTGTTTGGGGTATTTATATGGTTTATACATTACAAGGCTTATCATCTTCCAGTTAAAGAAGTTGAATCACCATACTTCTGGTTAGCTACTTAAAACAACTGGATCCTCCTGAATTAGAATTAAATTGTCCCCAAACAAAAAGATATGGACATGTTAAAAAGAGACAATCACTTGCCTGCAAGATTTTTTGAATAAAAAGGCCCCAAGGACATTAGCAACTTAAGGTATAAGGGGTTATTAGGGAACAAACTGTTTAAGAAACAAAACTCTCATTGTGTGTGTGTGTGTGTGTGTGTGTGTGTGTGTTAGTCACTCAGATGTGTCTCTTGTGACCCCACAGATTATAGCCCACCAGGCTCCTGTGTCTATGGAATTTTCCAGGCAAGAATACTGGAGTGGGTTGCCATTCCCTTCTCCAGGGGATCTTCCTGACCCAGGGATCAAACCCAGGTCTCCCACATTGCAGGCAGATTCTTTACTATCTGAGCCACCAAGGAAGCCTTGATGGGCCACAAAAGCCCTTGTACCCACCATGACTTTATAGCATAGAAAGTTATGAAGTAAGAAAGAGCAGATACAAAGAAATCTGAGAGTCACCTTGTCTCCTCCTCCCCCCGACCCTTGTTCCCACAGGCTGGCACCAAACCCATCCATCCACTAGCTAGTACCTTGGTTCAGGTCCCTTTCATCTCTAGTCTCCTAATTTCCTGCTAACTGATCTTCCTACCACCAGCCTTGAATCTCTTTGATCCCCTCCAGAGGGATGTTGTTATTAATAATATGCAAGTTTAATCTTATCAGTCCACTTCTAAAAAAACATTTAGGTGCTTCAGGTAACAGATTGCCATGAAGTGATGGGACTGGATGTCATGATTTTAGTTTTCTGAAAGTTGAGTTTTAAGCCAGCTTTGTCACTCTTGTCTTTCATCTTCATAAAGAAGCTCTTTAGTTCCTTTTCACTTCCTGCCATAAGGGTGGTGTCATCTGCATAGCTGAGGTGATTGATACTTCTCCTGGCAATCTTGATTCCAGCTTGTGCTTCATCCAGAGCAGCATTTCACACGATGTACTCTGCATAGAAGTTAAATAAGCAGGGTGACAATATACAGCCTTGATGTACTCTGTTCCCAATTTGGAACCAGTCTGTTGTTCCATGTTCAATTCTAACTGGTGCCTCTTGACCTGCATACAGGTGATGGGGAGTCTCAAACTATAAACAACAGGCCCTCAAATTTTAATTAGAGGGTTTCCCCTGGTGATCTAGTGGCTAAAAATATGCCTTGTGATGCAAGGGACATCTGTTCAGTCCCTGGTCTGGGAAGATCCCCTGGGCCACAAGACAACTGAGGCCATGGGCCACAACTAATAAGCCCGAGCCCTGCAGCCTAGGAGCTGCAACCACTGAGCCCACACACCGCAACCACTGAAACCTGCATGCCGAGAGCCTGTGCTCCCCCGAAACGAGACGCGCCCACATGCCACAACTAGAGGGTAGCTCCCACTGCCAGCAACTAGAGAAATTCCACATGCAGCAATGAAGACCCAGCACAGCCAAAAATATGTAATTAAAAAAATGTTTTAATTATAGTCATTCTTGCCACCATCATTATTACATTAAAGGAAATAAATGTGTTTGGGGGTATTTATATGGTTTATACATTACAAGGCTTATCATCTTCCAGTTAAAGAAGTTGAATCACCATACTTCTGGTTAGCTACTTAAAATAACTGGATCCTCCTGAATTAGAATTAAATGTCCCCAAACAAAGAGATATGGACATGTAAAAAAGAGACAATCACTTGCCTGCAAGATATACTTCTGGTTAGCTACTCAAAACAACTGGATCCTCCTGAATTAGAATTAAATGTCCCCAAACAAAGAGATATGGACATGTAAAAAAGAGACAATCACTTGCCTGCACGATATACTTCTGGTTAGCTACTTAAAACAACTGGATCCTCCTGAATTAGAATTAAATGTCCCCAAACAAAGAGATATGGACATGTAAAAAAGAGACAATCACTTGCCTGCAAGATTTTTTGAATAAAAAGGCCCCAAGGACATTAGCAACTTAGGGTATAAGGGGTTATTAGGGAACAAACTGTTTAAGTAACAAAACTCTCATTGTGTGTGTGTGTGTGTGTGTTAGTCACTCAGATGTGTCTCTTGTGATCCCACAGATTATAGCCCACCAGGCTCCTGTGTCTATGGAATTTTCCAGGCAAGAATACTGGAGTGGGTTGCCATTCCCTTCTCCAGGGGATCTTCCTGACCCAGGGATCAAACTCAGGTCTCCCACATTGCAGGCAGATTCTTTACTATCTGAGCCACCAAGGAAGCCTTGATGGGCCACAAAAGCCCTTGTACCCACCATGACTTTATAGCACAGAAAGTTATGAGGTAAGAAAGAGCAGATACAAAAAAATCTGAGAGTCACCTTGTCTCCTCCTCCCCCCGACCCTTGTTCCCACAGGCTGGCACCAAGCCCATCCATCCACTGGCTAGTATTTATACTAGCCAGTGGATACCAGCTAGTATCCACTACTAGCTAGTACCTTGCTTCAGGTCCCTTTCATCTCTAGTCTCCTGATTTCCTGCTAACTAATCTTCCTACCACCAGCCTTGAATCTCTTTGATCCCCTCCAGAGGGATGTTGTTATTAATAATATGCAAGTTTAATCTTATCACTCCACTTCTAAAAAAACATTTAGGTGCTTCAGGTAACAGGGTTTACAAGCCTTGAATGACGGGAGCTGCTTGCCTCTATAGTTTCATCTCCCACATTCCCTCATCCATCCTGGATTCTCTGGCTCATTGTTCCAGCCCCAGGGAAACACCTGCAGCTCTCCCAACAGCCTATGTTCTCACTTTCCGGAACTTTGCACAAGCTTTCCTAGGTACCCTTTGCTGTCTCAAGAGTATTTTTGCTATCTCCTCTCCAGCAACAATTCTGCATGTGTTAGATGTACTACATTTGGTATGCTATATCCCCAAGAAACTACTCTAAAAGACCTCATATTATTTACCACTTTGCCAGAGACTGTCAGGCTTAAGCATTTGAAGTCTATGTTCTCCTTGTTCTTGTGTTAAACATGATTGCATCTTATACTTGCAGTTTTCATGTCAGCCTAGAAAATTTTGCAAGTATAATCTCAACTGGGAGCCCTCTTTTTCATTTGTTATTATGTTTTGTTATTGCCCTCTCCTAAAGCAGGGATAGTTAAACTAACATAACTGCACCTTTCTTTCAATTATCTAGTCCAAGACATTTAAAATATATCTTCAGAAGAATTTCTTATAATAAATAGATCAGATATCAACATGGCTAAAGCCTTGGTTACTTTGCAAAATAATGTTTATTTATATTCATAACTATGTTTCTTCGGGGTTTTTTTATGTTTTGTTTTTTGGGTTTTTTTTTTTTAGTCCCTTAAACAACCTACAAATCCTTGATGATTCTCCAGGCTCTGCCTTCAATATGACATAATCAAACACAAGGTGATAATAAACAGTGAAGCTTGGGGGAAAAAAAATAGTCTTGAAGAATTCCAGACTCAAGGATGTTATAGAACACATTATTAGGGTTAGTATAAAACAGAATTTACAGTTATTTCCTGAAAGTATTTATAATAATATTCAAGGAGAAAAAAATCCCTAAGTCATTATCCTGCAGATAGCACCAATGCTTTTTAAGATTTTAAAGCTACTGTGTTTCTCAGGAACTCTGACTATACATACAACAATATGTGGGTTGGAATCCTGGTTTTGTCACCTGCCAGCTATACTATGATCTTGGGCAAGTTACCCCTTTTGAGCCTCAGAGTCCCCAGCCATAAAACCAAGATAATTAAACTCAGCTCAAAGGCAGTTGTAAAAAGGGAGTAAAATTATGCCTGTGGAAGCGCTGTGTAAACTAAAACTAAGGCACTGATGGCGTGTACTGATGGCCAATGCTGAAGAGTGATATGATTAAAAGATAATGCTCTTCCAAGAGCTTCGTTCTCCACCTAACAGTCTGTTGCTTATTTCTCCAAGCTATTATTTTTATTGTTATTGGAAGAACATCAAAAGGATCTCTTCTGAGCCTGGGCAAATACCAAACAAGTCCAGAATGTACTATTAAGTTCCCACAATTAATTACTGAGCTTGTATTCTTTTTCTTTCTTTAAAGAACCTCTCAGTATATTACAAACCTTAATATGAATAGATGAATTAGCATTAGATTAAGACCCAAGTGCCCAAACTGGAACCATGTGCAAATCTGCTAGTTCTGTTAGTGATGGATGGACTGCTGCCAGTGGGTGCACATCTGTGAGGCTCTAGTCACTGTAAATAAAAGAATCTGTCATTGTTTCCAGAGCAGCTCAGCCCCTCTGCCAACAGAATACCCTTTGAGTACCCTCCAAGTTTCTATAAATTCCAGGTTTCAGGTTCTGATGTAATCATCTGATTTCCAACCACTTAAGTGCTTGAATGGGTTTTAAGAGGAAAGAGTGATCTAAATATTTTTGTAAATCACAGCTAACATCAAAAACATTAGTGCTTTCTTATGTTCAAAGCCCCTGGGAGATCTCAAAAGATTTCTGAAGGAACACTGTCAGTGTAACCACTTCTAAAAGTTAGTTTAATGAAGCCCCCAAAAAACACTTCATCAAGGAAGTTGTTGATCTCTCTTCCAAAGGTACCTAGGCAAGGTAAAATCTGACAAGCATGAAGGTGTTTGCCCCAGCATCATTGAAGATTGTCAAAAAATAAGCCATTGATTCTCCATGATGGGGTGGGATGGGCAACACTGACAATGAGCTTCTGACTCCCCTTTGGTAACAAACTCTAAAGTATACAAGGCTCTGAATGGGAGGGGAGTTTGGGGGAGAATGGACACATAGATGTGTATGGCTGAGTCCCTTTTCTGCCTACCTAAAATTATCCCAACATTGTTAATCAGCTACACTCCAATACAAAATAAAAAGTTACAAAATATATATAAAGTATACAAGGCTCAAACATATTAGTTTATTTCTTGCCTCTTTTCCCCTTCCCCACTCAGGACATTTGCCTTTACTATTCCTTCCACTAGGATCTTCCTGGCTCTTTGCATGGTTGATTCCTTCTCATTCTCCAGGAGGTCCTACTACAAATGCTACCCATTCAGAAAGGTGTCCTCTCCCATCAGTTCTAAAGCAGCCCCTATCACTAGCCCACAAGTCACCAAATATTTGTGATTCTGAAATATCCAGGTTACAAATGCCCCCCTCCTGTTGTCTACATATGCTGATTTGGGGGTGGAAAAGAAGTTTAACCACAGACACATGGATTCCTCATGGAGTGCCCCATTGTTAATATGTGCACATATAACCCATCTGCAATACTGTTAAGAGGAAAAAAATAAATGATAAAAGGCAAGACTATCCCCTATAAAGACCTAGAAACATCTGTTAAATCAGAGCCTACGATCTCTAACCAAGCACAAGAAAGCTAGCAAACTGAGGCTTGGTACCAGGTCCTAAGATACATTGAGAGACTCCAGAACATAAGGAAGCAGGATTCATGGCCACCAAAGCAATGAACATGAGGCAGCGGACAAATTCAGCGTTCCTGCTTGGCATCAGACCCACAGGGAGCCAAATCCCAACTCTCCCACATGTTGTAAGCTCTGTGATATTTCTGTGCATCTGTTTCCTCAGGCAAAAGACAATATCCTAAGGAGCACTGATGATGGCAAGATGGCACACAAGGACAACAGCTTATGCCAATGTGGTGACCGAATATTTCTCTGTGACCCAAGCTCATACTCAGCCAGCAAGATGGAGAACCTGTCCTGTCAACTTGGGGCTCCTAACCGACTTACAACAGCTCTTCCTGCTCAGGTTATTATTAGGAATGTCTGACTACTAAGAGGAACACGAGAGAACTTCATAAAGTGTTAATGAGCATCCTTGACTTGTCTGGCATCAGAGTGAAGGGACAGTGACTTCAGGCCACCAGCATACTAAGATAAACAGGTGGCAGTTTCATCACGTGTGACCTTAGGAAGGTGACTTCATCTCTCTGGAAATTTTGATCTGTGAATTGAGGATTAATAATAGTACCTGCCTCCTAGAAATCTCCTCAACATTAAATAATACAATTAATATTAAATATTTAAAACCTGCATGGCAGATAAATACTAAGTTGTAAACAATGACAGCTATTTATACTAGTGTAACCTTCTCATCAAGGATTCTGAACTTGTCTTTCATGAAATTCTGAAACTTCTCTTGTCCACACTAGGAGGTCCTGCTTTGCCATGTTTCCTTTCCTTCATAAGCCTGGGAAGACAGTCGCTATAGAGTACCAACCTGGGGCTTCTTTTTTTGGAGCTGAAATACAAAGAGGGATGTGACAGAGACTGCTGTTTGTCACACTAATATCAGTTATCCCCTTCTTCCTTGGGAATACCTTTTAATCTGGTCACATGGCCTCCCAGAATAAAAGATTACATTCTCAGGCTCCCCTTCAGCAAGCTGTGACCATGTGACTAAGTTCTGACCAATAAGAGTGGCAGTGAGTGCAGTTTCTAGGGTATATCTTAGAGAGAAGAGGTATGCTAGAAAACAACAGTGTTAGTTGGTCATCTCAGGCAATGAAGAAGAGGGCAAAACCCTTGAAGCATAAAGCAGCCAGATAGAAGGGGCCTGAGATCCTAGTTATTCCAAAGAGTAAAGCTGCCACTGCAGATCATGCTTCATATGAGCAAGAGAAAAGCTTCCATCTATTGAAGCCATAGTTTCAACGGCCTTTGTTACCTGCACCCAAACCTATACTCCCACAAATATTGTAGACAATGTGAAGAAAGGAAGAACGAAGGCAGAATGTGATGGAGGCTTATAACATGCCCTGCCACATAGCAGGCTGTCATGTTTACTTGCAGAACTAAACACCTTCTCCAGAACTCCAGGCAATCAAGTCAAATTTGCAATATTGAGATCAGTTCCAAAAACAAGAGGGACAGTGGCCAGCTGAAAAGTGTTCATGGGAGAATGACTAGGGCAACGGAAGGCTGAAAGAATCTGTCTCACAAGGAAAGACTATAAGAGATAGAAGAAAAAAAATAAACCAGAGCATTAGGATTAGGCTTCAAGCAACTTGAGAGTAGGAGTTGAGCAGGGCTCCACTCTTGCAGAGAGGGTGGTTAATTCCACAAGGAAATATCAGAGCCTACTCTGTGCCAGGGACAGGCTGTAACACTCCATCACATTCTGCCTTAACACACTGTACTAAAAGAGAATAATACATATCAAGCGTGTAGCACAGTGCCAGGCTCATAGATGCTTATAGAGGTCATTAATATCACATTAACTGTAGATATGGAGAAGGAAAAGAGCAAAGTTCCTCCTTTTGTGAGGAGCTTAGAAGATGAGAGTTGTTTATCCTGGTGACAGCATCGGCAGGTAGAAGCCTGGAATTTGTGGACTGGGCAAGTCGTTGCATGGCCAAAATAAACCAGGGCTTGCCGCATGAACGCTGCAAAGTGCAGCAGGATCAGACATCACTGAAAGGGTAGGAGAGGAGGGAGAGCTGGCAGTCTCATCAGAAACCGGCAAAGGACTCTTACCCAGACATCATGTGCTTATCCAACATTTAGTGATTATCTATGAGCGATTATAATGTGAGAAAAGGGCTCCAATGAGGAAAATACAGAGAATAATCAGGGCACAGAGGAGAAGCGTCTGACGCAGAGTTAGAGGGTCAGATGAGGGTTTCCAGAGAAAATGAGAGATAACCTAAGACTTACACTTCTGAGGCAAAGGTGTCTAGAGTGAAGGGTGGGGAAAGAGTTCAAGCTCGTAATGTGTTTGAAGGGGGCCAGAGGATCATAAACCTCTTCACCATCCCTCTAAGATCACCGCATGCTGAGTAACAAATCAGATGGCCAAGTCGCTTCCAATCCTAAAGTTCTATAACGAAGAAGCAAAATTAAATAAATCTCCCTACACATCAGAGCTGACTACATTTTTAAAAGAATAGTGGTGGGTGTGGATATGATTATACAAGGACAATATGAAGGCTTCTGGTGGTATGTTGTGACTGTTCAGTATCTTGACGGTGGTGGTTGATTCACAAACCCACTTCGGTGACAAATAGTATAGAACTTATACACCCCCATACACACACACACACAATGTACAGATAATACCAGGAAATTATGTCAATATCTTGGCTGTGATAAAATACTGCAGTATTGCAAAGTATTGGGAGAAACAGGCAAAGTTTACAAAGATCTTTCTCTACTGTTTCTTACAACTGCATGTGAATCTATAATTGCTCAAATAAAAGTTTAGCTACAAAATTAGCTATAGAAAAAGAATATAGTTATATAAAATTGTAGTTATGAAATACAAATTCATTGTTAAAACTATAGCAAAAACCTTAAAATCATATGTTAAAATTACTAGCACCCTGCTATCCAAATATCCTTTTATAATATTTAAATCTAGTGCCTTCATTTTTAGCCTATTACATAAACTTATAATGATCTTTGTGTATATAAATTAATATTTGTGTTTTATCTAGTTTAATTCAGCATATAGTTTTACTTATTCCATGAATTTTATATTTTAAAGATCTTCTCATTACATTAAAATTCTTTGAACAATTATTTTAATGGCTATTTAGAAATACCATGTAGTCACATCATAACAATCTGAACCAATCTTCTTAATGGAACACTTTAAGTAGCTTTAAATTTTTTTCTATTATAAGTAATTCTGCAATAAATTAAGTCTAACTGGTTGCCAGCATTACTGAGATGAAGGAGAGCAAGCACCTGAATACTGAACTATTAGAGTCAGAAAAGATCTTAGAAATTATATGCCCAAACAATCCCCCTGAAACAAACATACACCCACATACAAATCACTTCCTAGTTACGGAAATTACGTGCCTATCCCACTTTAAGAAGTAAGGACAACGCACAATTTCCACAGCTATCCTTTTTTTAAAAAAGCATGAGCAGCCAACCTTGCTCCAAGTCATTTTTGACCTTGTAGAAATAAGTAGAAAAATCATAAATGAAGAAAACTATAGAGAAAAACATATTTAAGATTAAAATATTCTAGATATGGTTCATACTCTCATTCTCTATGACACAGGGGAAGCAATTTAAGTATTTTAATTTTGTTTCTTCATCCATTAACATAAACTCCTTCTAGCAAGTCCTCAATAAATATTTGCCATGTAAGTGAATGACTGAACTTACCGATGCACATAGTTACTCAACACCCACTATTCCTCAAATACTCCACATTCTCCTACCTTTCCAGTCAGCTCCAAGGCAGAATGTCTTCCTCAGCTCCTCCTCGCCAGCACTTCAGAGCCAGCACTATGGTCCCTCCTCAGCAAAGCCTTCACCAACCCCCCTAACTTACTTTGTGCCCATATTCTTTACCTCATACTTTGTTAAACATACACAGACGTCTGTCCACAGTGATGTAAAGGAGCAACTTGAGGCTCAAGCTGTTTCTTTTTCAAGTTTGAGTAGGGCTTTGCCAAAAGTGTTGACATAAAACAGGCTCATCACATCTCCTACCTTGGGTATAGCTACTGGGTGAGAGGCACACAGGTAATACCTATTAAGCCAACTGGATCCTCTCCTTCTGAAACTTAGGATTTGGGATTCAGAGACAGACGATCAGCAAAGACTGAATGCTTGAATCAGCAACATGTACATTGGGAACTCTGGGGAAGCCATACACACAGAGAAGACAAGAAACCTGATCCACAGAGAGAATGGAGGGAAAGCAAAGGCACAAAAGGAAGCAAAACAAGAACCACGAGACCGAGTGGCTGCCAGGAATCTCTCAGCTCTGGAGCTCCAGGCACAAACGAAGCAGGGCTCCACTCTGGCCCTGGGACCCAGAAGGTAGCCTGTGACTTTATAACAACTCCCTTCCCTTTGGTTCTAATTACTTGCAACCAAAGACAATTCAGTAAGACATGGAGCCTTCACTAAAGACTCTAATAATGATTTTTCCTCCTTCCCTTTACCACCTGCTTCTTCCTCTGAAAATATTCTTTCCAACTTGATCTGAAACGTTCAAAGTCTACCCATCCTTCAAGACCAGCCCTAAGTACAGCCTAACCTGCGAAGTCTGTCTCTGCCTGCTCTTAATCCCCTCCCAGAGCACTGTTGCGAGGCTTGGCACATGCACATCACGGTGATGCCTGTACTTGCCTTATCCCCTCTTTAAGTCACTCCCTCTCTCCAGGTCTCAGTTTCCTCACTCTTAAAAGGAGTGGGCTAGATGAGCTTAGTGGTTGTCAAACTGAATTCTACTCAGCCCCAGGTTCTTCACTTATGCACAAGAAACCCCTTCTGGGCAGAAGAGGCAAGTGGTCCCAAGGAAACAGTGTGCCAGCCTCCCATCCTTACTTGAACCAGAGTTGCTCTGTTCTCATGTATTTCATATAGTAGGATTCTGGGTAAGGCTTTATTGAAAAAGGAACATCAGTTCAGTTCAGCCGCTCAGTCGTGTCCGACTCTTTGCGACCCCATGAATTGCAGCACGCCCGGCCTGTCTATCACCAACTCCCGGAATTCACCCAAACTCATGTCCATCGAGTCGGTGATGCCATCCAGCCATCTCATCCTCTGTCGTCCTTTCTCATCCTGCCCCCAATCCCTCCCAGCATCAGAGTCTTTTCCAATGAGTCAACTCTTTGCATGAGGTGGCCAAAGTACTGGAGTTTCAGTTTCAGCATCAGTCCCTCCAATGAACACCCAGGACTGATCTCCTTTAGAATGGACTGGTTGGATCTCTTTGCAGTCCAAGGGACTCTCGAGAGTCTTCTCCAACACCACAGTTCAAAAGCATCAATTCTTCCACGATTAACTTTCTTCACAGTCCAACTCTCACATCCATACATGACCACTGGAAAAACCATAGCCTTGACCAGACAGACCTTTGTTGGCAAAGTAATGTCTCTGCTTTTTAATATGTAATCTAGGTTGGTCATAACTTTCCTTCCAAGGAGGAACATACTGCTAATCAAATTTGAAAACCCTAAACATAACCAAAATTCCAATAATAGTGAAAAAGAAAATGTTATTGAGTTAGACACTGTTCTAAACATCCTATGTTTGTCAACATTTTGATCATCACAACAGTCATGTGAGGTATATATTATTCACTCACTCCATCCAAAAATGATGACCAGGGTCACATAAATTAAAGTGGCAGAGGCAGGATTTGAGCCCAGAACACAATCCAGATCCAGACCTGGGTTTGGAACCACAATACTGTCTTCTATGCTTCCTCAGGGCAAACACTGTGACTTCTGTTCCTTTCCCTCTTTGATTTCACACCAGTTACTTGGCTGGTAGTCATTTAATAGTGTTTGCTGAATGAATAAATGCTTGAATGAACAAAGAAAGTCTCTCGTGGATTCCATGGAAACTGAGACACAAACTTGAGCTTTCTAGGACTTCAGCTGTCTCTAGGTAATGTGTATGTGTGTGTTAAATAGCTCAGTCATGTCTCTCTTTGTGACCTCATGGACTATAGACCACCAGGCTCCCCTGTCCACTGGATTCTCCAGGCAAGAATACTTGAGTGGATTGCCATTCCCTTCTCCAGGAAATCTTCCCAACCCAGGGATTGAACCCAAGTCACCTACATTGTGGGCAGATTCTTTACCATCTGAGGCAACAGGGACGCCCTTCCAGGTAATCACCCTAGCTGAAGAGAACCATTTCATAACTTAGGCCTTTCCCACAGCATCTTCCTGGAAAGCAAAGGACCTTTGTGCAGCCAGGAACAAATTCCTTTCAGGTACACGTTTATCTGCAGCGTAGCACTGATCAGTTTGATGACTCCATGAATGCATACCTCCCCACATTCGCTAACTTTAACTCATAAACAAATATACTCATCCCATTAACATCAGAGCTTCTCAGCCTTCAAACTATTGACATTTTGGGTGAGATAATTCTTCATTGTGTAGAGATGTCTGGTACATTGTAAGATGTTTAGCAGTATCCTGGCCTCTATCTACTTGATGCCAGAACAACCCCTCCCCCAAAACTGCAACAACCAAAAATGTCTCCAAACATTGCCAAGTGTCGGGGCAGGGGCAGTGGGACACAGTCACTGAGAACCAGCTTTACATGAACTAGCTTCGATAGCAACACAGGAAAAAAATAAACACAAATAAGCATTGACTAATCATGATTAGGACTTAAATAGTAGATTCCTTTTATCCTTGGAAAGTTCCTGGGTTTCATCCTTCACCCTGAAAATTCTCCTTAAACTAGACTGTCCTGAACACCAGATAATGTATCAAGCCTGCTGATAGCCTCGTCTGAGAGTTCTGCTGATAACCCCACATATTTATAAGTACTACATGCTAACCACACATTGTCTTTAAAAAAAAAAATGCTCAGAACATTGTAAAATGAAAAAACGCAAGATAATAAAATATTCCCAACATGGACTCACTTAGCTTAAACCTCTTAATGTAGCCAATACTTAGCAAGAATCTACTATCAGGCTGGGAATGCACTAGGCACTTTTACATACCGTATGCCAGTTGGCTTTCCTAACAACTGGATGAGAAAAGCACTGTCCGAAGTCCCAAAGATAGTCAGTGATTTCAAAACTTGACTACGCAAGATAATAAAATATTCCCAACATGGACTCACTTAGCTTAAACCTCTTAATGTAGCCAATACTTAGCAAGAATCTACTATCAGGCTGGGAATGCACTAGGCACTTTTACATACCGTATGCCAGTTGGCTTTCCTAACAACTGGATGAGAAAAGCACTGTCCGAAGTCCCAAAGATAGTCAGTGATTTCAAAACTTGACTCTAGAACAACCACTAGCTCCAATGCCAGGGCTCTCTCCACGGATGCACTGCAGTATCTACAAGAAAACTAGAAGCCACAACTGATGGAGAGCCAGGAAGGTAACTTGTCATTCATATTTTCACATAAGAGACAAAAGGACAAATTCAAAAACGCTAACAATGGCCATCCATGGAAAATAAATTTACCAGCTATTCTCTGCATGTGTCTGTGTGCATGTACTTTTCTGCATTTTCTAAACTGTTTTGCCCTAAATATGCATTATCTGGGCTTCCCTGGTAGCTCAGCTGGTAAAGAATTAGGCCACAATGAAGGAGACCCTGGTTCAATTCCTGGGTCAGGAAGATCCCCTGGAGAAAGGATAGGCTACCCACTCCAGTATTCTTGAGCTTCCCCGGTGGTTCAGACCGTAAAGAATCCTCCTGGAAAGGGGAGACCTGGGTTTGACCCCTAGATTGGGAAGATCCTTTGGAGTACGGCATGGCAACCCACTCCAATATTCTGGCCTGGAGAACCCCATGGACAGAGTGTCCTGGCGAGCTACAGTCCACGGGGTCAGAAAAGAATGAGACGTGGCTGAACGACTAAGCACAGCACCGCACAGAATGTATCACCTATGAAATAAAATAGGAATCACATCCCATTTCAAAAAACAAAAATAACTTATGGAAGCATCAAGATGCAATGCTAGTTTTAAACAAACAACTATCACTATTTCTCATTTATGAGACTGCCAAAAATTAAGATGTTTGATAATACTTAGACTTGACAAGGATGTGGGGGGAAAAGTAATCTCACACATTGTTGGTAGAAATCTAAGTTGGTACAAGGTTCTCAGAAAGCACTCTGGCAAGATCTACCATAATGTGAAATGAATATGCTCTTTCTGCTGGCATTGCCATTTCGAAGAATTTATCTCATAAGTATACCACACGTACACAAAAATATATTCAAAGATATTTACTACCTATCACTTGAGGAACTTGCACAGTGGAATTCAAAGCAGTCATTACAGAAAATGAGTTACATCTCTAAGTACGAATGCCGAAAGTTATCCAAGACATAGCATTAAGTAAAAATCAAGTTTCATAACAGCAGGAACAGGATTCCAGAATATACAGCTGTACATTGTATATGAATGTGTGTATATGTGTGGGGGGGTATGTAGCAATCTGCCTGTGTTTCTGTGGTTGTATACAAACTTGCATATGCTTGAATCTTCTATAAGTATATGCAGGAAATTATTCAGTATTCATTATACCTGGGAAGTAAGACTAGAAGCTGAAAGAAAATGGACTTTTGTTTTCACTTTTCTACCACCCTCTGAACTGTGTCACTGCTATACACAAGAACAGGGCCTTTTATTTTGCTTTGGTTTTGAAGAGACAAGAAGCACAGCTCTCATGCAAAGGCTTGAAAACAAAGCAACATATGAAATAGAACTGTCTTCTGTTAACGACTGCAAATGCTCACAAAACAAGACAGTGTGAAAGCCTGCCAGGCTCTGTGTGCCAGTGAGAGGCATAATGGAGACAGTTCTCTCCTGGCACACTGAGAGACAAAGCCAGCCTCCTACCGTGGGAGGGGATTGAATGGCTGGATTTTAAGACCAAAAATTAAAATGAAATCCTGCTATATACTTTTTTGAGGCAACCTAAGCCAATTTATCTAACAGCTAAAATCCAATTTTTCCTCTTCTCTCCCTCCAGCTTGTCTCCAGCCTGTCTAGGATGTAGCTGATACATCTTGGCCCTCACAGCCCTCCCCCTATGCCATCTCGGTCACACTCCGATATGTCAGAAGACCTGGACCCTGCTGCTGGCTTGGCTGTGTAACAGCTCACTGAACTTAGCAGAGCTCCTCATCTCTAAAACATTTTACAAATGCCACCTACTCCAGTGGATAATTATAAATTATAAATATATTATAAAAATAAATATGAGACGGTATTTTTAAAAAACATGTGGTCAATACTAGGATGCTGTGAACATGTCACTTGAACCTGGAAAAGAAAAAAAGGCTGGCTATTAATGTTGAACAGATAGTTACTGACCTCACCTATGGTGAATAAGCTGGGCTTACAATCTGGAACACCTGTGAAGCCACCTGAAATTCTTGGTCAACACAAGCAGGCAGACAGTTTCTCAGAAACACAACTCAGACTTCACTCCCTCCCTCCTGGCTCCCTAAGTGCCAGTCTCACCACCGCTCCCCTCTGCAGAGCCTTCTCCGCCTTCCACATCTTTCGCATTTGCTGTGTGCGGTGCTGAAAGCTCTTTACCCAGCTCTCCTTTTTTTTTTTTTTTTTTTTTNTTTCCTAACAACTGGATGAGAAAAGCACTGTCCGAAGTCCCAAAGATAGTCAGTGATTTCAAAACTTGACTCTAGAACAACCACTAGCTCCAATGCCAGGGCTCTCTCCACGGATGCACTGCAGTATCTACAAGAAAACTAGAAGCCACAACTGATGGAGAGCCAGGAAGGTAACTTGTCATTCATATTTTCACATAAGAGACAAAAGGACAAATTCAAAAACGCTAACAATGGCCATCCATGGAAAATAAATTTACCAGCTATTCTCTGCATGTGTCTGTGTGCATGTACTTTTCTGCATTTTCTAAACTGTTTTGCCCTAAATATGCATTATCTGGGCTTCCCTGGTAGCTCAGCTGGTAAAGAATTAGGCCACAATGAAGGAGACCCTGGTTCAATTCCTGGGTCAGGAAGATCCCCTGGAGAAAGGATAGGCTACCCACTCCAGTATTCTTGAGCTTCCCCGGTGGTTCAGACCGTAAAGAATCCTCCTGGAAAGGGGAGACCTGGGTTTGACCCCTAGATTGGGAAGATCCTTTGGAGTACGGCATGGCAACCCACTCCAATATTCTGGCCTGGAGAACCCCATGGATAGAGTGGCCTGGCGAGCTACAGTCCACGGGGTCAGAAAAGAATGAGACGTGGCTGAACGACTAAGCACAGCACCGCACAGAATGCATCACCTATGAAATAAAACAGGAATCACATCCCATTTCAAAAAACAAAAATAACTTATGGAAGCATCAAGATGCAATGCTAGTTTTAAACAAACAACTATCACTATTTCTCATTTATGAGACTGCCAAAAATTAAGATGTTTGATAATACTTAGACTTGACAAGGATGTGGGGGGAAAAGTAATCTCACACATTGTTGGTAGAAATCTAAGTTGGTACAAGGTTCTCAGAAAGCACTCTGGCAAGATCTACCATAATGTGAAATGAATATGCTCTTTCTGCTGGCATTGCCATTTCGAAGAATTTATCTCATAAGTATACCACACGTACACAAAAATATATTCAAAGATATTTACTACCTATCACTTGAGGAACTTGCACAGTGGAATTCAAAGCAGTCATTACAGAAAATGAGTTACATCTCTAAGTACGAATGCCGAAAGTTATCCAAGACATAGCATTAAGTAAAAATCATGTTTCATAACAGCAGGAACAGGATTCCAGAATATACAGCTGTACATTGTATATGAATGTGTGTATATGTGTGGGGGGGTATGTAGCAATCTGCCTGTGTTTCTGTGGTTGTATACAAACTTGCATATGCTTGAATCTTCTATAAGTATATGCAGGAAATTATTCAGTATTCATTATACCTGGGAAGTAAGACTAGAAGCTGAAAGAAAATGGACTTTTGTTTTCACTTTTCTACCACCCTCTGAACTGTGTCACTGCTATACACAAGAACAGGGCCTTTTATTTTGGTTTGGTTTTGAAGAGACAAGAAGCACAGCTCTCATGCAAAGGCTTGAAAACAAAGCAACATATGAAATAGAACTGTCTTCTGTTAACGACTGCAAATGCTCACAAAACAAGACAGTGTGAAAGCCTGCCAGGCTCTGTGTGCCAGTGAGAGGCATAATGGAGACAGTTCTCTCCTGGCACACTGAGAGACAAAGCCAGCCTCCTACCGTGGGAGGGGATTGAATGGCTGGATTTTAAGACCAAAAATTAAAATGAAATCCTGCTATATACTTTTTTGAGGCAACCTAAGCCAATTTATCTAACAGCTAAAATCCAATTTTTCCTCTTCTCTCCCTCCAGCTTGTCTCCAGCCTGTCTAGGATGTAGCTGATACATCTTGGCCCTCACAGCCCTCCCCCTATGCCATCTCGGTCACACTCCGATATGTCAGAAGACCTGGACCCTGCTGCTGGCTTGGCTGTGTAACAGCTCACTGAACTTAGCAGAGCTCCTCATCTCTAAAACATTTTACAAATGCCACCTACTCCAGTGGATAATTATAAATTATAAATATATTATAAAAATAAATATGAGGCGGTATTTTTAAAAAACATGTGGTCAATACTAGGATGCTGTGAACATGTCACTTGAACCTGGAAAAGAAAAAAAGGCTGGCTATTAATGTTGAACAGATAGTTACTGACCTCACCTATGGTGAATAAGCTGGGCTTACAATCTGGAACACCTGTGAAGCCACCTGAAATTCTTGGTCAACACAAGCAGGCAGACAGTTTCTCAGAAACAAGACTCAGACTTCACTCCCTCCCTCCTGGCTCCCTAAGTGCCAGTCTCACCACCGCTCCCCTCTGCAGAGCTCTCTCCGCCTTCCACATCTTTCGCATTTGCTGTGTGCGGTGCTGAAAGCTCTTTACCCAGCTCTCCTTTTTTTTTTTTTTTGGCCATGTCACGTGGCATGTGGGATCTCAGTTCCCCACCCACGGACTGAACCCACATTCCCTACGTTGGAAACAGAGGGTCTTAACCACTAGACTGCCAGGGAAGTCCCAGTTCTCATTTTTTTTCCTGCTTGCTTCTGTTTCTTCAGGTGTCAGTTCAAATGTCATTTCCTCAGAAAGGCGTTCCTGGTCATGCTCTGTAAGACAGGCCTCCACCACCCGGAGTTATCTCTTCTCACTCTGGTCCTTCCATGGCATTTGACACAGCTTATAATCCTTTCTCTTTGCTTACTGGATGGTGGTATGACTTCTGCAATATAATATAAGCTTATAAGTGTCGAGGTCTTAGCTGTCTCATCCTATGCTTAGAATAGTGCCAGCACATAGCAGGCAGTCTGGAGACACTGGTGAAGTGAATAAATGAAGGGTTATTCATGGCATGGTGCTTTCATCTACATGCCACTGTGCCTGCGAAACAGGCAGGGTCAGTATGACTTTTCTCACTTGGATTACCTGCCCAAGGTCACAGCTTGTAAATGACAGAGCCAGAGCGTAAATCTGGGGTTTCTGCGTCATGACTCCCTAATACCCCCACTGCTCAACAGCACCGACAAACTGAACTTGAAAATAATAAAAACAGAGCAATTTATCTCGGCTTCAGCATCAGGGGAAGGGAAGAGAAAGATCTGCTTTCCTGAAGGACTGAAGCAGGAGAGAGAGGGAGGGGGAAATGGCAAGGTATGATCTTGTACTCCCTCACTGCGAATTAGTAAGTAAAATTCTTCCCTTCATCTGAATGAAATAAAGTTACCTTTGGGATGGAGGCTTATGAAACCTCTCATCACCAAGTCACAGCATGGAATACTCTGCTAATTGAAACAGCAAATGAAATTTTAGGTAGGTCAGATGCAATTACCCAAACTGGAAAGTGACACCACTGTTCACACCTACTGGACAACATGCAGCAGGCTGGATCTAAATCATACACACACACCCCAAAACTACAGCCATCCACACATTTCCTATGGCATGGGGCTCCAAGTCTCCTGACCGTGCTGACTCGCTGACTGGGAAGAAGGGAGGAGATCCAGACAGTAAAGGGGAAAGGAGAGAGAATGGAACAGAAGAGTAGCAGAGGCAAAGGAGGAAAGAAGGAGATGAAGATGGAAGGAAAGGAGAACGAGAAAGAGAGAAGCAAACAGAGGGAAGGACCGCAGAGGAACAGCGGGGGAGAAACGGGGGTTTCTGTCCTGCGAGAAGTGCCGCAAGGCTCAAGTGGCCCAGGGCTGGGACACGGCAGGCCTGGACAACTACTAGGGTCAGGGTTTTTTTCAGGCCCTTGTCTATATCCATAGAGACCAAGAGTTCCTGCTGCAGTAACATCTTCCAAGCTTCTCTGGTATCTGAACTTTCTTCCTGGGCCTCCATCACACAGCGATGAACCAGAGTCAAGGGCTCTGCTGGTGAGAAGGGGCATAAGAGCAGGCTAGCTACCCTACACCATCCTGGCCTCCAGCCTGGGTCCTGGACTCTGCCCAGTGGCATAGAGCTACAGTTCTAGCATATCCAATGAGTACCTTACTCCTCCTCCAGGTAGACATGGGTTCTGCTCCTGCTTCATGCCCTCTCCCCTCCACAGCACTCCCCTGGAGATCTGCAGAGTCCAATGGGCAGCCTACCGAAATGCTGAGAGCCTGGTGAAAGCTTGTGCCAAGCTGACAGAAGATTCAGCCCTTCCACAAGCATACCCATGGGGCATCTACAGCAGAGAAAACCAGCTGATCATATTTGCCACTTTTGCCCAAGACCAGAAGTATTACCTCCTCTCCTCCTGCCATCCAAGCTAATCATCTCTAGCGTTCCTGTGCCTCCAACCCCACATCTCATCAGCTGTCCATTCTTTTTCTTTTTTTTTTAATTTGGCTCCATCCGGTCTTAGTTACAGCAGGTGGGATCTTTCATTCCAGCACATGGACTTCCCCAGTTGTGGCACTCAGGCTTGGCTACTCCATGGCATGTGGGATTTAGTTCCCCAACCAGGGATCAAACCTGAGTCCCTTGCATTGCAAGGCAAATTCTTAACCACAGGGACCACCAGGAAAGTCCCTGTCCATTTTCTGTGTAATACTTTTGGGGGTGGCCTCTTCCTTCCAGTCTCATTGGCACTGCCCTAACTTGGGCCTTAGCTATTTCTCAGGTCATCAACTAAACTGCCCCGTAACTGTTCTCCCAGTCCTCCGGGTGTATGCTCCCTCTCGGTGCGCCCTCTCCCGCCTTACTACCTCGGGAATTCCTGGAGCCTGGGAGCCAGTGCTTTCAGCCAGCACTCCAGGAGCACCTGATGCAGCCAGGATACAGGTAGGAGCCATAGGCGGACTTCACCCTGCACACAGCTGCCAATTCTCCCAGCTTTCACACATTACACTCCTCCCTGGGGCTGCAGGAGACTCTGTGGGCCCTTTGCCTTCCTGCACCCACTCCTCCATTTTTAAAAAAGTTTATGTATTTTTTAACTGCACTGATACCAAGATGAACTGCTTGCTTATATACTCATTTATTTTATGCTAGGTTTTTAAAATAAATTGAAATCAAAACATTTTTATGGGCTTTCAAATTATTGTAGTCTCCAGGCATAATGCCTGTTGGATAAGTCAGATTTGCCTCAGCCAGATTCCCAAATCTTCAGCAAACACTGATACCAAGATGAACTGCTTACTTATATACTCATTTATTTTATGCTAGGTTTTTTAAAGAAATTGAAATCAAGACATTTTCCTGGGCTTTCAAATTATTGTAGTCTCCAGGCACAATGCCTGTTGGATAAGTCAGACAACGGAGTCGGTCTAAGGGTTTAGAAGTCGTGGGAGAGTGTCGGATGTCTCACTTCAGGTTGGAGGAGTCGTCCGAGTGAACCTAGAGAGAAGGTCGTGGTAGGTGATTGTCGTAGAGGGTGGGTGTTGGGCTTCAGCTTCCAGGTCTAAATGCAGGTCTCTCAACACACCATGCATGATCATACCACTGTGTCTTCGCCCTCAGCTCCAACCAATTTTCCTTTCCTTCTCCACCTACTGACTTCAGGCTCAAACATCACTTTTTACTGTGGCCTTTCTTAGTTCTCCTGGTTCAAATTACGGCTCCTTCTTCTGCACCCCCTTCACACTTTCTCCATCTCTTATTATACCACCTATATGCCTGGTTCCAACGTACACATCTTTCACTGCATAATATTTGTAAAATCATGAAAGGACTAACAACATATGCCAAACAAACCTGCAAGCCACCAGGTAGAGTAGTCTAGTTGTAACATGCCAACAGCCATTTTCCACAAATGCCAACCCAACACTACACAGAAGATTCTGGGTCATTTGATTGCTTCCATGGTGGGATTATCTGCATTGTTAACAACACATACAGTTAATTTTAATATCTATCCCCAGCACCTAAAATATTATGCTTTGATGCATTAATGAAATCAGAAGATATCTGGATCTAGACTATAGCCTGTGACACGTCAGATAAAGTAATTAAAGGTAATAGAGATTGCCAGATCTCTTAACATGTCATGAAATTTCCTAATTCCTTTGACTGTGAGGGACTAATTCTCATACACTGATCTGCTCTGTCGAAAGCTTCCAAGTAGATTTTAAGAGAAATTAATATACACTAACTTTAATTTAGTTTTTTCCTGAGTTACAAGTTTTGCCAACAAGAAAATGCACAATCTAAAATACAGGATTATTCAAGTCACCTCAAAATTATAGATTCTTTCCAAAAGGAGTTCAAGATGATGAGTATAGCAGTAAGTCACCATAAAGTTTGTATATTGCTATTAACACACATGGCCAAAGGTGATACCAAAAATGTGTTTAACACTAAACCTGAAAATGGCAAATATTCAAACCTTGGGATACTGATGAAGAAACATGTAGGTCTACAGGAAAAAGTTATCTAGTGTTAGTCTATTTTTTTTAAATTATATATGTTTAGTGTTTCTGTTTTTCTGCTGAAAAAGATACCTTGAAGAATCATACAATAAAATATATTTTTTGGTCAAGAAAGCAGTCTTTTGTAAAGCTATTAATCTCCACATTAGAAAATTCTTGGGAGTCTGAGAAATGTATTAATCATCTTTCTCCACGGTCTGGTTTCCTTGCATATGAAAAATGCTCATTATTGAATTGGTCTAGCTTTTTGCCAACAGTTTAATTTTTTTCAAGTCTGGCCTCATTTCTGTGAAAATCTAGCTGTTTGCTTATTTTTAGGTTTAGATGGGCATATTTCATTATAAATGCCCTTTTAAAAAATTCAAATCCGTTCATGCTTTCAGTCATTCAAAGAATATCTATCAAGCTCCTAATAAATGCCAAGTAGTGACAAAGGTGAATAAGACACAGGCTTATTCTGAACTTTACTTAATGTCTAGAGGGACAGACAGACTAGGCAACATATCACAATTCAATGTGATGAGAGCTATAACAGGGATGTGCAAGCCACTGGAGGAGCATGGAGATTGCTTCAACTCATATAGCCTATCAATCATCTTTCTCCACGGTCTGGTTTCCTTGCATATGAAAAATGCTCATTATTGAATTGGTCTAGCTTTTTGCCAGCAGTTTAATTTTTTTCAAGTCTGGCCTCATTTCTGTGAAAATCTAGCTGTTTGCTTATTTTTAGGTTTAGATGGGCATATTTCATTATAAATGCCCTTTTAAAAAATTCAAATCCGTTCATGCTTTCAGTCATTCAAAGAATATCTATCAAGCTCCTAATAAATGCCAAGTAGTGACAAAGGTGAATAAGACACAGGCTTATTCTGAACTTTACTTAATGTCTAGAGGGACAGACAGACTAGGCAACATATCACAATTCAATGTGATGAGAGCTATAACAGGGATGTGCAAGCCACTGGAGGAGCATGGAGATTGCTTCAACTCATATAGCCTATCAGTTCAGTTTACTCGATCAGTCATATCTGACTCATTGCGACCCCATGGACTGCAGCATGCCAGTCTTCCCTGTCCATCACCAACTCCCGAAGCTTGTTCAAACTCATGTCCATCGACTCAGTGATGCCATCCAACCGTTTCATTCTCTGTCATCCCCTTCTCCTCTGCCTTTAATCTTTCCCAGCATCAGCATCTTTTCTAATGAGTCAGTGTTTTTCAACAGGTGGCCAAAGTCTTGGAACTTCAGCTTCAGCATCAGTCCTTCCAATGAATATTCAGGACTGATCTCCTCTAGGATTGACTGCTTTGATCTCCTTGTAGTCCAACGGATTCTCAAGAGTCTTTTCCAACACCACAGTTCAAAGGCATCATTCTTCAGTGCTCAGCTTTCTTTATGGTTCAACTCTCATATCCATACATGACTACTGGAAAAACCACAGCTTTGACTAGATGAACCACTGTTGGCAAAGTAATGTCTCTGTTTTTTTAATATGCTATCTAGGTTTGTCATAGCTTTTCTACCAAGGAGTAAGCGTCTTTTGATTTCATGGCTGCAGTCACCATCTGCAGTGATTTTGGAGCCGAAGAAAATAAAGTCTCTCACTGTTTCCATTGTTTCCCCACCTATTTGTCATGAAGTAATGGAACTGGATGCCATGATCTTCATTTTCTGAATGTTGAGTTTTAAGCCAGCTTTTTCACTCTCCTCTTTTACCTTCAAGAGGCTCTTTAGTTTCTCTTCACTTTGCCGCAAGCGTGGTGTCATCTGCATATCTGAGATTATTGATACTTCTCCCAGCAATCTTGATTCCAGCTCGTGCTTTATCCAGCCCAGCATTTCATATGATGTACTTTGCATATAAGTTAAATAATCAGGGTGACAATGTACAGCCTTGATGTACTGCTTTCCCAATTTGGAACCATGCAGCCTATAAGGTTTAAAAATATGGAAGCCATATCTTGAAGAATGAATAGAAGACAAAGTGGAAAAATAGATATCTAGATGGCTATGGGATAAGCTAGCCAAAGCTGAGTGAACAGTACATGCAGCAACAGAGATGGAGGTGGGAGGCAGAGGACCTACCAGTAGAGAAAGGAAACAAAGTTCTACTGGGCTGGCTTTCTGATGTACTACAATGGGCTTCCGATGTCCAGTTGAAAATACACTGGACCTAATTCCCAGAGCAGTAAAGACTCATTTCCGTTGACAAGATTTTGCTGTTCAGTCACTCAGTCGTGGCCAACTTTTTTCGACCCCATGCACTGCAGCATGCCAGGCTTCCCTGTCCTTCACCATCTCCCGTAGTTTGCCCAAACTCATGTCTATCGAGTTGGCGATGCCATCCAACCATCTTGTCCTCTGTTGCCCCCTTCCCCTCCTGCCCTCAATCTTTCCCAGCATCAGAGTCTTTTCCAATGAGTTGGCTCTTTGCATCAGGTGGCCAAAGTATTGGGGCTTCAAACAAGATATTGTTCCATAAATTTATGAAGCTCCACCAATTACACTCTTTTTCAGTGTTATATCAGGATTTAATAACCCTTCTACAATACTCCTTTTGTTCTATCTCCTTTGTTTCCAGCATTTTAAAATTCCTTATATTTAATACAAAAGGAGACATTTGTCTTGTTTCACGAGGTTCAACGTGAAAAAAAAACTACACTCATTTCAGCTCTCTCAGATACTTTTATTCCTTCTTACCTCAGGAAAAGAAGCAGAGAGAAACATTTAGTAATAAATTCTCCATTTCCAGTCTTATAGGCATTCCTCTATGGAATTTTACACAATATACTATGAGGAGAGCTTGTATAACCTCAGGTAACTTGCTTAAGCTCTCTGTGCCTCAGTTTAACCAACTATAAGAGGAAAATAACTATCATCCACCTTAAAGAATTCTTATGCGCATTAAACAAGATATCACATGCACAATGCTTAGCACAAAAAAAAACTACACTCATTTCAGCTCTCTCAGATACTTTTATTCCTTCTTACCTCAGGAAAAGAAGCAGAGAGAAACATTTAGTAATAAATTCTCCATTTCCAGTCTTATAGGCATTCCTCTATGGAATTTTACACAATATACTATGAGGAGAGCTTGTATAACCTCAGGTAACTTGCTTAAGCTCTCTGTGCCTCAGTTTAACCAACTATAAGAGGAAAATAACTATCATCCACCTTAAAGAATTCTTATGCGCATTAAACAAGATATCACATGCACAATGCTTAGCACAATGCCAGGATTATAATTGTGAAATTGTAACTATTTTTATCATTAAGAGTTATTAAACAATTGTATATAAAGTATATGGTTACAACTTTGAATTTGTACTACAAATTATTATTATAATTTTAATCTTATATATGCACGTATTGTGGTGATGGTGGTTTAGTTGCTAAGTCATGTCTGATTCTTGTGACCCCCTGGACTGTACCCACCCGGCTTCCCTGTCCATGGGATTTCCCAAATAAGAATAATGAAGTAGGTTGCCATCTCCTTCTCCAATATGTACATATATACACACACAATATATACTTGTTTACATAAACTTTCAATAGGGATTATCTCTGGAGCAAAGGCCTATCCGAGAGGGGGATGGTATATTTCTACATTTTTCGTTTTTGCTCCTTTATGAAATTCTTTTTTAGTCAAGGGCATGAAAAACTTTTATAATAAAAACTGATAAAAAAATATTTGGAAGGAGATTGGATTTATTTTGAAATGTAGAAGGCAGAAAGGCTGAGTTTTGCCTAGATAAGAGAAAGGACTCTGTACCAAGGAGAACAGTCCAAAGGTACTGCCTCAGGAGGCAGTGAATGCTCCCTCACAGAAAGCGTGCATCATAGGCTACGTGGATTCCCCTTATAAGTCTATGAAACATAGCAGTCTCCAAGCATTTGAAATTTGACACAGATGTATTGTTAAATGGTTATCCAGAGTCACTCAAACTTTAGCCACAACTAAATAAGTTGGATGAATCAGTTTTGCCTTCAACCTTCAAAACCCTTAAATGGGCAGGTATTCTTAAGTAAGTACTATCAGTACCTATATATTGATGATATTTCAGTAATGAATTACGAAGTTATCCAAGTAAATATTTCATAAAGTTAAAGCCAGATTCAAATTGTGATTGCTGGGTTTAAACACTACCTAAAACAGTATTTGTTGAAAATAACTTCTATTTTCAAGTCAGATTCATACAAAGCGAGAAAACATTTTAGCATTCTTCATCATCCTTATGCTTCATTAAATCATTGTAGCAATTCTCATTATCCTTATACTTTTAAATCCCATTAAAATTTGGATTTTAATTGGTCTGTTTTATGACTTATCATTATGAATTTTTTAAGTAAAGCCTAATGTTGGAACATTTTTGTGGATTCTACTTTCCATGGAAGGTAAAATACAAATAAGAGAAAAATGGAGTTTCTGAGATAATGAATTGGGATAGCTGCAATGCCATTTGGGATATGAGAGGATGATGACCTTCGAATGACAATCTTCTAGAGAATAATTTAAATGAAGAGAAAGTGAGCCAGGACAGACAGAGAGCTCTGCAGAACAAACCCAGCAAGGAGACTGCTCTGGAATCTACCTGGAGTCTGTTAACTTAGAAAGTCATTACACTTCTCTGAACATCTATCAGTCTTTCATCTAAGAACAGAGGGGAAAATCAAAGTAGACAAGATTGCTTCCATTTCAACAATGATATTACGCCTACATAGAAAGACAGCTTGGTTCAGTGGGGAAAGACTTAGACCTTAGAGTCAGAAGACATGAATCTAGCTGTCACTAACTTGCTATTTTACCTTGCAGTCTCCTGCCATCTGTAAGAGTGTTTCCTCATCTCATAAATTGGAAGGGCACAGATAGCAAAAAGAAGAAAAGCTGCAAAAGTATTCTTACGCTGTTTCAAGTCTCAGACTTAAGCTCCACGGTCAGGACAACTATGATTATTCTCCTTTTGTAAATGGAGAACAAGTCTAAAGCATTTGTAGGTTTTCCACCTAGAAACAATAGTGCAGAGGTTTGATCCCAAGTCTCTAGGCATGGACACATGCTGCTTACCCTATCTAACAGAATTCTGGGGAAATAAAATAAGTGTCCAAGTGTTCTATTATAAATAGCTATAAAACCGTAAGGCATTATTAAGACCAAGCTTTACATTCTCTAAGGGATCTTGACATATTTTTTTTCATTCTTAAACATTTTCATTAAAGCAAAAGCCCCATGAACCACCTATCCTATTCAGCATGTCAGTACATCAGTTGAATAAATGGGCAAACTATTTGGGCTTCCCTGGTGGCTCAGAGCTTAAAGCGTCTGCCTCCAATGTGGGAGACCCGGGTTCGATCCCTGGGTCGGGAAGATCCCCTGGAGAAGGAAATGGCAATCCACTCCAGTATTCTTGCCTGGAGAATCCCATGGATGGAGAAGCCTACTAGGTCACAGTCCACGGGGTCGCAAAGAGTTGGACACGACTTAGCGACTTCACCACCACCACCATTGCTAGTTTAGAAGTGATCCATAAGTTTAATTAAATACCTTAAACAAATGGATATATTTACACTGCACAAGGCCACTCTTTGAAAATCTTAGAAGCTAGAACTATAATTAGATAAACAGGTATAGTGTCCCTAGTAAATGAAACTTCCTACCCACTACAGGAAAGCCCATTCTCAGAGAACAATCCCTCACCTAAACAGCATTCTCCTGAAATGAATGCTGAAAAAAAGCCACAATATTCTCCTAGCCTAAAGTGGGTGGGTGGAGACCTAGCAACCTCTTCATATGGTGCTAGTTTGATCAAGTTGAACAATCAACTCCTAGCAATAGCACTTTAGAAATCACAGTATTCTTAATGAAAATGGTTTTTCATTACAATAAATTATCAAAGCAATTCATTGTTTTTCTCTAAAGCTATTGAAAAAGTCTGATTTCATAATGGTAGGGGGGAAAATCCTCAAAAATCCAGAATTTAGCAGAATTTAGTAACTGTGTCCGAGTTACTGCCCCTGTCGTAGGATGGCCCCCTCGAGGTCAGAGGTGTCTCACTAACTACTGCATTCCCCACACTGCTTCTCTGGCGGCTCAGAGGTAAAGCGTCTGTCTACAGTGCGGGAGACCTGGGTTCGATTCCTGGGCCAGGAAGATCCCTGGAGAAGGAAATGGCAGTCCACTCCAGTACTATTGCCTGGAAAATCCCATGGACAGAGGAGCCTGGTAGGATACAGTCCATGGGGTCACAAAGAGTTGGACATGACTGAGTGACTTCACTTTCACTTTCCTTTTCCCTACAGTGCTTACTTAGCACAGTGCCTAGCATATATACAACCAGGCTCAGAAAATACATGTAGAATTTATTCTAGAAGATAATATACTTTAAAAAACAAATTCCAATTTTAAAACGAAAATCTCTATAAAAATTAAATTACTTGTAATTTCATATTTCATTTCCTTGAAGTGAGGCTCCTCTGTACACATTTGGAAATGTTCATTTTCATTGCATTTATCTGTTATATGTGCATTATGTTCCAAAATAATTATACTAGCATCATTTAGAGTATGAATCTTTTTTTAAGATTTAAGAGAGACTACATCCTGGCACAAGATGGTTTGTACCTTGATATAACACAGATTTGGAAAAACATAAACCAAATAAACATATAAAACATCATACCAAAGCCCTTGAAACCATCAGTCCCTTAGGGATAATTTTAGCTTTAATTTAAAATTGTCCTGAGACAACATCCCATCAATACCTTATTTAATGTCAATAAGAACTCATATGGATAAAATTAGTTCTCAGCCTGGACACTTGAACACCTGTGGACAATATTTCATCACACTAATAGGATGAGGAAAATAGAAAACAGTAGCCCAAGAAGAGTCATTATACATTTAAAAGAAGCTTTTTTTTTTTTTTCAAAGTGCTGGAATTAAATTCAGTTTGGTACCTCCCAAACAACTCAACACAAATCTTTCCTTCCAGAGTTCTCCGTTGTCCAGTATTAAAGTTACCAATATAGAACAAACCAAAGAGTACCTCAATNTTTTTTTTTTTTTTGCAAAGTGCTGGAATTAAATTCAGTTTGGTACCTCCCAAACAACTCAACACAAATCTTTCCTCCCAGAGTTCTCCGTTGTCCAGTATTAAAGTTACCAATATAGAACAAACCAAAGAGTACCTCAATTATAAATTATCTTTACGTACACAATCATCCTATTTTGGCTCCTTGAAAAGGTAAGCCGTCCGCTATAATAACATTCCAGGTCAAATGTGGATATATTAAATAATTGTTCTACTATGGAAATCGCTAAAAGAGCATCTCCAAGAGAAAATCCAACTTGCTAAAACGCTTTCTAAAAGACGGCTGCAAGCCCAGATGCAAAGTTTAGAGGCATTTCCATTTTCTTTACATGTAGAGGTTCATGAAATATTAATACACTCACTGCAAAAGTATAAAGATAAACAAGATCAAAGCCAACAAACAGATGAAAACATTTTCAATGTGCAAATCATAAAAGCTGTGCAAAAGGGCTCTAGATTCCAGGTAAAATTTGCTCAAGAAAGGTAACAGCATTAACCTTGGCACACAGCAGAGTAGAGAAGAGGCAGAGCTTTACAGAATTGTAAATAAGATCAGCATTGCAAGAATAATAATTGAAATAAATACCTTCAGCAGGCTGCAAAAGCAGTCAACACACTGGGTCCTTCACCTCTCCCCCCTCATCCAGCTGGGGAGTGAAAGCCGCTGCCGCTCCCCGCCTTCTTCCCAACCGCTCCTCGCGCCACCCCCTCCCCAATCTTGTCCACCCTTACCCTCCCCTTTCGCCTTCTCTCCCCGCCCCCCAGCTGGTGTATCCAGCAGCCTAGAGAGATTAAGAGGCGCTCGCTACGGTCACCGGGCCTCCGGACTGATCTAACGNGACTTAGCAGCAGCAGCAGTTAGGGTTAGCCTTCCCTGTAATTTATCCAGAGGGAGGAGGGCCAGAGCCTTCAGAATTAGTCAGCTCTGTCCTGGGAGAAGCTAAAGCTCAAGGTTCCCATTCTGGCTGTGTCCTCGACATGCCTGATCAGAAATTTCCTTCCCATCCTTCAGGACCTGGCTTCCCCTGGGAAACGTTTTAATCCCCTTGCTCTCCTGACCCACTTCCTTGATGCCTCCCCAGCACCAACCCCTCCTCCCCTCGCCCTTCCATGATAAGTTTCCCCATGTGCTTATTACAACCTTAGAACCTCTGATGCATCCTCTCCTATGTTCTTGACCATCCCTTGGGTCAAGATGTCAATACCTTAAGGGCAAGACTGCATCTAAGGCAGCTCCATGTCCCATACTCTGTGTTCAGCGCTGCATTCCACTGATCAGTGAGTCACAGAGTCCACCCAAACTCAAGGGGTGGCGAAAAGAACACCACCTTACAAGGCGAAGAGAACAAGATTTCACATTGCAAAGGAGATTTCATGCTGCAAAGCAGACTGGATACAGGAAAGGATTTCTTGCAGGGATTTGTAAATTTTTATAAACAATCTATTCAAAGTGGTCTTATTAAAATTAAAAATGCACATACTTTAAGATCCAATAATTCACCTTTCTCTATCTGAGAGACAATTTACACAGGTGCATAAGGAAATATATATCAGGACAATTATTGCAAATTTATTTGAAATACAAAACAAACAAGATCCACTAGCAGAGATACAGATACAGATATGATACATACATACTACAGAAGAGTATGTCACTTAAAAAAAAAAAAAACAAGTGATAGTTTCTTACATACCAGACTATTTAGATATCCCAAATACTAAGGTTTATGAAATAAGCAGGTTAAAAATTAATGAGTATAATATAAAAGAATCTATGTGAAAAAGATAAAAAGAACATGTACTATTGGCAAACCCATGTACAGGTTAATCTATAGAAATAGGCCCGTGAACTTCTACAGCAAAGAGATAACAGTGGTTACTGCTCTTCTCAACAGGTCTGTGGTTCTCAGCTGGGAGTGGTCTTGCCCTCAGGGGACATTTGGCAATGTCTGGAGGTTTTTCTGGTTGTGATGATTGAGGAGGTGAATGAAGCTACCAGGCACGTAGCAGGTGGAGGCCAGGAATGCTGCTAAGCATCTCCCAGAGTACAGGGGAGCCCCTCCAGCCAAGAATGATCCAGCCCCAAGTGTCAGTCGTACCAAGGTTGAGAAGCCCTGCTGCTCTAGACAGACACAGAAGAGATGTTTTAGACCATTTTTAAAGAAAATATAATTGTGAATTATACATGTAATTGCAAACTGATTCAGATTTAACCTTCAGTAGATTTCCACTGACCGCAGAGGTCTGTATGTATTACCTGGTCTCTGTCTTGTCTCTCCCTCGCTCCTACAATGCATCCTACATTTTCGGCATACCAACATATTTGTCATCCCTCAAAGTTTCATGTCTTTCATGATGCTTTTCTTTATTTCACCTCATGTTCTGAGATCCATACACTTGGAATGTCTAATTTCTTATTGAACGTCTAATAACTAGCCAAAATTAACCTGCACAGAACAGACCTCTTTTTTTATGAATTTTTAAAAATTATTTGCTTTTTGTTTGTTTGTTTTGGCTGCACTGGGCTTTCATTGTTGCGTGCAGGCTTTCTCTAGTTGCAGTGAGCGGGGCTTCTCTCTGGCTTCTCTTGTTGTGGAATATGGGCTCTAGGGCGCTCAGATTTCAGTAGTTATGGCACACAGGCTTGATTTCCCCTTGGCATGTGGGACTGAACAGGCATCCCGTGCATTGCAGTGCAGATTCCTAACCACTGGGCCACCAGGGAAGACCTCTTGATTTCTATCAGCTTCACATTTGTTTTCTTCCCCCACACTTTCCCTTATCAAGACATGGCATTTCTTCCCTCCTCATTGTTCACTTTACTTCCCACATCCACTCCAACAACAGGACCTAGAAACTCTATCAGCAATCTATACTTTGAACTGACCATTGCCGGCAACCTCCTGTCACTTTCCTGCCTCTCCAAGTGAGCCATCTTTGCATCTTTCTTAAGTCACAGAAAAGGGCCAGCGGGGATAAAGGGCGCTGGCACTACGTGGCTGAAGGTGAGGTGTAGCGAAAGTGGCTCAGTCATGTCCGACCCTTTGTGACTCCAAGGACCACACAGTCCTCGGAACTCTCCAGGCCAGAGCGCTAGAGTGAGTAGGTGTCATTTCTCCAGGGGAGCTTCCCAATCCGGGGATTGAACCCAGATCTCCCACACTGCAGGTGGATTCTTTACTGGCTGAGTCACAAGGGAAGCCCAAGAATACTGGAATGGGTAGTCTATCCCATCTCCAGGGGAGCTTCCCAATCCAGGAATCCAACTAGGGTCTCCTGCATTGCAGGTGGATTCTTTACCAACTGAGCTATCTAGGAAAGCAGATTGTGGGGAGTGAAACAGAGCTGAGGGGTGCATATTCCTTGAGTTTCAGTGAAGACCACAGTATAGAAATATGCCCCCAATTTTTGGTAATAGAAGAACATGTTAAATAAGAAGGATACAAAGAAGATAGCCAGCTGTGTTTCGAAGGCGCTTCTCCAAGCTGGGTTTGCATGTGGTAATCAGACCTAGTGAGCAGGATTTACTCAGAGGGCACAGCAATCCTTTGTTAGTGGGTGCATGGGGGTTGCCATGGCAACAGAGGGGGGCTGCCTGATGTTCTTGAGGAGGGGAGCAGACATGGATCCAGTCAGTGAGCAGACTGGGAAGCTAGTCGAGGTGGGAGCTTGGATTGCAGGCTCATCTGTTAATGGGATTGAAGTGGAAACTGGATTAAGTCTGATGAGTCCTGGACTTTGAGATGGAGAAGTGAAGTGAAGGGAAGTCGCTCAGTCGTGTCCGACCCTTTGCGACCCCATGGACTGTAGCCCACCAGGCTCCTCCCTCCATGGGATTCTCCAGGCAAGAGTACTGGAGTGGGTTGCCATTGCCTTCTCCAGGGGATCTTCCCGACCCAGGAATGGAACCCGGGTCTCCAGCATTCCAGGCAGATGCTNGTAGCCCACCAGGCTCCTCCCTCCATGGGATTCTCCAGGCAAGAGTACTGGAGTGGGTTGCCATTGCCTTCTCCAGGGGATCTTCCCGACCCAGGAATGGAACCCGGGTCTCCAGCATTCCAGGCAGATGCTTTAACCTCTGAGCCAAGAGGCTAGTATAAATTCCAGTCTCAGCCTACACTAAATGTTTGAGCTTACTAAACATCTGAAAGTCTCATTTCCCTTACCTATAAAGTAGATTTCTGGCTAGCTTCTATCCACCACTGTACTGTGAGTCCTAGCCAGAGGGATTGGAGAATTAAAAAAAGAAAGAAAGAAAGAAAGAAAAGTATCCAAATCGGAAAGGAAGAAGTAAAAGTGGCCCTGTTTGGGGATGGCATAATTAGTTATGTAGAAAACCCTAAATGTTCAACAACAAAAAATTGTTGGAACTAATAAATTTGGTAAAGATGCAGGATACAAAATCAACAAAATCAGTGTACACAAACAATGAAATCTCTGAAAAGGGAATGATGAAAGCATTCCCAATTACAGTAGCAATAATAAGAATAAAATGTTTAGGAATAAACTTAACCAAAGAGGTGAGAAATTTATACACTGAAAACTATACCATGTTAATGAAGAAATGAAAGAGGATACAGACAATTGGAAACCCACCCCATGTTCCTGCATTAGAAGAATTAACATTGTTAATCCTCCTGCAATGCAGGCGACTTGTGTTCAATCCCTGGGTGGGGAAGATTACCTGAAGAAGGAAATGACAATCCCCTCCAGTATTCTTGCCTGGGAAATTCCATGAACCGAGAAGCCTGGTGGGCTACAGGCTATGGGGCAGCAAAAAAATCAGACACAACCGAGCCACTTAACAGCAACAACAACAACTGTCTAAACCCCAGTGACTTTCTTTACACAACGGTCCTAAAATTTATGTGGAATTATGAAAGAGGAGAGTGAAAAAGTTGGCTTAAAGCTCAACATTCAGCTAAGATCATGGCATCTGGTCCCATCACTTCATGGCAAATCGATGGGGAAACAGTGGAAACAGTGTCAGAAACTTAACCAAAGAGGTGAGAAATTTATACACTGAAAACTATACCATGTTAATGAAGAAATGAAAGAGGATACAGACAATTGGAAACCCACCCCATGTTCCTGCATTAGAAGAATTAACATTGTTAATCCTCCTGCAATGCAGGCGACTTGTGTTCAATCCCTGGGTGGGGAAGATTACCTGAAGAAGGAAATGACAATCCCCTCCAGTATTCTTGCCTGGGAAATTCCATGAACCGAGAAGCCTGGTGGGCTACAGGCTATGGGGCAGCAAAAAAATCAGACACAACCGAGCCACTTAACAGCAACAACAACAACTGTCTAAACCCCAGTGACTTTCTTTACACAACGGTCCTAAAATTTATGTGGAATTATGAAAGAGGAGAGTGAAAAAGTTGGCTTAAAGCTCAACATTCAGCTAAGATCATGGCATCTGGTCCCATCACTTCATGGCAAATCGATGGGGAAACAGTGGAAACAGTGTCAGACTTTATTTTGGGGGGCTCCAAAATCACTGCAGATGGTGACTGCAGCAATGAAATTAAAAGATGCTTCCTCCTTGGAAGAAAAGTTATGACCAACCTAGATAGCATATTCGGGGAAGGCAATGGCACCCCACCCCAGTACTCTTGCCTGGAAAATCCAATGGACGGAGTAGCCTGGTGGGCTGCAGTCCATGGGGTCGCTAACAGTTGGACAGACTGAGTGACTTCACTTTCACTTTTCTCTTTCATTCACTGGAGAAGGAAATGGCAACCCACTCCAGTATTCTTGCCTGGAGAATCCCAGGGATGGGGCAGCCTGGTGGGATGCCGTCTATGGGGTCACACAGAATCGGACACGACTGAAGTGACTTAGTAGCAGCAGCAGCAGATAGCATATTGAAAAGCAGAGACATTCCTTTGCCAAGAAAGTCTGTCTAGTCAAGGCTATGGTTTTTCCTTTGGTCATGTTATGGATGTGAGGGTTGGACTGTGAATAAAGCTGAGCAGTGAAGAATTGATGCTTTTGAACTGTGGTGTTGGAGAAGACTCTTGTGAGTCCCTTGGACTGCAAAAGGATCCAGCCAGTCCATCCTAAAGGAGATCAATCCAGGTGTTCATTGGAAGGACTGATGCTGAGGCTGAAACTCCAATAATTTGGCCACCTCATGCGAAGAGTTGACTCATTGGAAAAGACTGTGATGCTGGGAGGGATTGGGGGCAAGAGGAGAAGGTGATAACAGAGGATGAGATGGCTGGATGGCATCACCGACTCAATGCACATGAGTTTGGGTGAATTACGGGAGTTGGTGATTGTCAGGGAGGCCTGGTGTGCAGCGATTCATGGGGTCGCAAAGAGCTGGACATGACTGAGCAACTGAACTGAACTGATGAAAGACTCAGAATAGTAAAAACAATCTTGAGCAAGAAGAACAAAGCTAGAGGAATCACACCAACTGGTTTCAAAATACACTACAAAGCTATTGTACTCAAAATACAATTATTCCAGGATAATCCTGGACTACTAGTATACATATTGAAGAGTGGAACAGCATAGAGAGCCCCCAAATAAATTCATACATCTATAATGAACTGATCTTTGACAAGGGTGCTAAGAGCACACAGTGAGAAAAGGATAATGTCTTGAATAAATGATATTGGGAAAAGTAGGTACCCATATTGCTAGAGAGTGAAACTGGATTAAAGCCTTAAATACAAGACCTAAAACTATAAAACCACTTGGGGAAACAGGGGAAAACCTTCTTGACTTTGGTATGGGCAATGATGCTATGACCCCAAAAGCACCTTGTCAACAAAAGCAGAAATAGACAAGTAAGATTGAATCAAACTAAAACCCTTCTCCTCAGTAAAGAAAACGATAGGGTGAAAAGACAGCCTGTGGAATGAGAGAAAATATTTACAGACTATGTCTTTGATAAGGGCTTAGTATCCAAAACATGTAAGGAACTCAACTCAATAACACACTTATTTTTTTGAAGTGTATCTAATGTTTCATTGGGATACAAGTAAGACACCATAAAATTCTTTCTAAGTGCATAACTCAGTGATTTTTAATATGTTCATGACGTGGTGAAGCCACCATTACAAGTAGTTCTAGAACATTTACATAAGCACAAAAGAAATTCCGTACTATACCCGTTAGCAGTCACTCCTACAGTCTTGTCCCAGCCCTTCACAATCCAGTAATCTCTCTTCTGTCTCTATCATTTTTGCCTACTGTGGATGTTTTCTACAAATGGAGGTATATGATATATACCCTTTAGTGTATGGCTTCTTAACTTTCCATGGTATTTTCCATATTTATCCATGTTGTAGAATTTATCAGTACTTCAGTACTTTTTCATAGCCATAAAAAAAAAAATATGGTTAATTCCACCATACGAGAACATGACCATGCAGAAACCTGTCTGCAAATGTTCATAGCATAACATTATTCATAGTAACCAAAAGGCATGACAGCCCAGTGTGGTGCAATTCATGAATGACTCTTTAAATATATAGAGCTCGGAACTCCCTAATGGCAGGAAGCATGCATTATTTGATGTTTTATACTTTACAGGTGTTAGATGCAGGTTTGGTCAGTTAATGAATGAATGAAAACTGCTATGATAATATGTGATAATTGACTATTAATAATAATGGAGATAACAGCATTGAAGGTGATGGAAATTACTGCTTGGTTGAGCTTCGTTAGATTTCTGACTCTCTCTGCATTTCAGTTCCTTTGCTAATGAAACAAGGCTAACAGTGATGGTTAAAATGAGATCAGGCATGTAAACGTTATTCCTATATGTAAGCTTCATTCCCCATTGCAACCCTCCTTTGCCAGGCCTGCCATATATATTACAACAACAGACAATCATTGGATATTTAAGAAATGTACCAGTGATCAAGAGTAAAGGACTTGCTTCTCCAGAATCTCTTTATATTAAGTAAATTCCCATTTCTTTCTTAATTAAAAGAAACTACATTTTTCTCTTGGATAGTACAAACAATTAGTTATAAATGGTTTATGAATATCTGAAGAAAGGTTGAGGTTGCTCACACAATTTAGGATTTTAATGTTTGTTTCATGTTTTATCAGTTTCAGTAAAAATCACTGAATCTCAAGCTTCCTAAGGCAAGCTGTATCTTCATCATTGCTTTTTCAGTGACAAGCAGAAGGGCTGGTGCTTAGAATGTACTTTTAAAAATGTTTTGCAGATACATACATTGACAGCATTTGACATAAAAAGGTGTCAAAACTGATCTCTAGGTTCTGTGTCAACGCATGAACACAATGCCCCATAGATTTCACTTCAAATAAATCCAAGCCACAGAGAATTGGAATAGATCCATCCAAGGAAATTGTGCCTTGCAGACATGCCCTGTTTCCCAGGCTCACTTCTTGGAAAAGAATATGAACTCAGTACAGACGGACTGTCCTCCCCACTGCACAGTGGTAAGCCCTTTAGGAGACCCAACCTTCCAGGATCTGAGTTGGCTGCGGGAGAAAGTCATGTCATGCGAAATCAAATATAGAACCCATAGCCTTTTACAGATGGAGGGACAAAGGCAGATTATTTGTGGTGGGAACAGAGACAGTCATTTTAACCAATATCTCCAGACATTTAAAAAAAAAAAAAATCTAGCCAGTCTTTGTGGCTAAATCCTGGAGTAACTAACCTCAGAGCCATATGGCTGATGGGGATGAGGAGGCAAATTTCATCTGTAAAATGATAGGCCTGGAGGAGATAATAATCACTCTCCTCCTTCCCAGCTCAGCCTTGTGGTTTCTTTGTGAAACCCTACGGAGGGGGATGTGGGATCCCAGGGCCCCCAGGGCTTGGGGAACCTAGAGAGGTCCAAGGGGCTGCCAGGGGGTCCTGCTAGGGGGTTTCTGACTTTTCTGGGCAGCTGTGTGCACCCAGCTTCCTCCTCTTTCTACACGCCGAGCTTCTCCTCTGCAGACTCAGGCTCCCTTACAGCCTACGCAACAGAGATGCTGAACCTGGAGCAGGAAGGCTCTTAGCCATGGCCTGGTGTCTGGAGCCATCACTGTCACTGATGTGTTTCTGAAACACCAATCCGACAGCCCTCTGTGAATTCTTCCACATTCTTCAACCCATTGCATTGGGTTAGAGTCCAATCCTTGCCATAGTCCCTAAGACCCCAGAGCATGGGTCTTAGTCAGCTTTTCCTGGGTATTCCCTGGCCACCCTCTCCTTCAGCTGAACTTGGTGATTTTCTTTCCTTTTGTTTTTTCTCACATAGACCATGGTCCTCTCTCTTCTGGAACTTTTGCATGTACAGTCGACTCTTGAACAACATAAGGTTGAACTGTGTGAGTCTACTTACAAGCAGATTAAAAAAAAAATAGAGTAACTGAGTAACTGCATTAAGTGCAGTTTGATCAGAGATCATTATATTTGAATCAAAGGAACTTAGGGCTTGAGTTCTGATTCTATTCAAAGTGTTTACGCTTTCTTCCCCTGAGTAGGTCTTTTATCAGTTCCTTTGTTTTTGAGGCAGAGAATGCAGTTAGTGGATTTTTGACTGCGTGTAGGCTCAAAGCCCTTAACCCCCACATTGTTCAAGGATCAACTGTATTGTGCTTTATGCTCTTGCAAGAACTAGAGTGATCTCTAAATATGAAAATCAGATCACAGCTCTTCCCCACTGACAGCTCCAATAGCTTCTCATCGCACTTAGAATTTAATTTTAACATCTTGCGATTCCCTACATGATTCTACAAGAGCTGGCGCTGCCCTCATTCCTATGCTTCCTTTTTCTTGCTGTGACAGCCAGATCACCTTCTTTCTGTGCCCAGAGCATGCTAGGCTTGCTCTGAATTTAAGAGCTTGGTGTCAGCACTTGTCTGCTTATTCTCCAGTTGATCCTTCAGTTGTTCCCTTGCTTGGCTGGCCTTTCTCCTCTCTCAGATTTCAGTTGAGATGGAACTTCCCTGGAGTGGTCTTCTATGACCACCAAATCTGAAATAGCTCCTTTCCACTGCAGTCTTCATGTCATGGATCACTTCCTGGTGTTCTGTTAATTATTTGTTACTGATCAACCACCACCTGGAAGATTGACTGTATAAGATCAAAGACCTTGTCCGTCATATTCAATACCGTACCCTCAGTTTTTAGAATAACTCCTAGAACATAGCAGGCACTCAGGACTTGTTTGTTGATTGAATGAACACCTCTCATTATCCTTTTTCTTCTTTCACGTGTCTAACTTTTGCATATCCCTCAGCTCCTTGCTTAGACATCACTTCCTCCAGGAAACATTCCATGACCCTGGAAGGTGAGCCAGGTAGTCCTCATCTGTGTTCCCTTAGNTCCCCTTTTTTCTCTCATAATGCTGAACACAAAGGGCAGTCACTAATTAACCACAGGAGAATTTACCAAGAAGCTAATGAAGCCTAAGAGTCAGGGCTCAATTTTTGGAGAAGACCCTTTCAAGACTAATGCACCTAATTTTATATCTGTGATTTTGTTTTCTTATTCTTAAACAGGGCCTCAACATTATATGTTTCAAGCCTTATGAAACCAAGGCTTAACTCTGTTAAGTCTCAAAACACAATTACCAAATGCTCACTTTCACCTGAAATAAGATTGCAGAAGTATCCCCTTCAGTTCAGGTGAAGACCAGGTGAAAATCTTGGCTTAAAATTATCTTTCCCTATTAAAATTTGGGATTACTGAGGTGTTTTCAAGTCATCTGATGGACTTTCATCACCAAAACAACAAGAAAAAAGTACATACGTGTAAAATTTGCTTAACCCCATACACAAACCTAAATTTGCCATCTCACTTTTCATGACTTTCTCTTGGTGTTACTATTTTGATATCTTTTAAGAACACAAAGTTAAACTGTAGCATCTAAGAGACTTCAGTTCTAAATTATTTGGGATCCAAGGAGTTTCCTGGGAGCTCTAGCTCTGCACATGTCTACATAAAATAAATTAATTGGATTGAAACAAATCTCCCTCTTCAAGGATTATGCAAATACAAATTCTTGTAGGAAGGGGATAAATCAGTAAAAGCCAAGAGTGTTTGCTGTCTTCTAGATCCTTCCAGACCCTCTGGGAAAAGGTAAATTATCTGCCCAGTTGCTTTCCTAACTGCATTATCTGATGAACATGTGTTCTTATCCAAATCACAAATCACAGTTAATGCTCATTTACAGGATCAAACAATTTGAGTGGTGGCAGTTAAAACTGTAATAAAATTTAAACACAAATTTTATACTTTTCATTTTCCCAATCTGTCAGTTTGACATTATTTTAGATACTTGACTAGTACTCCCTAAAGTCTAGGAAGTAAATCTTTCCCAATAACATTTTAGACCATCTTTTTCTGCACCCTGCCTCATCTTTTAATTTATTACTGACCCACAGGGAGAAGAAAATACTTAGTATCTGTCATGTGCCTTGACAAATTCTGGATTTATACCCTGGATTAAGAGAATTTAGAAAATACCATTTTGAAAAGTGAGAATTATTATTTTCATAAAAAAGCACTCAGTTATTTTCACTCAGCTTTTCAAAGTTGCAGATATACTGCTGGAATAAATTATAAACACATGCCTTGTATTTTGTGATATCTATTCCATCACTTTGTAAATTTAAAGAAAAACACGAATGGGATACAGGGGTCATTTTATTTTTATATTTACACTTAATTTAACATAATTACAACCAGTCAGAATAGTTATTAATAAATAGCCCTACAAAATTCAGAATATAAAGAACATAATAAGGCAGGAAAACACAGTAACTAGATTAATTTACAACAGCCTAAAAGTTAGTTTAGGGCTTAAATTGGAATATACACAAATTTCATCACTGAAATTTTCTTTACTATCCTAAAGATCAAATTCACAAAGAGTTCACAAATGCATAAAGATACCACTTTTGTATTCTATAAAATAAAGCATAATAAAAGTACCATAGTTATACAGTTGAATTAAGAATTAAATTAGTACCTAACACATATAGAGAAAGTTCTTAACAAATGTTCTCTATTATTACTCTTAGTGATATGGCTTGGACACAACTCTATCCTTAGTGCTAATAGTGTAACTTCCTCTCATGATAGGAGCTCAGTAAAGGCTAAGTATTATTTTCTCCAGGACTATATTCATGGAAACTTGTCTATGTGATTTTGAATGCAGGCTTGGGCTTAAGGAAGAAAGGTGGTACTGGTAAAATTCAAGGTGAACATTTACAGTCAAACTCTGTTTTTCCAAGACGAACATTGTTTCATAATTTATTTTATCTCAAGAATATGACACTATTCACAATAGCCAAAACATGGAAACAACCTAAATGTCCATCAACAGATGAGTGGATAAAGATGTAATACATATGCTGCTGCTGCTGCTAAGTCGCTTCAGTCGTGTCCGACTCTGTGTGACCCCATAGACAGCAGCCCATTGGGCTCCGCCATCCCTGGGATTCTCCAGGCAAGAACACTGGAGTGGTTGCCATTTCCTTCTCCAGTACATGAAAGTGAAAAGTGAAAGTGAAGTCGCTCAGTCATGTCCGACTCAGCAACCCCATGGACTGCAGCCTACCAGGCTCCTCCGTCCATGGGAGTTTCCAGGCAAGAGTACTGGAGTGGGATGCCATTGCCCTCTCCGTGTAGTACATATATACAATGGAATATTACTCAGCCATAAGAAAATAACAAAACAATGCCATTTGCAGCAACATAGGGGCAACTAAAGATTATTATACTAAGTCAGAAAGGAAAAACAAATACTATATGACATCATTTGCACATACAATCTAAAATATGGCACAAATGAACCTATCTACAAAACAAAGAGACTCACAGAGGTAGAGAACAGACGGGCACTGGGGAGGAGAGGGATGGACTGGGAGTCTGGAGTTGGCGACTGCATACTATTACATTTAGAATGGAAAAACTACAAGGTCCTAATGTATACCACAGGGAACTAGATTCAATATCATATGATAAGTCATCATGGAAAAGAATATAAAAAAATTTTATATGTACATAATTGAGTCACCTTGCTGTACAGCAGAGACTGGCATAACACTGTAAATCAACTATACTTTAATTTTAAAAATACATTTAAAAAAGAAAAAAAGAATATCATATCCCACATGGGGCAGAGCCAAAGGATTAGATGCCCTCTTTGGGAGAGAGTTCTCTTTGCCTTTTTTGTTGCTGACTTCAGTCAGTTTTATTAACTTGAAGATTATCCACACTGAGGAATGTTTGAGAGGCAGGCTCTATTCTTCATCATCCCCTCCATCCCCAAAATGCTCTCCTAACACAGCAGATGTCACACAACTTTTGTGTGATACAACCTATCTGGGATTATGAGCTATACCAAGAACTAGAAAATCTGTTTCCAGGAACTAGAAAACATTGGTTATGACTGAGATTCTAGTACCATATTTCCCAGGACTGAATCCTAGTTTCATGGACTATTAGCTTTATAACCTTGCACAAGTTATTTATTCTCTCTGCCTCACTTTTCTCATCTATAAAATGAGAATAATAGTGTCATCATCATAAAACTGTAGTGAGAAATAAATTAGCACATAACACATAGTAAGAGCTTAGCAAATACCATTATCAGTATCATCGATGTATTTTTATATTTGTAAGTCACTTTTTTCAAAAACATAATTTCCTATCTGTAAAATTAAGTTAAAATAGGTCTTGCAGACTTAACAGATTTATTGTCATTATGATTTATGATAATATAAAAGCATTATATATAATGTGAAGTGATTATTCTGCCTTGAGTCTTTAGATAAGTTAATGCATGTCTATCCTGTTAGATTTTGGACTCCTTAAACACAAACATCCATATTTTGCTCATGTCTGTACCCCTATGACACCAAAGAGAATTTTATACTCATTAGATATTAATAAAGTATCTGCTAAATTTTAAAACTAGTGAATAAATAAAAATGTATTATTATCGCCTAGCCTAGTGATTTTTTAAACTATATATTGTGGCCTGCTAGTGGACTATGATGGAGAAGGCAATGGCAACCCACTCCAGTACTCTTGCCTGCAAAATCCCATGGATTGGAGGAGCCTGGTAGGCTGCAGTCCATGGGGTCGCTAGGAGTCAGACACAACTGAAGTGACTTAGCAGCAGCAGCAGTGGACTATAAAATAAACTTAGCAATTCACGACTATTATTTTCATAAAAATGAAATAAGTTGGAAAACATCAGTTTTTAGCACATGGTAAGATGTTATTTTTTTGAAATATTGTTTTGGGCTTATAGGGTAAAACCTCCAGTATTGAGACTGGTGAATTCCCAACTGTGACTGTCCTACACACTGTGACATCTGAATTCACCTGGATAATCAGACAACAAAGAATTCTAGCTAACCAAACTGTATCTGAGGGCAGAACTTCTGCCTTCTGTTTAAAGATGTATTATGATTTGGTTTCTGAAATAAACTTCTCCAATATTCGATTCAACTAACATAAATCAATGAACAGCACTAAAACTTTCTTTGGCAGCATGCCTCAGCTACATGACTCGATTATCTTCCTAGTGAATATGGCCTAAGGATACAAACAGTGCAAGGGATTCAAACTGGGGACCAGGAGGCCACATTTAGCCCCAGATATTTTGTTTGTCCTGTCGTTTAAAAAAAAATTCAGCTTAGATGCCTTTACAAAAGCTACACAGGCTCCAGCTGGAGTGCGGCTGTTGACCACCACCTCCCAGTGTATGACCCCCAGCCTGCTGACTCTTCCCCACTGACAGCTCTGTGGGCACATATATTGAGACCTGTCGTGTAGCAGCACATCGGAAAACTAACATCAAGAGGGATGCTAAGGTCCCATCTTCAAGCCACAGTCCAGAATAAAAAGCAACAGACGGAATTCTCTTCCAACTCTGTAACTATCTGAATCTGTAATGAATCGATAGCATCACCCACTCAACGGACATGAACTTGAGAAAACCCCGGGAGACAGTGGAGGACAGAGGAACCTGGCATGCTGCATCCACGGGGTCATAGAGGCAGACACGACTCGGGGACTGAACAAATGGTGAGTCAGAAGACAGGCCTTGGTTGCTTCTCCTCTCAGCAGTAAAATGAAGGTGCCGAATTACAAGACTCTCTAGTTCTTAAATGTTCCTATTTTTCTCAACTCTTGGGTTGTCATTTCCTTCTTTCTCCTCCAAATGAAGCCCAGAGGGAAAAACCATGGCCACTGAAATGTTCCAGTTGCCAAGTCCCATTTAATTAAGGCTTTACCATAGAATGCATCCACAAATAGTGGCAGCTGTCAAGGGCTACACTTAGAGCAATACACAAGAGAAAAGAGGAAGTATGCTGGGAAAAAAAAAGAGTATGCTGAGAAGAAAATCTCAATTATCCCCGTGAAATTCTTCAGGAATGAGGTGGTCTGTTCTTGGTGCTTGGCGGAGTGCTGGAGCTCCTAGAAAATACGACAGTTTTTCCAGGCAGGACATATTTTTAAATATAACTCAATACCCTAAGGCCTGTGCCTCCTTGATGCTCTAGTCTAGTTCTAATAAAAATAACTGTCATTGATTACCTGTGCTGCTATGCTGTGGAGAAGGCAATGGCACCCCACTCCAGTACTCTTGCCTGGAGAATCCCATGGATGGAGGAGCCTGGTAGGCTGCAGTCCATGGGGTTGCTAGGAGTTGGACACGACTGAGCGATTTCACTTTCACTTTTCACTTNGTGCTGCTATGCTGTGGAGAAGGCAATGGCACCCCACTCCAGTACTCTTGCCTGGAGAATCCCATGGATGGAGGAGCCTGGTAGGCTGCAGTCCATGGGGTTGCTAGGAGTTGGACACGACTGAGCGATTTCACTTTCACTTTTCACTTCCATGCATTGGAGAAGGAAACGGCAACCCACTCCAGTATTCTTGCCTGGAGAATCCCAGGGATGGGGGAGCCTGGTGGGCTGCCGTCTATGGGGTCACACAGGGTCGGACACGACTGAAGCGACTTAGCAGCAGCAGCAGCAGCTATGCTGTGCTCAGTCATTCAGTCGTGTCTGACTCTTTGAGACCCTATGTACCTCAGCCCACCAAGCTCCTCAGTCCAAGGGATTTTCCAGGCAAGAATCCTGAGTGGGTTGCCATCTTCTCCTCCAGGGGGTCATCCCAGCCCAGGAATCTAACCTGCATTTCCTCTGTCTCTTCTGTCTCCCACACTGGCAGGCAGATTCATTACCATTGAGCCACCAGGAAGCTCCATTGATTACCTACCATTTGCCATTTATCTAACCCACCTTAACTCTCACCTTCCCAACATCCCTGCAAAGATGTTATCCTTATTTTCAGGCAAGCCTGGCAATGGTAAATAACTTGCCAAAACTCACACAGCTAGCTACTGATTGAGATTAAAATTCATCAAGAAGAATCATGCTTTGGCCCCTGCTCTAGTCAAAGCTGACTCACTGGAAAAGTCCCTGATGCTGGGAAAGATTGAGGGCAGGAGAAGAGGGCATCAGAGGATGAGATGGCTGGATGGCATCACTGATGCAGTGGACATGAACTTGGACAAATTTCAGGAGATGGTGAGGGACAGAGAGGCCTGACATGCTGCAGTCCATGTGTTCACAAAGAGTCGGACATGCCTGGGCAACTGAACAACAACAACCAGTCAGAAGAGGTAATTTTAGAGGTCAAAGTGAAAGCTGGAAGACATTTGGGTCATTTCTTGGCTCTGATTTGCCTTACAAAGTGTGGTCAGTGAAAATGGTTTGGGTACCTTATCGAGTTACTCTTGCTTTATGACCCCCACAGCAGGTTCTGCTCAATATAACCTGAAAGGTTTTAATTAATGTGTCTTCACAACAAGCAAGCTTGTTTTGTAACCATCTGAGTTAGAAGACTTTCTGTTGTGTTCCTGAAAATTGATATGTAGCTATTGTTTGGCCTAGTCTTAAACCACTAGAAGGAAAAAAAAAACAAAACCGCTTTGTTTTCATTAAAAGCAAGCTCCTTGTTTTAAAAGAAGCTTGACTTTCATGTCTTCACACATGTGTATGTGTGTGCATATATGTGTATGCAGATTAAAGAGACATCACGTATGGTTGAAAACCACTAGCTTTGGGAGGAAAAAAAAAAAACCTATGGGGAAATACTATGGGGAAGTATGTTTGAGTCCTAGAGTTGCCACCAGTTTTCCTCAGTCTGCTGACCACTCGTAGCCATATTCCATTTCTATGAAGTGGACTCCTCACCCTTTCTCACAGGAAAAAAAAAATAAAATGAAATAAGGCACATAAAAGCACACAATAAACACAAAAGCCCTACTTATCAAATCTGTGAAATCATCCAGCTTAAGTTGCAGCATTAAAATATATTTATCACTGGTGAAGTATGACACACAATATACTATCAATTTAGGATGCTTTGAGGTTTTATAAATGTTTATGTATTTTTAAACAGTTTTAGAACTGATGAAACAAATACTATTATTTGACTATAAGTTAGCCTGAGAATACTATTTGTCAATTTATAGTTGAGCAACTCTGGTAGGTAAAGGCAATATTCACCATGCTTTGCCAGGTCTAGCACAGTGCTTACCAAGTAGTACATGCTTAATAAGAATTTGCTAACTGAATGAAAGAAAATGCAAAAGGGAGGCCATCTTTAACTTATAAAAAAATTCACCAAAGGTTCTCCTTTAGTAAGCTCACTGAAAATATAGTTCCACTAGCTAACACTCAACTTACCCTTGACTTTGCAAGGACATGGTCATGGTATAATAATGTTACACATTCATTACCATTTCAAGAGTAATTCATGGAAGCACCAGCCCCTTTTATCTTTCACTTTACAAGCTGGAAAACTTCAGCTTCCTGGACAGACCTTGACAGACTACCATGAGCTGGCCCTGTGATCAGTTACTCTCATTCTTGGGGAAAACAGACTGAAAAATTCTGTGTGGTAAAGAGTTCCCCAAAGTCAGGTGAAAATCTACACTGAAGTAAACCAGTGAACCAGTCAAGTTGCCTAGTCGTGTCCAATTCTTCGTAATCCCATGGACTGTAGCCTACCAGGCTCCTCCATCCATGGAATTTTCCAGGCAAGAATACTGGAGTGGGTTGCCATTTCCTTCTCCAGGGGATCTTCCCTACCCAGGGATCGAACCCAGGTCTCCTGCACTGCAGGCAGATGCTTTACCATCTGAACTACCAGGAAGCTACACTGAAGTAAAAGTTTCCCTAAATCCTAGATATCCCCATATTTGGCTCTGAGCTCATTATATATGATTTTATGCTCAAGATTATTGAAATATGGAGGCTTATTCTTTGTAACCCCATTGTGCCTAAAGGTTCTTGGCCCTAGAGTATGTGGCAAATCCTCTGTGGTGGTGAAGTGGAAGGCAGTGACCACAGAAGATGCAGGTAAAGCCCATTCTTGGGGTGCCGAATCTCCCTGGGCACCCAAGCACAGCTGCCCACTTGACCAAATCTACCTGGAGGAAAAGAACTAGCATTTCCTAAGCTCTAAATTAAGTGCCTGGGTTTTTTTCATTTATTTACCCATTTAAATGTGAAAGGTCTTTTGATAAGAATTACCATGTCCATTTAATACCCAAGGAGACAAGAGCTCTGAAATGCAGCTGAGAAAGAGCTAAGCAGTGATTGCGAGTAGTCCTCAATATTCATTATCCTCTTCTATGCTAACAGAACCCCTGAGCTTCAGCTGGTCACAGGGTTACACAGTTTTGTAAAGAATATATTTATCAGTCTTTTTTCACATCTTGGGCCTGCCACATGCAAGTTTTCTATAATATACTAGGTATGTACATGGGACTAAGTATAGGTCATTATAATATAGGCAGAAATGATGTGTGTAATTTATCCTCAAAAAGGAAGATTGATGGAACACCTTTCTTCCATCCCTTTCCCTTTCTTCTAGTTGGAATATGGCATTCCAGCAGGTATCTTGGACCATGAAGTGACCTTGAGGATGGGAGACTTTCACAGGGAAACAACAGGATGGGACTGTGATCCCCAGAGAACCATGGTAGCCCGGAGTGATTTTCTCCAGACTTCTTCAAGGTGAGAAAGAAATTATCATAAGTCATTGATAGTTTGTTTTTTTCTGTTATGTGCATCCAAACCTAATCCTCACTGGGATACCAACTACAACCTAACCACTGGATTTCAATTTTTATTTATCATAACATTTACTGGGAATTACATAAAATCTGTGTGATCATGGACAAATCATATAACCTCTTTATGCCTCAATTCCTAGTCTGCAAAATAGTGGCACTGAACTAACAGGATAGCTATTAAAATTCTATGATCTAAAAAAGACACAGAGCTTGATACAGTGCCTAGCATATAGTGAGAGTTCAGTGAACATAGTTATCTATTTTATTTTTTGTCATTGTCCTTCAAGTAATAATTTCGCTGAGTCTATTATGTTGTTGTTGCTGTTCAGTTGCTAAGTCATGTCCAACTCTTTGCAACCCCATGAACTGCAGCATTCTAGGCTTCCCTGTCTTTCACTATCACCTGGAGTTTGCTGTAAGTCATGTCCATTGAGTCGGCGATGCCATCCAACCATCTCATCCTCTGTCACCCCCTTCTCCTCCTGCCCTCAATCTTTGCCAGCATCAGGGTCTTTTTCAATGAGTCAGCTCTTCACATCAGGTGACCAAAGTATTGGAGCTTGGAGTCTATTACACCTGACTTCAAAATGAGGAACCTCTCTACCTCACCCTGCTATCCAGAGACTGCCTTCCTAGGTAGATCAAGCCCAGGGCAGCAGAGCCCTTGCCTATGTCATCAACAAAATCCCTAAAAGAGTCATCCCTGTCCTTAGAGGATAATTCTCTTTCTTTGATCTGCCTACACAAACTCAATGCAGTCTGGAATATTCTAAGCCACCGAAGTTGATACAAAGCTTAAAGCAAAGCGTCAGTGTTTATGACACAGCAGTTCTGAGTCTATTTACTTCAATATGGCCAAAATGAGAGTCTGACTCTTTCTCCATTTGTGCTAAAAGTAAATAAAGAACCTGAGCAATAAATTGGAGCACTTTTATATTGTTATTGTATCTTTAATTTCCTGTTATGAAAATTTTCAAGCATATACAAAATTAAATTATATAATAGACCTTTGATACTCATCATTCAGCATTTACAATAAATAAGTCACAGCCAACCATGTTTTACATGTATAAACGCCTAATTTAAGCAAATTCCAGATTTCATCAGCAAATATCATTTTATCAGTAAATATCTCAGTATGTAGCACTTTGATTTTTGGAAAACAACTATCAGATTTCATCTGTAGTAGAAGTAGGGCAAGGGGCTTTCCATCTGTCTGCTGAGAGGCTAAAGTCTACTAGTTCCCTCTCAGGAGACTGACAGAGGAATCTGCATAACCTTTCCGTTTCCTTATTTCCAAGTGGTAATGATGTATCATTCATTCAGCTTTCTGGCTGCCCTCTCATCCACCCCTATTCCCACAAAATCACCCCTTTAAGCACTAGTTGTAATCTCACTATCCAAGAGTTCTAAAAGTCAGCACGGAATTAAGTTTTTTCATAACAGCTGAAATTTTTATAATATTAAACCTGGAAGGAGCTGTAAAGGGGAAATTATCCATTTCAATTTAGAGATAAGAAAACTGAGAAAGTGGAGTGAACTGATTCATATTAGAGCTTTCTAAAGTGCAGATCCAATTATGTGACTCAGATGCTTAAAGACCATCCAAGGATTTCCCAATGTCCTCAGTCTAAGGTATTCAGCACAAGGGAACCTCCACATTCCAATACCAGCTACTTCCCTCTGGAGATAAGCATCACCATTTCCACTTTCTCCATCCTCTAAGTCCAGACACTGAACTTCTTTAAGAAAACCTGCCTGAGTCACCAGCTACATGTGGCTTGGAGCATGTGAAATATGGCAATTACGACTAAGGAGCTAAGTTTCAAATTTAATTTAAAATCATTTACATTTAAAAATCTGTATTGACTAGGGCTTTCCTGGTGCCTCAGACAGTAAAGCATCCGCCTGCAACGCAGGAGACCTGGGATCATTCCCTGCGTTGGAAAACCCCCTGGATAAGTGCATGGCAACGAATCCCCATGAACAGAGGAGCCTGGCAGCCTACAGTCCATGGGGTCACAGCGAGTCGGACACAAGTGAGTGACTAAGCACACATGTGACTGACCGCTGCTGCTGCTGCGAAGTCGCTTCAGTTGTGTCCGACTCTGTGCGACCCCATAGACGGCAGCCCACTAGGCTTCCCTCCTCCCTGGGATTCTTCAGGCAAGAACCCTGGAGTGGGTTGCCATTTCCTTCTCCAATGCATGAAAGTAAAAACTGAAAGGGAAGTCGCTCAGTCGTGTCCGACTCTTCGCGACCCCATGGACTGCAGCCCACCAGGCTCCTCTGTCCATGGGATTTTCCAGGCAAGAGTGCTGGAGTGGGGTGCCATTGCCTGACTAGTGGCTCCCCAATGACAACATCACTTGAAATTCACACTTGTGCATGATAAAACATCAATGGAGGATTGCATTCAAATGTGGAGATATATCACATGAGCATATTCCTATATTACTTGTCTCACTGGAAATATACTGTTTAAAGAGCAAAATAAAAGAAATAGCTTCTCAAAAACAGCCAAAAAGAAAAAAAACCTGCCTGAACAACCTTGCTGGTCCTTCAGACCCCCTACACAGAAAGCACTTCCTCCAGAAAACCATCAAAGTTCTTAAAACCAAGTTAGATATGATCCCATGTAGTCCCACAGAACATCATATGTCTTCTAACGTAACACCTGCAACACATTACATTGAAATTTCCTGTTACATGTATGATTTCTCATACCAGATTGTAAGCTCCACGATGGCAGGATCATGTTTGGTACCTAACTCTGTGCCTGACACAATGCAAACCCCTGGTAAATACTGAATGACTACTGGCACTGGGAAGAGTCCCCAGAAGACTTAAGGGAAGAGGGTTCTATATACTGTTTAGCACCCAACAAAGATTAGCCATTACATTTATTGCTGAGTAAGGCCACGCAGCTACATACAAGAAACTGGTTTTCTGACCAGTCCAGGGCAGAGATCTCAGTATTCCATCACTGCACTAATATGAATTCAGCCATTAACGCTGTCACTTATTTCTCTTTTCCTGTGTAAATGAAACCATGTCTACTGGATTAAGAAAAACACAGACTTGTAGCCTTTTGAAGTCACTTTTGTTTGAAAGTATTTACTTTTTGACCTAAGGAAGAGATTAATATACTCTGGATAATCTTTTTCTGAAAGACTTTTAGATCATTATTTCTAAAGAATATTTCCTTTGGGACAGATACTGTTTATGAATCATAGAAAACAACTCTTTCATCTTTGCCTCTGAAATCACTATGCCCAAGTGGTTTAAAAAAAATGGGGCAGAGCCAAAGGATTAGATGCCCTCTTTGGGAGAGAGTTCTCTTTGCCTTTTTTGTTGCTGACTTCAGTCAGTTTTATTAACTTGAAGATTATCCACACTGAGGAATGTTTGAGAGACAGGCTCTATTCTTCATCATCCCCTCCATCCCCAAAATGCTCTCCTAACACAGCAGATGTCACACAACTTTTGTGTGATACAACCTATCTGGGATTATGAGCTATACCAAGAACTAGAAAATCTGTTTCCAGGAACTAGAAAACATTGGTTATGACTGAGATTCTAGTACCATATTTCCCAGGACTGAATCCTAGTTTCATGGACTATTAGCTTTATAACCTTGCACAAGTTATTTATTCTCTCTGCCTCACTTTTCTCATCTATAAAATGAGAATAATAGTGTCATCATCATAAAACTGTAGTGAGAAATAAATTAGCACATAACACATAGTAAGAGCTTAGCAAATACCATTATCAGTATCATCGATGTATTTTTATATTTGTAAGTCACTTTTTTCAAAAACATAATTTCCTATCTGTAAAATTAAGTTAAAATAGGTCTTGCAGACTTAACAGATTTATTGTCATTATGATTTATGATAATATAAAAGCATTATATATAATGTGAAGTGATTATTCTGCCTTNTACCATTATCAGCATCATCAATGCATTTTTATATTTATAAGTCACTTTTTTCAAAAACATAATTTCCTATCTGTAAAATTAAGTTAAAATAGGTCTTGCAGACTTAACAGATTTATTGTCATTATGATTTATGATAATATAAAAGCATTATATATAATGTGAAGTGATTATTCTGCCTTTAGTCTTTAGATAAATTAATGGATGTCTATCCTGTTAGATTTTGGACTCCTTAAACACAAACATCCATATTTTTCTCATGTCTGCACCCCTATGACACCAAAGAGAATTTTATACTCATTAGATATTAATAAAGTATCTGCTACATTTTAAAACTAGTGAATAAATAAAAATGTATTATTATCACCTAGCCTAGTGATTTTTTAAACTACATATTGTGGCCTGCTAGTGGACTATGACAGAGAAGGCAATGGCAACCCACTCCAGTACTCTTGCCTGCAAAATCCCATGGATTGGAGGAGCCTGGTAGGCTGCAGTCCGTGGGGTCGCTAGGAGTCAGACACAACTGAAGTGACTTAGCAGCAGCAGCAGTGGACTATAAAATAAACTTACCAATTCACGACTATTATTTTCATAAAAATGAAATAAGTTGGAAAACATCGGTTTTTAGCACATGGTAAGATGTTATTTTTTTTTTTTGAAATATTGTTTTGGGCTTATAGGGCAAAACCTCCAGTATTGAGACTGGTGAATTCCCAACTGTGACTGTCCTACACACTGTGACATGTGAATTCTAGCTAACCAAACGGTATCTGAGGGCACAGCTTCTGCCTTCTGTTTAAAGATGTATTATGATTTGGTTTCTGAAATAAACTTCTCCAATATTCGATTCAACTAACATAAATCAATGAACAGCACTAAAACTTTCTTTGGCAGCATGCCTCAGCTACATGACTCGATTATCTTCCTAGTGAATATGGCCTAAGGATACAAACAGTGCAAGGGATTCAAACTGGGGACCAGGAGGCCACATTTAGCCCCAGATATTTTGTTTGTCCTGTCGTTTAAAAAAAAATTCAGCTTAGATGCCTTTACAAAAGCCACACAGGCTCCAGCTGGAGTGCGGCTGTTGACCACCACCTCCCAGTGTATGACCCCCAGCCTGCTGACTCTTCCCCACTGACAGCTCTGTGGGCACATATATTGAGACCTGTCGTGTGGCAGCACACTGGAAAACTAACATCAAGAGGGATGCTAAGGTCCCATCTTCAAGCCACAGTCCAGAATAAAAAGCAACAGACGGAATTCTCTTCCAACTCTGTAACTATCTGAATCTGTAATGAATCGATAGCATCACCCACTCAACGGACATGAACTTGAGAAAACCCCGGGAGACAGTGGAGGACAGAGGAACCTGGCATGCTGCATCCACGGGGTCATAGAGGCAGACACGACTCGGGGACTGAACAAATGGTGAGTCAGAAGACAGGCCTTGGTTGCTTCTCCTCTCAGCAGTAAAATGAAGGTGCCGAATTACAAGACTCTCTAGTTCTTAAATGTTCCTATTTTTCTCAACTCTTGGGTTGTCATTTCCTTCTTTCTCCTCCAAATGAAGCCCAGAGGGAAAAACCATGGCCACTGAAATGTTCCAGTTGCCAAGTCCCATTTAATTAAGGCTTTACCATAGAATGCATCCACAAATAGTGGCAGCTGTCAAGGGCTACACTTAGAGCAATACACAAGAGAAAAGAGGAAGTATGCTGGGAAAAAAAAAGAGTATGCTGAGAAGAAAATCTCAATTATCCCCGTGAAATTCTTCAGGAATGAGGTGGTCTGTTCTTGGTGCTTGGCGGAGTGCTGGAGCTCCTAGAAAATACGACAGTTTTTCCAGGCAGGACATATTTTTAAATATAACTCAATACCCTAAGGCCTGTGCCTCCTTGATGCTCTAGTCTAGTTCTAATAAAAATAACTGTCATTGATTACCTGTGCTGCTATGCTGTGGAGAAGGCAATGGCACCCCACTCCAGTACTCTTGCCTGGAGAATCCCATGGATGGAGGAGCCTGGTAGGCTGCAGTCCATGGGGTTGCTAGGAGTTGGACACGACTGAGCGATTTCACTTTCACTTTTCACTTTCATGCGTTGGAGAAGGAAACGGCAACCCACTCCAGTATTCTTGCCTGGAGAATCCCAGGGATGGGGGAGCCTGGTGGGCTGCCGTCTATGGGGTCACACAGGGTCGGACACGACTGAAGCGACTTAGCAGCAGCAGCAGCAGCTATGCTGTGCTCAGTCATTCAGTCGTGTCTGACTCTTTGAGACCCTATGTACCTCAGCCCACCAAGCTCCTCAGTCCAAGGGATTTTCCAGGCAAGAATCCTGAGTGGGTTGCCATCTTCTCCTCCAGGGGGTCTTCCCAGCCCAGGAATCTAACCTGCATTTCCTCTGTCTCTTCTGTCTCCCACACTGGCAGGCAGATTCATTACCATTGAGCCACCAGGAAGCTCCATTGATTACCTACCATTTGCCATTTATCTAACCCACCTTAACTCTCACCTTCCCAACATCCCTGCAAAGATGTTATCCTTATTTTCAGGCAAGCCTGGCAATGGTAAATAACTTGCCAAAACTCACACAGCTAGCTACTGATTGAGATTAAAATTCATCAAGAAGAATCATGCTTTGGCCCCTGCTCTAGTCACAGCTGACTCACTGGAAAAGTCCCTGATGCTGGGAAAGATTGAGGGCAGGAGAAGAGGGCATCAGAGGATGAGATGGCTGGATGGCATCACTGATGCAGTGGACATGAACTTGGACAAATTTCAGGAGATGGTGAGGGACAGAGAGGCCTGACATGCTGCAGTCCATGTGTTCACAAAGAGTCGGACATGCCTGGGCAACTGAACAACAACAACCAGTCAGAAGAGGTAATTTTAGAGGTCAAAGTGAAAGCTGGAAGACATTTGGGTCATTTCTTGGCTCTGATTTGCCTTACAAAGTGTGGTCAGTGAAAATGGTTTGGGTACCTTATCGAGTTACTCTTGCTTTATGACCCCCACAGCAGGTTCTGCTCAATATAACCTGAAAGGTTTTAATTAATGTGTCTTCACAACAAGCAAGCTTGTTTTGTAACCATCTGAGTTAGAAGACTTTCTGTTGTGTTCCTGAAAATTGATATGTAGCTATTGTTTGGCCTAGTCTTAAACCACTAGAAGGAAAAAAAAAACAAAACCGCTTTGTTTTCATTAAAAGCAAGCTCCTTGTTTTAAAAGAAGCTTGACTTTCATGTCTTCACACATGTGTATGTGTGTGCATATATGTGTATGCAGATTAAAGAGACATCACGTATGGTTGAAAACCACTAGCTTTGGGAGGAAAAAAAAAAAACCTATGGGGAAATACTATGGGGAAGTATGTTTGAGTCCTAGAGTTGCCACCAGTTTTCCTCAGTCTGCTGACCACTCGTAGCCATATTCCATTTCTATGAAGTGGACTCCTCACCCTTTCTCACAGGAAAAAAAAAATAAAATGAAATAAGGCACATAAAAGCACACAATAAACACAAAAGCCCTACTTATCAAATCTGTGAAATCATCCAGCTTAAGTTGCAGCATTAAAATATATTTATCACTGGTGAAGTATGACACACAATATACTATCAATTTAGGATGCTTTGAGGTTTTATAAATGTTTATGTATTTTTAAACAGTTTTAGAACTGATGAAACAAATACTATTATTTGACTATAAGTTAGCCTGAGAATACTATTTGTCAATTTATAGTTGAGCAACTCTGGTAGGTAAAGGCAATATTCACCATGCTTTGCCAGGTCTAGCACAGTGCTTACCAAGTAGTACATGCTTAATAAGAATTTGCTAACTGAATGAAAGAAAATGCAAAAGGGAGGCCATCTTTAACTTATAAAAAAATTCACCAAAGGTTCTCCTTTAGTAAGCTCACTGAAAATATAGTTCCACTAGCTAACACTCAACTTACCCTTGACTTTGCAAGGACATGGTCATGGTATAATAATGTTACACATTCATTACCATTTCAAGAGTAATTCATGGAAGCACCAGCCCCTTTTATCTTTCACTTTACAAGCTGGAAAACTTCAGCTTCCTGGACAGACCTTGACAGACTACCATGAGCTGGCCCTGTGATCAGTTACTCTCATTCTTGGGGAAAACAGACTGAAAAATTCTGTGTGGTAAAGAGTTCCCCAAAGTCAGGTGAAAATCTACACTGAAGTAAACCAGTGAACCAGTCAAGTTGCCTAGTCGTGTCCAATTCTTCGTAATCCCATGGACTGTAGCCTACCAGGCTCCTCCATCCATGGAATTTTCCAGGCAAGAATACTGGAGTGGGTTGCCATTTCCTTCTCCAGGGGATCTTCCCTACCCAGGGATCGAACCCAGGTCTCCTGCACTGCAGGCAGATGCTTTACCATCTGAACTACCAGGAAGCTACACTGAAGTAAAAGTTTCCCTAAATCCTAGATATCCCCATATTTGGCTCTGAGCTCATTATATATGATTTTATGCTCAAGATTATTGAAATATGGAGGCTTATTCTTTGTAACCCCATTGTGCCTAAAGGTTCTTGGCCCTAGAGTATGTGGCAAATCCTCTGTGGTGGTGAAGTGGAAGGCAGTGACCACAGAAGATGCAGGTAAAGCCCATTCTTGGGGTGCCGAATCTCCCTGGGCACCCAAGCACAGCTGCCCACTTGACCAAATCTACCTGGAGGAAAAGAACTAGCATTTCCTAAGCTCTAAATTAAGTGCCTGGGTTTTTTTCATTTATTTACCCATTTAAATGTGAAAGGTCTTTTGATAAGAATTACCATGTCCATTTAATACCCAAGGAGACAAGAGCTCTGAAATGCAGCTGAGAAAGAGCTAAGCAGTGATTGCGAGTAGTCCTCAATATTCATTATCCTCTTCTATGCTAACAGAACCCCTGAGCTTCAGCTGGTCACAGGGTTACACAGTTTTGTAAAGAATATATTTATCAGTCTTTTTTCACATCTTGGGCCTGCCACATGCAAGTTTTCTATAATATACTAGGTATGTACATGGGACTAAGTATAGGTCATTATAATATAGGCAGAAATGATGTGTGTAATTTATCCTCAAAAAGGAAGATTGATGGAACACCTTTCTTCCATCCCTTTCCCTTTCTTCTAGTTGGAATATGGCATTCCAGCAGGTATCTTGGACCATGAAGTGACCTTGAGGATGGGAGACTTTCACAGGGAAACAACAGGATGGGACTGTGATCCCCAGAGAACCATGGTAGCCCGGAGTGATTTTCTCCAGACTTCTTCAAGGTGAGAAAGAAATTATCATAAGTCATTGATAGTTTGTTTTTTTCTGTTATGTGCATCCAAACCTAATCCTCACTGGGATACCAACTACAACCTAACCACTGGATTTCAATTTTTATTTATCATAACATTTACTGGGAATTACATAAAATCTGTGTGATCATGGACAAATCATATAACCTCTTTATGCCTCAATTCCTAGTCTGCAAAATAGTGGCACTGAACTAACAGGATAGCTATTAAAATTCTATGATCTAAAAAAGACACAGAGCTTGATACAGTGCCTAGCATATAGTGAGAGTTCAGTGAACATAGTTATCTATTTTATTTTTTGTCATTGTCCTTCAAGTAATAATTTCGCTGAGTCTATTATGTTGTTGTTGCTGTTCAGTTGCTAAGTCATGTCCAACTCTTTGCAACCCCATGAACTGCAGCATTCTAGGCTTCCCTGTCTTTCACTATCACCTGGAGTTTGCTGTAAGTCATGTCCATTGAGTCGGCGATGCCATCCAACCATCTCATCCTCTGTCACCCCCTTCTCCTCCTGCCCTCAATCTTTGCCAGCATCAGGGTCTTTTTCAATGAGTCAGCTCTTCACATCAGGTGGCCAAAGTATTGGAGCTTGGAGTCTATTACACCTGACTTCAAAACGAGGAACCTCTCTACCTCACCCTGCTATCCAGAGACTGCCTTCCTAGGTAGATCAAGCCCAGGGCAGCAGAGCCCTTGCCTATGTCATCAACAAAATCCCTAAAAGAGTCATCCCTGTCCTTAGAGGATAATTCTCTTTCTTTGATCTGCCTACACAAACTCAATGCAGTCTGGAATATTCTAAGCCACCGAAGTTGATACAAAGCTTAAAGCAAAGCGTCAGTGTTTATGACACAGCAGTTCTGAGTCTATTTACTTCAATATGGCCAAAATGAGAGTCTGACTCTTTCTCCATTTGTGCTAAAAGTAAATAAAGAACCTGAGCAATAAATTGGAGCACTTTTATATTGTTATTGTATCTTTAATTTCCTGTTATGAAAATTTTCAAGCATATACAAAATTAAATTATATAATAGACCTTTGATACTCATCATTCAGCATTTACAATAAATAAGTCACAGCCAACCATGTTTTATATGTATAAACGCCTAATTTAAGCAAATTCCAGATTTCATCAGCAAATATCATTTTATCAGTAAATATCTCAGTATGTAGCACTTTGATTTTTGGAAAACAACTATCAGATTTCATCTGTAGTAGAAGTAGGGCAAGGGGCTTTCCATCTGTCTGCTGAGAGGCTAAAGTCTACTAGTTCCCTCTCAGGAGACTGACAGAGGAATCTGCATAACCTTTCCGTTTCCTTATTTCCAAGTGGTAATGATGTATTATTCATTCAGCTTTCTGGCTGCCCTCTCATCCACCCCTATTCCCACAAAATCACCCCTTTAAGCACTAGTTGTAATCTCACTATCCAAGAGTTCTAAAAGTCAGCACGGAATTAAGTTTTTTCATAACAGCTGAAATTTTTATAATATTAAACCTGGAAGGAGCTGTAAAGGGGAAATTATCCATTTCAATTTAGAGATAAGAAAACTGAGAAAGTGGAGTGAACTGATTCATATTAGAGCTTTCTAAAGTGCAGATCCAATTATGTGACTCAGATGCTTAAAGACCATCCAAGGATTTCCCAATGTCCTCAGTCTAAGGTATTCAGCACAAGGGAACCTCCACATTCCAATACCAGCTACTTCCCTCTGGAGATAAGCATCACCATTTCCACTTTCTCCATCCTCTAAGTCCAGACACTGAACTTCTTTAAGAAAACCTGCCTGAGTCACCAGCTACATGTGGCTTGGAGCATGTGAAATATGGCAATTACGACTAAGGAGCTAAGTTTCAAATTTAATTTAAAATCATTTACATTTAAAAATCTGTATTGACTAGGGCTTTCCTGGTGCCTCAGACAGTAAAGCATCCGCCTGCAACGCAGGAGACCTGGGATCATTCCCTGCGTTGGAAAACCCCCTGGATAAGTGCATGGCAACGAATCCCCATGAACAGAGGAGGCTGGCAGCCTACAGTCCATGGGGTCGCAGCGAGTCGGACACAACTGAGTGACTAAGCACACATGTGACTGACCGCTGCTGCTGCTGCGAAGTCGCTTCAGTCGTGTCCGACTCTTCGCGACCCCATGGACTGCAGCCCACCAGGCTCCTCTGTCCATGGGATTTTCCAGGCAAGAGTGCTGGAGTGGGGTGCCATTGCCTGACTAGTGGCTCCCCAATGACAACATCACTTGAAATTCACACTTGTGCATGATAAAACATCAATGGAGGATTGCATTCAAATGTGGAGATATATCACATGAGCATATTCCTATATTACTTGTCTCACTGGAAATATACTGTTTAAAGAGCAAAATAAAAGAAATAGCTTCTCAAAAACAGCCAAAAAGAAAAAAAACCTGCCTGAACAACCTTGCTGGTCCTTCAGACCCCCTACACAGAAAGCACTTCCTCCAGAAAACCATCAAAGTTCTTAAAACCAAGTTAGATATGATCCCATGTAGTCCCACAGAACATCATATGTCTTCTAACGTAACACCTGCAACACATTACATTGAAATTTCCTGTTACATGTATGATTTCTCATACCAGATTGTAAGCTCCACGATGGCAGGATCATGTTTGGTACCTAACTCTGTGCCTGACACAATGCAAACCCCTGGTAAATACTGAATGACTACTGGCACTGGGAAGAGTCCCCAGAAGACTTAAGGGAAGAGGGTTCTATATACTGTTTAGCACCCAACAAAGATTAGCCATTACATTTATTGCTGAGTAAGGCCACGCAGCTACATACAAGAAACTGGTTTTCTGACCAGTCCAGGGCAGAGATCTCAGTATTCCATCACTGCACTAATATGAATTCAGCCATTAACGCTGTCACTTATTTCTCTTTTCCTGTGTAAATGAAACCATGTCTACTGGATTAAGAAAAACACAGACTTGTAGCCTTTTGAAGTCACTTTTGTTTGAAAGTATTTACTTTTTGACCTAAGGAAGAGATTAATATACTCTGGATAATCTTTTTCTGAAAGACTTTTAGATCATTATTTCTAAAGAATATTTCCTTTGGGACAGATACTGTTTATGAATCATAGAAAACAACTCTTTCATCTTTGCCTCTGAAATCACTATGCCCAAGTGGTTTAAAAAAAAATGGAACCATATGTTGATGACAAATGAGATGGAGAAGTTTTTAAAAGAAGGTATACTCACAAACTACAAAAACAAAATGCCCAACTGGTAGTAAGTATGTTTTAAGCTTATTACTGCAAAGATAATTATGGTAAAGTTTTTCTATCACCTTTAAAGTTTTGGCTGAAAGATCAAAAAGCATAAATATGTTGGTTTTCAACTGAAGAAAAATTTACTGAGTGGGTGTTACCATGGGACCAGTTTCCTTACACTTATTCCCATCATAAGTTTCAAAGGGAAGCAACTGGAACAGGGTAAAAAACAGCAAATTGTATAATTCGGGAAAACTTAAGTCAACACAATCCAATTTACTAGAACTCTCTGTTTTCAGAACCTGGGCTTTAGAGATAGATCTGTGCTTCCAGCTGGATGTTTGTACTTGGACAAAATAAGTAACTTCTTTTTAGTTAAATTGGAGTATTACCCCCCACAGAATGGCTGTACTTACTAAATTAGTTGGGGTAGGTATGGTGTATATTTATTCTCTTATCAGACAAGAGCAGCACTTCCTTTTCCTGAGATATCCTCTCTGTGGTTGGTATTAGAGCTGCCATGGCCCAGGGCTGGGTACCTGAAACCAAGCCAGGTCAACCATGGCCTTTGCACAGGATGTTTCCATTTAAAATCAGAGACAGAGCAAGTCTGAGTACATCCCTGGAGCAAGGAGAGCTGTAGAAGACCTGCTTTTCTGCCAAGGAGAGAGAAGTACATATGGGAGAGGAGGAGAGAGAGCAAGAGAAAATAGCATTTACATCCTAGGCATTTAGGAAGCTCAGATGCGCTTCTCCCCTTTCCATGGTGACAAGATCCCCCCTTTTTAAATTCAGTTAATTCAAACTGGTTCCTGTCATTTGTAATCAAAGGAATCCTACCTACTGCAGTACCTAGCACAACTCCTGCGTCACCTTAACTCAATGCACTGAAATTATTTGCTTACATAATTGGATTCTAACAATTCTCGTCTACTTCCCTACTACACTTACAGAGGAAATATTAATATGTATAAACAAAAGCTTGCTTGGAAACCTAGTAAAAATAATAAGCTTCCTGCTATTACTTAGAATCATTATCCATTCAATTAAACCTTCTACATTTTCTGGCTGTAACTAACATTTATTCTACATGTATGCTACGTTCTGCAAAGAACAGCCATGTAGTGTAGCATTATCCAATAAAAACATAATGCAAGCCACAAATATGAGTAACATATATAATTTTAAATTTTCTAGTAGCCACATTTTTTAAAAACTAATAAGAAATATGAGAAACGCTGGACTGGAAGAAACACAAGCTGGAATCAAGATTGCAGGGAGAAATATCAATAACCTCAGATATGCAGATGACACCACCCTTATGGCAGAAAGTGAAGAGGAGCTAAAAAGCCTCTTGATGAAAGTGAAAGAGGAGAGCGAAAAAGTTAGCTTAAAGCTCAACATTCAGAAAACGAAGATCATGGCATCCAGTCCCATCACTTCATGGGAAATAGATGGGGAAACAGTGGAAACAGTGTCAGACTTTATTTTTTTGGGCTCCAAAATCACTGCAGATGGTGACTGCAGCCATGAAATTAGAAGACGTTTACTTCTTTTAAGAAAAGTTATGACCAACCTAGATAGCACATTCAAAAGCAGAGACATTACTTTGCCAACTAAGGTCCATCTGGCCAAGGCTATGGTTTTTCCTGTGGTCATGTATGGATGTGAGAGTTGGACGGTGAAGAAAGCTGAGCACTGAAGAATCGATGCTTTTGAACTGTGGTGTTGGAGAAGACTCTTGAGAGTCCCTTGGACTGCAAGGAGATCCAACCAGTCCATTCTGAAGGAGATCAACCCTGGGATTTCTTTGGAAGGAATGATGCTGAAGCTGAAACTCCAGTACTTTGGCCACCTCATGACACGAGTTGACTCATTGAAAAAGACTCTGATGCTGGGAGGGATTGGGGGCAGGAGGAGAAGGGGACGACCGAGGATGAGATGGCTGGATGGCATCACGGACTCGTTGGACTTGAGTCTGAGTGAACTCCGGGAGATGGTGATGAACAGGGAGGCCTGGCGTGCTGCGATTCATGGGGTCGCAAAGAGTTGGACACGACTGAGCGACTGAACTGAACTGAATAAGAAACAAGTAAATTAACTTTAATAATATATTTTGTTTAATTCAATGAATACAAAACACTGCCGTTTCAACATGCAGTCAATGGGGAAAAAAGTAATCAATGAGCTATTTTATACTTTTCAAACTAAATCTTCAAAATCCAGTGTGTAATTTACACTTACAGCACATGTCATTTTGGACTAGGCATATTTTAAGCACTCAAAGGCTACTTACAGTAGTGGTGACTATATTAGACAGTGCAGATGAAAAAGTCTCAATCTTTACAACAACTCTAAAAAGATTAAGGCTTCTGTCATTGAAATGCAAAGAAATCAAGTACAGTTGACCCTAGAACAACAATCCCCAACACAGTCAAGAAGCCACATATAACTTTATAGTGAGCCCTCCACATAGGCAGTTCTGCACAGCTATGGGTTCAACCAACCACAAATCCTGTAGTTCTGCAGCATGTATTTATTTATTAAAATCTCGGTGTAAGTGGACCTGCTCAGTTCACACCCACATTGTTGAAGGGTCAGCTGTAATTTGTTCGTAGTCAACAGCTAGACAGTGCAAAACCAGACACAACTCTTGAACTTTGGCCTCCCAATTTTATTCTCCTTATCACATTATGCTGACCATACAATAAGAATACAATCCCATTTTTCAAATACAACCAGATCAATCAAATAAATTAAGAGTGATGTGGCTTCACCTATAAAATGGAAGGTTTGGACAGGTGGTCTCTACATATAAGGGTTATATTTGGTGATTCACCACTAGGACAGAGAGCCTACCAAGGGAACAGAGGAGCTCAAATGGGAGGAATCACCCCAGATCCACCGTTCTCTATATCAACTGGTTCATAAGATTCTTACTGTCACAAATCACTGAGTTTCCTCCATCACGTCTTCTTCTCTAGCAAGCTATTACTCTATTTACAAAATCAAAATCATTGCAAATAAAACTGTTCACTGGAACAGCTGTTTAACAGACTTCAGTGGAGCTTTAACATGGGAGCTAGTCCAGCAAAACCATTTCTTTAAGCAACAGGGAGAAACAGAAAGCACACAACCTCATCTACTGCCAATGGCCCAACCCTCCCATCATTGACAACAGGGAGACAGCTCTTTCCTAAACAGCTAGAGCTGACAGGTCAGGCTTTCAAGACAAAAAGAGGCATTTGTTGATATATCTTAACCACTATAATTTTCTCTGGATCTTTTCACACAAAACCTATTGCTTTTTTTTTTTTTTTTTTTTACAGCAACAAATGAATTCTTTGTTTGGTAGTAGAATGTCAATCCTNGGAGACAGCTCTTTCCTAAACAGCTAGAGCTGACAGGTCAGGCTTTCAAGACAAAAAGAGGCATTTGTTGATATATCTTAACCACTATAATTTTCTCTGGATCTTTTCACACAAAACCTATTGCTTTTTTTTTTTTTTTTTTTTACAGCAACAAATGAATTCTTTGTTTGGTAGTAGAATGTCAATCCTGCAAATTAACAAGAAACTTGTTTTATAGTGAAGATAACTGTGTGAAAATGTTCAATATTGTGCCTGGAACATAGCAATTTATGTTGGTTTCCTCTACATCACAGAGTAAATGACATTGTCAACGGATACTTAATGTCTGAGAAAATACCTACAATATAATGTTAAGAGGAATGAACAAATACAAACCTGATTCTAAAATGTGAATTACATTCTTAAAAAAAGTCTACCTATATATGTGCATAGACAAAATGATGGAGGAAATTAACATATTAACAATGGCTATCTCTTGATGGTGACATTAGGAATGATTTAAAGCTTTGCATGTTCTGGAAGACTGTTTATAAAAATGGCTCCAGTCATTCACCTCCCCCACCTCCCACCTCTTGCCATCCACATTACTTTGTAATATTACTTCACATTTGCTCTCATCAATAGTTTACTTCCACATTCCTAGAATCTGGGCTGGTCTTGTAACTTGCTTTGAACAACAGAGGGTGTGATGGACTGAATGTTTGTGTCCCTCCCCCTAATTCATGTTTGTAGCCCTAAACCCTAATGCTACAGTTTTTGGAGATGGGGGATTTGCAAGATAATTAGATACATGAGATTAGGAGGGTGAGGCCCCCACGATGGGACTAATGTCCTTATAAGAAGACAAGGACATCTCTCTCTCTGTGTCATGTGAAGATGCAGCAAGATGGTAGCCACCTGCAAGCCAGGAAGAGGGCCCTCCCCAGGAATGGAATCAGCAGGCACCTGTTCTTAAAATTCTCACTCTCCCGAACTGTGAGAAATACATGTCTGTTACTAAAGCCACCCAATCTATGGCTGGACTAAGACAGCGGGAAAGTGGCACTGTACCAGCTCCAAGCATAGGCCCAGACCTTGTGGAATTCTGCTTGCTCTCTTGGCTTCCTTTTCCTTCCCTAGGTTAGCCTGCCACAGGATGGGAGACCACAGGGAGAAGCTGGCCCAATCACTCTAGATATGTAAGCAGACCTCACCGACAACAGCAGATCTTTCGCCCCAGATCAGAACTGCCCAGCTGAGCCCACTCACTAACCAAAATAATTGTGAGCTGAATCAATGTATACTGTCTTAAGCCACTAAGTCTGGGGTTGGTTTACTACATAGCAAACCTAACTGATAAAATATATTTTCCAGAGTTTCTACAATGAAAAGCATAACATTTATTTAAAGGACAAAAAGCAACCTTTTTTAACAAATCAGTCATAGTCATTGACAGGAGGAGCTTACAGTCTAAGAACAAAACAGTGGATCAATACTCTGATGGATCATGTCAACGTATGCCAAAACCAATACAGTACTGTAAAGTAAAATAAAGTAAAAATTAAAATAAAAAAAAATACTCTGATGGAAGTATGTTTGGGGTACACTGGAGGTCCACAGAACAGAGCTGTCAAATCATGGGGGTGGGGCAGGGTAGCATACTTGATTTGCATACTAGTTTCAAGAATGTGTTAACTTTATAAAAATTCATCAACTGTATACTTAGAAATTGTGTGTACTTTTCCATATACTTAAAAGCTTAAAAATTCAATTATTTTCAGGGCATTATCATACTCACAAATCAATATGAAGAATTCTGATGCCAAAGTTTACCAGTTCATCTCCTGAGAACACTCTAAATTTCCTATTCATGTAATGTTCTTACTTTTATATATTGCCAATTTGGCCTTTTCCCAATGTTGTCATTAGTTATAAATTTCTCATGTTGGAGTTAAGCTTTTTAAAAAATGATATGTTTCAGTTGTACAACACTATAATTTGATATCTACACACACTACATAGGAATAACTCCCCAAAATCTAGTTCCCATCCATTACCCTATAGTTAACTCTCTGTACCCCTTTCACCCACCCATCAGTTCTCTGTATTTATCTTTATTTTTGCTTTGTTTTATTCGTACATCTTTTTGCTTTTTGTTTCACATGAGTGAAATCATATTTGTATTTTCCCTTCTGACTGATTTCACTTAGCAAAATACCCATAAGTACATCCTTACTGTCATAAATGGCAAAGATTTTATTGTTTTTATAACTGAGTAGTATTCCTGTGTATGTGTGTGTGTGTGTGTGTGAGTGTGTGTGTGTGTGTGTGTGTGTGTGTACACACACCATATTTTCCTTATCCATTTATCCATGAACGAAAACAGGTTATTTTCATATTCTGGCTATAGTAAATAATGCTGCCATGTACATAGGGATAGAAGAATCTTATTGAGTTAGTATTTTCCTATTCTTTGAAGAAATACTCCAAAGTAGATTTGCTGGATCATATGATAATTCTATTCTTGATTTTTCAAGGTCTCTCCATAATGTTTTACATAGCGGCTGCACCAATTTAAAATCCCACAAACAGTATACGAGTTCCCTTTTCTCTACATCTTCTCCAATATTTGTTATTTATTGTCTTTTTGATAATAGCCATTCTAACGGGCGTAAGGTGATACACCCTTGTGGTTTTACTAGAACTTCATTACTATTTAGTGATGTTGAACATACTTTATGTCTTCTTTGGAAAAATGTCTATACAGAGCTTCCACTAATTTTTTAATCAGGTTGTTTTTTGTTGTTAGGGTATATGAGTTCTTTATATTAGATATTACGTACAAATCAGGCATATGATTTGAAAACATATTCTCTCATCGAGTAGGTTGCCTCCTCATTTTGACGATGGTGGCTTTTGCTGTGCAGGAGTTTTTATACTTTGATGTACTCTCATTTGCTTATTTTTGCCCTTGGTTCCCTTGCCTTTAGAGGCAAATCCACAGAAGCATCACTAAGACTAATGTCAATGAGGTTACTACCTATGTTTTCTTCCATCAGTTTTATGGTTTCAGGTCTTACATTTGAGTCAATCCATTCTGAATTATTTTTTGGGTGATATAGTTTTCGTCTTTTGCATGTGGCTGTCCACTTTTCACATCATTTATTGAAGACACTTCCCTTTCCCCATCTTCTATTCTTGGCTCTTTTGTAAAATAATTGTCAGTATACATATGGCTTTATTTCTGGGCTCTCAACTTGGTTCCATGGATCTGTGAGTCCATTTTTGTGTCAAATCTATACTGTGTTGATTACTGTAGCTTTGTAATATAGTTTGAAATCAGGGAGCAGGATACCTCCAAGTTTGTTCTTTTTTCTCAAGATTGCTTTGACTATTTGGGATCTTTTATGGTTCTATACAGTTTTGTGAAATGTGCCATGGAATTCTGATAAGGATTTCTTTCAACCTGTGGATTGTTTTGGGTAGTATGGACATTTTAACAACATTAATTCTTCCAATCCATGAAGACAAAATATCTTTCCATTTATTAGTGTCTTCTTCTATTCCTTTCATTTACAAGTCTTCCACCTCCGTGGTTAGATTTATATCCAACTATTTTATTCCTGTCAATTCAATTGTAAATGTAAATTCTTAATTTTTCTGATAGTATATTATTGACATATAGAAATATCTCACATTTCTGCATATTAACTTTGTATGCTTCAACTTTACTGATTCATTAGTAAGTTCTAATAGCTCTTTGGTAGAGTCTTTAATGTATAGTATCATGGAATCTACAGATAGCGACAGTTTTGCTTCTTTTCTGAGTTGCATGCCTTCTATTTCTTTTTCTTGCCTAACTGCTGTAACTAGGTCTTCCAAAACTATGCTGAATAAAAGTGATGAGAGTGGGCATATTTGCCTTGTTTCTGATTTTAGAGAAAATGCTTTCAGCTTTTCACTGTTGACTGTGATGTTAGCTGTCTCTTTCTTATATATGGCTTTCATTATGTTGAGGAACATTTCCTCTATGCCTACTTTGTTGAGAATTTTTATCATTAATGGTTGAATTCTATCAAATGCTTTTTTCTTCTTCTATTGAGATAATCATATGATTCTTATCCTTCATTTTGTTAATGTAGTGTTTCATATTGATTTGCAAATGTTGAACCATCCCTGCACTCCTGGAATAAGTTCCATTTAAGTGCAGTATATGACACTTCCAATGTATTGTTGAAATTGGTTTTCTAATATTTTGTTGAAGACTTTTATATCTATGTTCATCAAGAATATTGACCTGTAATATTCTTTTGTGGCGTCTTTGGTCCAGTTTTGATATCAGGATAATGCTGGCCTCATAAAATGTGTTTTGAAGCATTCCCTTCTCTTCAATTTTTTTCAGAGTTTGAGAAGGATAGTTGTTAAATTCTTTGAATGTTTGAAAGAATTACTGGTGAAGCTGTCTGGTGACAGATTTCTGCTTTTGGGGAGGTTTTTGATTACGGATTCAAATTCCTTATTCCTTACTAGTAATTGGTCTATTCAGGTTTTCTATTTCCTTATTTCAGTTTTGGTAGACTACGAGTTTATAGGAATTTGTTCATTTCTTTTTGTCCAATTTGTTGGCGTGTAATTGTTCACAGTACTCTTATGATCCTTTATATTTCTGTAGTATCAGCTGTAACTTACACTCTTTCATTCCAACTTTATTTATCTGAGAACTCTCTTTTTTTTTTCTTGGTTAATCTAGGTAAAGCCGTGTCTATTTTGCTTTTCTTTTCAAAGAACCAGCTCTTAGTTTCATTGATCTTTTCTAATGTCTTTCTAGCCTCCATTTTATTTCTGCTCTGATTTTTATTTCCACTCTAATCCCTCCTTCTACTGTTAATAACTTTGGCCTTCATTTGTTGTTCTAGTTACTTTAGGTGTACAAACTGTTTATTTGAAATTTTTCTTGTTTCTTGAGGTAAGCCTTTATTGCTGTGAACTTCTCTCTCAGAACTGCTCTTGCTGTATCCTATATGTTTTAGTATGTCATATTTCTGTTGTCATTTGTCACTCTGCCTAGATATTTTTTCTCTTTTAATCTCCATATTTTTGTGAGTTTTCCAGTTTTCTTCTCGTATTTCATTTTTAGTTTCATACCACTTTGGAAGGAAAAAATGTTTGAAATGACTTCAGTTTTCTTGAATGTATTGACATTTGTTCTTTGGGTGAAACTGTGATGCATCCTGGAGAACATTCTAGGTGCACTTGAGAAGAATGTGTATTCTGATGCTTTTGGATGAAGGGTTCTATTCATATCTGTTAAGTCAATCTAGTCTAATGTGTCATTTAAGGCTGATGTTTCTTTATTGATTTTCTGTCAGGATGATCTATCCATTACTGTAAGTAGGTTTTAAACTCCCCTACCAATATGCTATTTTCAATTTCTCCCTTTAAGTCTGTTAATGTTTGTTTTATATATTTTGGTCCTTCTATGTAGGGTAGATATATTTTTATATATGGTACATCTTCTTGCTGAGTCCCCTAATATTGTAATTTTAGTTAATCTTACTACTTTGTCTTTTAATGTTCATACTTGCTTTATAAGTGATTGATCCAATATCTTCACTATATATTTACCTTTCTAATGAGATTTTTACTTTTGTATGTTTTCTTATTAGTGCCTTTTTTTTCTTTCAGCTTAGAGAAGCTGGAATTTCATGTAAGACCAATTTATTGGTAATGAACTCCTTCAGCTTTTGCTTATCTGTAACTCATCTTTCCTTCAATTCTGAATGATAATCCTTCCAGGTAAAAAATTCTTGGTTGGATTTTTTTTTCCTTTCTTCCCTTTGAATATGTTATGCTACTCCCTTCTGACCTGTAAAGTTTCTGCTAAAATATCTGATAAGCCTTATGGAGTTTCCCTTGTATATACGTTGTTTTTCTCTTGCTATTTTAAAATTTTTCTCTTTACCCTTAATTTTTATCACTGTAAGTATAAAGTATCTTGATGTGGTTCTCTTTGGGTTCATCTTATTTGGAACTTTCTGGGTCTCCTGGACCTGGACGTCTGTTTCTCTCCTCAAATTAAGGAAGTTTACAGTCATTATTTCTTCAATTAATTTTTCTCCCTTTTTCTGTCTTCTCCTTCTGGGACTCCTATAATGTAAATGTTCTTCTGCTTGATGTTGTTCCAGAGGTCTCTTAAGGCATCTTCACCTTTTTAAATTGGTTTTTCACTTTGCAGCTCTGTCTGAGTGATTTCCATTGCTGTCTCACTGACTCATTCTTCCACTTCATCCGGTCTGCCGCTAAACACTTAAAGTGTATTTTCCAGTTCCGTTTGACTTCTGTTTGATACTTCCTTATATTTTCCATCTCTTTGTTGAAGTTCTCACTGTGTTCAACCATTTGTCTCCCAAAGTTGGTGAGCACTGTTATAATCATCATTTTGAACTCTTAATCAGTTAGGCTGCTTATCTTCCCATTTCTGCAGTGGCAGTTCCCTTTCTGTTTGAAAATCAGTCTGCAGACCCTAGTTTGTTGATTACTGCTACTATATTAATGTGCCCAAGAGGTAAAGGATATTGCTAATGGGGATCTCACAAGTCAAAAAGCTGTAATATTGGTGGGCACAGATTGAGCATTTAGAAGCTGTTAGGGCTGCTGCTGCTGCTGCTAAGTCGCTTCAGTCGTGTCTGACTCTGTGCGACCCCATAGATGGCAGCCCATTGGGTTCTGCCATCCCTGGGATTCTCCATGCAAGAACACTGGAGTGGGTTGCCATTTCCTTCTCCAGTACATGAAAGTGAAAAGTGAAAGTGAAGTCGCTCAGTCGTGTCCGACTCAGCGACCCCATGGACTGCAGCCTACCAGGCTCCTCCATCCATGGGAGTTTCCAGGCAAGAGTACTGGAGTGGGATGCCATTGCTGTTAGGGCACTCACTCCCTAACCCAAAGACTCCCATTCTAGAATAAATTGGTCATGGAATGGGTTAGATTGACACTAGGTCACCCTCCAACTTGAGAAGATTTCTGTGCAATGAGGTACACTGTAAAATACCACACAAGCCTCAACCACTGGCACATCTCTCTCATATATTAATTTGGCTCCAAAAGACCCAAATTTGGCTAAAAGATATGGGATCCTTAAAAATCCAAAGAGTTAAATATACCATCTTTCAGCACAACTACTTATTTTATTTCTAAGAATTATATGGTCTCAGAAAATGTGGATATCTACAAAAATGGCAAAATCTTACTTAAAACAACCTAGAATTACAATAGCCACTATGAGGACCGTTACATTTAGACAAGATCATTCATTTACGATGTGTACTTGACAGTTTAATGTGGAAAATTCTAAAAAGCTCCAAGACTCAAAATAGCTTCATTGAAAGTGTTAGTCAGTCATGCCCAGCTCTTTAGGACCGCATGGACTGCAGCCCACCAGGCTCCTCTGTCCATGAAATTTTCCAGGCAAGGATACTGGAGTGGGTTGCTGTTTCCTTCTCCAGGGGATCTTCCCAACCCAGAGATTGAACCCTGGTCTCCTGCACTGCAGGCAGATTTTTTACCGAGTGAGCTACAAGGGAAGCCCATTGAAAGGTCCGTCACAAAAAGGTAATGAAAAATTAAAGATATAAAAGATACCCAAAGTAAAAGAATCTAATACTGAGATAAACTCCTACTGCTCCCCTCTATCCTTTTTTGAGTACTCATTCTAGTAATCCTTTTGTCTGAATTGCATTTTCACTTTAAAGAGACTGTAAAACAGTTACTTTTTAATCCTTGGTCAAAGACCAAACTCAGGGCTATAGTTAAAGAATTTCCAAAACCCAAGGAGGACACTCAAAAGTTTTTGTAAATGGATTATATTCAGAGTCTGATATTAAAAAAAAAAAAAAATGAGGCCTTCTCCCTTAAGCTAAAATAAAACTATGTACCCAGAGAGGAATTTTTTTTTTCTGAAGCCCTTGTGAAAAGATTTAGGACTGAACCAACCTATGATGTCTTTCAAGTTGCAAAAGATCTCTTTAAGAAATTAAAAGCAACTATCCTTGTCTTATGAATCAAGTCTTTATAAGACCCAAGATGGAACTCCAGAAACAACTGAAAAATCTTCAACCTTCCCCTGTGTATCTCAAAAAGTTATTGTGGTAAGTATTGTTAAAATTCTGGTCTTAGTGAATAAAAGTCCTTGAAAGAGTCTGCTTTCTTTCCCTGAGCTTTTGAGATATAAATGTTCTACTTGGTAGTCTCAGAAAACTCTTATATTCCTATCTAGGTCATTTGTTTAAAATGCAAACTTCAAGGAGGTAATTCTTATCAGAAGAAAAACAAAAAGGAGGGAAGGTTATTTGGAACTTGGGCAAAAGAAAAATCTTTAATTTCTACTCCACAAATATTAGTAGAAAGCTGTAGCTCTGAGCAAGTGAACTTAACTTATTCCAACTGCCAAAACATAATTTGGATCCAACTATTTTTTTATAAACTAAGTTTTGTAAGTTTTGTATTATCATACCTGTCTTACGTCTAAAATTTTAAAACAAAGGCTATATGGTCACTATTTGCATTTGTGTCTACATGTTAATATGTTTACAGATGTGTGATATTTTTCTACCTCTGAATGGTATTGCCAAAATTGATCTGCTAAAGAGCTCTACTTAGTTGGGTTGAAGGTCAAGCACTTTTAAGGACTGAATACTCCAAAACTCTCAGAAATACAGAAACAAACCAAAATGTTTTTCAGGTTCACATGATCTGGAATAATCTTGGTTAAATAAAAACTAGTTTGTCTGTTGCATTAATTAAAATAAGTATATATTCAGAATTATCAGCATGAAAAACAATGCAGGTGAATGCTCAACATCACTCATTATTAGAGAAATGCAAATCAGAACTACAATAAGATATCACCTCACACTGGTCAGAATGACCATCATCTAAAAATCTACAAACAATAAATGCTGGAGATGGTGTGGAGAAAAGGGAACCCTCTTGTACTGTTGGTGGGAATGTAAATTGATACAGCCACTATGGAAAACAGTAGAGATTCCTTAAAAAACTAGGAATAAAACCACCATATGATCCAACAATCCCACTACTAGGCATATACCCTAAGGAAACCAAAATGGAAAAAGACAACGTACCACAGTGTTTGTTGCAGCTCTATTTACAACAGCTAGGACATGGAAGTAACCTAGATGTCCACCAACAGACGGATAGACAAAGGAGCTGTGGTACGTATACACAATGGAGTATTAGCTCAGCAAGGAGACATCCGTGCTCTGGTCAGCACCACCTGCTGTACCCGGATTAACACTTCTGTGGAAACTGAAACTCAATTACTTAGGATCACTGAGCTAGCCACCTGGCTTAGAAAGGTCACTCCTTCAATGAGTTCTTTCTTTAACTTATCTAATTTTGATTGATTTATGTCTTGGGGACCATGGCTCCAAAGGGCATCCAGACATTGGGAATTATCCTGCTTATAATAGTGGTATCAGTCCCCCTGGTATGCTGTAGTCTTTCAAAAGCTTTAAAGGCATGTTTGCAGCCTGGTGCTAGTGGTAAAGAATCCACCTGTCAATACAGGAGACGCATAAGACACTGGTTCAATTCCCAGGTCAGGAAGATCCCTCAGACCACTCCAAGTAGGAAATGGCAACCTGATCAGTATTCTTGCCTGGAAGATCACCGGGCAGAGGGGCCTGGCAGCTGTAAAAAGGAATGCATTTGAGTCAGATCTAATGAGGTGGATGAATCTAGAGCCTATTATACAGCATGAAGTCAGAAAGAGAAAAACAAGTATCGTATATTAATGCACTGGAAACTTAAAACTTCAGAATTTCACTAAGTTAAATGATGGAAGTTTATTGAATATCAAGGTCACTTCCAAATCAAACTAATAAAAAATTAACTACTAAACAGTAGTTATGTTTTGGCTTCCTACTGTAGAGAAACTAAAACTACATTTGAGTTTATTAGTAAACATGTCTCACGCCACATAAGAAGTTGCATATGAGGAAACATATGTTTGGAAATTACAAAATGTACTCATAAGTTTTCCAATCTAAATAATGTTGGCATAACATACAGTTCATAAATGTCTACTTCCCCAAAGGAAGGTGACCTTGCCTGAAATAACCTGCTCTTTAGAAACTTCCTTTTTCCATTCCCTTCTGCCTATAAAAGCCTTTCGTTTTGTACAGCTCCTCCGAGCTCCTTTCCAATTGAAAGATGGAATACCTGTCTCTTATACACATCTAGATGTGTATAAGAGACAGACATGCATTTCATAAATGTCTACTTGTTTTCAGTAAAAAAAAAAAAAAAAAAAAAGCTTTTTAAGGGTTAAAATGGGGAAGGAAATGGCAACCCACTCCAGTGTTCTTGCCCGGATAATCCCATGAACAGAGGAACCTGGCAATCTACAATCCATGGGGTCACAAAAGAGTCGGACACAACTTAGTGACTAAACAACAAACAAGGGTTAAATTTCCAGTATATGTAATTAAAACTACTAAAAATAATATGAAAAACACTTCCATATACAAGGAAAGTTGGATGTGTGCTTTCAGTAGAAGAAGGTATGAGAAACAGAGATGCACTTCTTGTTTAAACAAAAGTTAAGGAAATCTTTTCTCTTAAGCTATCTATGATTTATCTCAGTTTAGTTAAGTGCATCTTTGCACATGGGCTTCCCAGGTGGTACCAGTGGTAAAGAACCCACCTGCCAAAGAAGGAGACATACGAGATGCAGGTTCAGTCCCTGGGTCAGCAAGATCCCACACTCCGGTATTCTTGCCTGGAGAATCACATGGACAGAGAAACCTGGCAAGCTGCAGTCCACAGGGTTGCAAAGAGTCAGACATGACTGAAGTGACTTAGCATGCATGCATGCACGCATAGTTGCTTTGTGGGCTTTGGCCCTATAAATGCCTGGATGGCTGGTGCATAATGAGCAATGCCTCTTAGGTCATCTAACTGTGCCCTAACTGTTCACAAACTGGAACACCTCCCTGGTCAACTCCCCTGAATTTACACTGCCAAGTTAGAAAGGACCTCGTGATTCAGAATTAGCTCCCATTTGCAGGGCCCCAGTTCCTCAGTTAGGAATAAATAAAAATAAGGCTATAATTAGGAATATCTCCTTAACTCCTGAAACCACTGCAGAATCCTATGCTAAAGTAATAACTGCCCTCAAAATTCATTAGACTCTCTGGCCAAAGTTGTTCTTGATAACTTGATGAGTGAGTGAAGTCACTCAGTTGTGTCCGACTCTTTGTGACCCCATGGACGGTAGCCTACCAGGCTCCTCTTTCCATAGGATTTTCCAGGCAAGAGTACTGGAGTGGGTTGCCACTTCCTTCTCCAGGAGATCTTCCCACCCAGGGATCGAACCCAGGTCTCCCGCATTGTAGGCAGACGCTTTACCATCTGAGCCAATGGATAGTCCTTGATTATCTTTTAGCTGAGCATAGAGATATCTGTGCTATGATCAACACCACCTGTTGTACCTGGATTAACACTTCTGTGGAAACTGAAACTCAATTACTTAGGATCATTCAGCAAGCCACCTGGCTTAGAAAGGTAACTCCTTCGATGAGATCTTTAACTTATTTAATTTTGATTGATTTATGTCTTGGGGACCATGGCTCCAAAGGACATCCAGACATTGGGAATTACCCTGCTTATAATAGTGGTATCAGTCCCCCTGGTATGCTGTAGTCTTTCAAAAGCTTTAAAGGCATGTTTGCAGCCTGGTGCTAGTGGTAAAGAATCCACCTGTCAGTACAGGAGACGCACAAGACACTGGTTCAATCCCCAGGTCAGGAAGATCCCTCGGACCACTCCAAGTAGGAAATGGCAACCTGATCAGTATTCTTGCCTGGAAGATCAACGGGCAGAGGGGTCTGGCAGCCTACAGTCCATGGGGCCGTGAAGAGTCAGGCACGACCACCACCACCGCCACCACTCTAGGAGTTGCTGACCACCAAGCAAATGGTCTTCCTAAGACTAGAACATCAGAAAAGGAACAAAGAAAATGACTGACTTTAAAAATGTAAACCTGAAATCATGCCCTGTGAATACCACAGAAACTCGGCAAAAAACAGTCATGACCTATGAATATCACACCGAGGATCAATAAAAGCTATGAGAACCACAGAGCAGTGACTAAGAGTGGAGCTTTGAATTTCGATCATATCTTTCAGGCTGAGAGTCTGAACAAAAAGATGAAATCGTTAAAAAGAAACAACACGCCCAAAATGGAATCACTTATGCTAAGCCCCATGTCAACAAACTAAGGTAATATCTAACCTAATGGCAGCTTCGGCCTCTCTCAGGAACGTGACCTTTAACCAGTCAATCTGGGATTACCTGGTTGGCACTAGGGAGGTAATCTGCCAGACAGACCCCACTTTTCCCCAAAGGAAGGTGACCTTGCCTGAAATAACCTGCTCTTTAGAAACTTCCTTTTTCCATTCCCTTCTGCCTATAAAAGCCTTTCGTTTTGTACAGCTCCTCCGAGCTCCTTTCCAATTGTTAGATGGAATACTGCCCGATTCATGAATCACTGAATAAAGCCAAATAGAACTTCAAATTTACTCAGATGGATTTTGGTGTTTTTTAAAAAACAAAGTCAATTTATACCCTAGTCATTATATTATTTATTTTCTTTGGATTTGAATTATCGTCCTAAATCATAAACACTGCCCAGTTAAAGGTAAAGTTGGAATTGTTAAAGTGTCAGTTTCTAGATCTTTTTTTTTTTTTTTGGCTGTACCACACGTTTTGTGACATCTCAGTCCCCCAAACAGGGACTGAACCCAGATCCCACAGTTCAAGCACAGTATCCTACCTACCAGATCACCAGGGAACTCCCCCAAATCTTCTTTTAATAGCTAAAGGCCTGGTTATTATTATGAAATATTATGACTATAACAGTATTTCACAAACACTAAAAAATATGGAAAGTGGGCAGTCACATGTGAAAAAGAAAACAGGATCTCAGCAAGGTAAAGCACATATATGGAAATATAAAGATACACACAGAAAAGGAATATAATTTCTGTTGTCATTGTCATTTAGTCGCCCAGCCAGTCGTTTAGTGCAACCCCCTGGACAGCAGCACATCAGGCCTCCCTCCCTCACCATCTCCTGAAGTTTGCCCAAGTTCATGCACATTGCATTGGTGATGCCATCCAGCCGTCTCATCCTCTGACACCCTCTTCTCCTTCTGCCCTCAATCTTTCCCAGCACCAGGGCCTTTTCCAATGAGTCGTCTGTTTGCATCAGATGACCAAAATACTGGAGCTTCAGCTTTGGCATCAGTCCTTCCAGTGAGTATTCAGGGTTGATTTCCCTTAAGATTGATTGGTTTGATCTCCATACTGTCCAATGGACTCTCAGGAGTCTTCTCCAGCACCACAGCTGGAAGGCATCAATTGTTTGGCGCTCTGCCTTCTTCGTGGTCCAGCTCTCACAACTGTACATGATCACTGGGAAGACCACAGCCTTGACTACATGGACCTTTGTTGCCAGAGAAATGTCTCTGCTTTTCAACACACTGTCAAGGTTTGTCATAGCTTTCCTGCCAAGAAGCAACTGTCTTCTGATTTCAGGCTGCAGTCACCATCTGAGTGATTTTAGAGCCCGAGAAGAGGGACTCTGTCACTCCTTCCACCTTTGCCCTTCTATCTGCCATGAAGTAATGGGGCCAGAAGCCATGGTCTTAGTTTTTCTAATATTTGGTTTCAAGCCAGCTCTTTTACCCTCCTCCCCCACCCTCATCAAGAGGCTCTTTAGTTCTCCTCTTTCTGCCATTAGAGCGGTATCCCCTTACCACTCTACATACATATATAGAAAGTGTATACCACTTTCTATGGGGATACAATTATTTTAAGAAAAAGTATCTCTAAAGCATGGGTTAATGAACATTTTACAGGCTTCCACTGTGCTTTCCCCAACTTCTTTGGGGAAGCATATATTCTTTTCAGTTACACAGTACTGAGTAGTAGCTCTATGTGTCAGGCACAATACTAGGTGCTTTGTACACACTATTTCTAATTTCACAATAACCCTTTGAGTTGACTATAGGCACACCTCAGAGGTGTCACAGGTGTGGCTCCAGGATGACTCCAATAAAGTGAATATCAAAATAAAGCAAGTCATACAATTTTCATATAAAAGTTATATTTATACTATACCATAATCTATTAAGTGTACAATAGCAGTATGTCTTAAAAAACAATGTACTTTATTGCTAAAACAAAAAATGTTAACCACCATCTGAGCCTTCAGCATGTTGTAATACTTTTGCAAGAGCAACATAAAAGATCATTGACCACATATTACCACAGCAAATATAACAAAGATGAAAAAAGTTCAAAATATTGCAAAATTGTGACACAAAAACAGGAAGTGAGCAAATGCTGCTGGGACAATGCTGCTCAACCCAGGGTTGCTGCCAACTTTCAACTCGTAAAAAAAAAAAAAAGCACAGTATCTGCAAAGTGCAATAAAATGAAGCATACCTGAATTACTCTTTCAGTTTTGAAAATGAGAAAACAGACTCAGAGACCCCAACTGCCCATCTTATTCTCTGAGAGGAGGGATCCAAACATGGCTGTCTTCTCCTTCACCTCTGTCCCTCCTTTCTTCTCTTCTTTCCTTTTTTCTTCTCCTTTCCTCCTTTTTACAGTATATTTTGAAGGTCTGTGATCTGCCTGAATTTAGTCTACTAATTTAAAGTATTGGAAGTGACATGAAAGGGAAAACAGACACTCTGAGGGCATGTTATAAGGCAGGGCGTGGGGAGGGGCCTAGGGAACGAGAAACTCTTCCTGAGGAAGTTGCTACTTAAAACAGGAGTAGAAGAACTGATGGCTGGGCAAGAGGAAGGTAAGTAGATTCCAAGAGAAGGAACAGCATTTTGGGAACTCAAAATGTAGCCTTTAAGAAAGTAAAATGCATCCAACGTGACTTAATGATTCACTACCAAGTCCAAGGTGTATGTGTCTGTGTGTGTCTGAGTGTATGCCTGTGTGTGTGTGTTTATACATAAAATACCCTCACCACATCCTCAGCAGGCCAAGTCTTGCAGAAGCAGAAGGGGAAACGGAGATATCTCCCACTGTTTCTTTCTTCTTACCGGCCCACCCAACCCTAATTAAGGCAAGTACCCTGCTCTGCCACCCTCTTTCTTGAGTCCTCTTTTTTAAACACGAGTTCCCAGATTTCCCCCCATTCATTTCACAGCAGCAGAACTCACAGCTGGGTTCAATCTCTGCACCATCACCCCCAGTTTGGAAAAAAAAAAAGTATTCTAAATTTAAACTATACAGCACCAANCAGCTTCGGCCTCTCTCAGGAACGTGACCTTTAACCAGTCAATCTGGGATTACCTGGTTGGCACTAGGGAGGTAATCTGCCAGACAGACCCCACTTTTCCCCAAAGGAAGGTGACCTTGCCTGAAATAACCTGCTCTTTAGAAACTTCCTTTTTCCATTCCCTTCTGCCTATAAAAGCCTTTCGTTTTGTACAGCTCCTCCGAGCTCCTTTCCAATTGTTAGATGGAATACTGCCCGATTCATGAATCACTGAATAAAGCCAAATAGAACTTCAAATTTACTCAGATGGATTTTGGTGTTTTTTAAAAAACAAAGTCAATTTATACCCTAGTCATTATATTATTTATTTTCTTTGGATTTGAATTATCGTCCTAAATCATAAACACTGCCCAGTTAAAGGTAAAGTTGGAATTGTTAAAGTGTCAGTTTCTAGATCTTTTTTTTTTTTTTTGGCTGTACCACACGTTTTGTGACATCTCAGTCCCCCAAACAGGGACTGAACCCAGATCCCACAGTTCAAGCACAGTATCCTACCTACCAGATCACCAGGGAACTCCCCCAAATCTTCTTTTAATAGCTAAAGGCCTGGTTATTATTATGAAATATTATGACTATAACAGTATTTCACAAACACTAAAAAATATGGAAAGTGGGCAGTCACATGTGAAAAAGAAAACAGGATCTCAGCAAGGTAAAGCACATATATGGAAATATAAAGATACACACAGAAAAGGAATATAATTTCTGTTGTCATTGTCATTTAGTCGCCCAGCCAGTCGTTTAGTGCAACCCCCTGGACAGCAGCACATCAGGCCTCCCTCCCTCACCATCTCCTGAAGTTTGCCCAAGTTCATGCACATTGCATTGGTGATGCCATCCAGCCGTCTCATCCTCTGACACCCTCTTCTCCTTCTGCCCTCAATCTTTCCCAGCACCAGGGCCTTTTCCAATGAGTCGTCTGTTTGCATCAGATGACCAAAATACTGGAGCTTCAGCTTTGGCATCAGTCCTTCCAGTGAGTATTCAGGGTTGATTTCCCTTAAGATTGACTGGTTTGATCTCCATACTGTCCAATGGACTCTCAGGAGTCTTCTCCAGCACCACAGCTGGAAGGCATCAATTGTTTGGCGCTCTGCCTTCTTCGTGGTCCAGCTCTCACAACTGTACATGATCACTGGGAAGACCACAGCCTTGACTACATGGACCTTTGTTGCCAGAGAAATGTCTCTGCTTTTCAACACACTGTCAAGGTTTGTCATAGCTTTCCTGCCAAGAAGCAACTGTCTTCTGATTTCAGGCTGCAGTCACCATCTGAGTGATTTTAGAGCCCGAGAAGAGGGACTCTGTCACTCCTTCCACCTTTGCCCTTCTATCTGCCATGAAGTAATGGGGCCAGAAGCCATGGTCTTAGTTTTTCTAATATTTGGTTTCAAGCCAGCTCTTTTACCCTCCTCCCCCACCCTCATCAAGAGGCTCTTTAGTTCTCCTCTTTCTGCCATTAGAGCGGTATCCCCTTACCACTCTACATACATATATAGAAAGTGTATACCACTTTCTATGGGGATACAATTATTTTAAGAAAAAGTATCTCTAAAGCATGGGTTAATGAACATTTTACAGGCTTCCACTGTGCTTTCCCCAACTTCTTTGGGGAAGCATATATTCTTTTCAGTTACACAGTACTGAGTAGTAGCTCTATGTGTCAGGCACAATACTAGGTGCTTTGTACACACTATTTCTAATTTCACAATAACCCTTTGAGTTGACTATAGGCACACCTCAGAGGTGTCACAGGTGTGGCTCCAGGATGACTCCAATAAAGTGAATATCAAAATAAAGCAAGTCATACAATTTTCATATAAAAGTTATATTTATACTATACCATAATCTATTAAGTGTACAATAGCAGTATGTCTTAAAAAACAATGTACTTTATTGCTAAAACAAAAAATGTTAACCACCATCTGAGCCTTCAGCATGTTGTAATACTTTTGCAAGAGCAACATAAAAGATCATTGACCACATATTACCACAGCAAATATAACAAAGATGAAAAAAGTTCAAAATATTGCAAAATTGTGACACAAAAACAGGAAGTGAGCAAATGCTGCTGGGACAATGCTGCTCAACCCAGGGTTGCTGCCAACTTTCAACTCGTAAAAAAAAAAAAAGCACAGTATCTGCAAAGTGCAATAAAATGAAGCATACCTGAATTACTCTTTCAGTTTTGAAAATGAGAAAACAGACTCAGAGACCCCAACTGCCCATCTTATTCTCTGAGAGGAGGGATCCAAACATGGCTGTCTTCTCCTTCACCTCTGTCCCTCCTTTCTTCTCTTCTTTCCTTTTTTCTTCTCCTTTCCTCCTTTTTACAGTATATTTTGAAGGTCTGTGATCTGCCTGAATTTAGTCTACTAATTTAAAGTATTGGAAGTGACATGAAAGGGAAAACAGACGCTCTGAGGGCATGTTATAAGGCAGGGCGTGGGGAGGGGCCTAGGGAACGAGAAACTCTTCCTGAGGAAGCTGCTACTTAAAACAGGAGTAGAAGAACTGATGGCTGGGCAAGAGGAAGGTAAGTAGATTCCAAGAGAAGGAACAGCATTTTGGGAACTCAAAATGTAGCCTTTAAGAAAGTAAAATGCATCCAACGTGACTCAATGATTCACTACCAAGTCCAAGGTGTATGTGTCTGTGTGTGTCTGAGTGTATGCCTGTGTGTGTGTGTTTATACATAAAATACCCTCACCACATCCTCAGCAGGCCAAGTCTTGCNAAAATGTAGCCTTTAAGAAAGTAAAATGCATCCAACGTGACTTAATGATTCACTACCAAGTCCAAGGTGTATGTGTCTGTGTGTGTCTGAGTGTATGCCTGTGTGTGTGTGTTTATACATAAAATACCCTCACCACATCCTCAGCAGGCCAAGTCTTGCAGAAGCAGAAGGGGAAACGGAGATATCTCCCACTGTTTCTTTCTTCTTACCGGCCCACCCAACCCTAATTAAGGCAAGTACCCTGCTCTGCCACCCTCTTTCTTGAGTCCTCTTTTTTAAACACGAGTTCCCAGATTTCCCCCCATTCATTTCACAGCAGCAGAACTCACAGCTGGGTTCAATCTCTGCACCATCACCCCCAGTTTGGAAAAAAAAAAAGTATTCTAAATTTAAACTATACAGCACCAAACTAAAAATGGCTTAGAAATGGGAACAGATGTACCTTGTGCTGGGCCCTTGTTAGATTTCACAGGCACAAATTACCCTTTTTCCTAAGCATACATAGTCAAATGATTCTTAGGTGATAAAATAACCATCTCCAAGTTTGCCTGAGATAAAAGGATCTCTTTTTAAATGACCAGAGAAGAGGCAGAAGGGCTTAGGAAAAGAGTCGGAAGTGCTGACTCACACAGACTGCGTTTGGGGCTCTGAGAATGTCCTCAGGCTCCGATGTTGCTGCGTGCTGAGTTTCTCCTCCTCCTGCTTCTCCTGAACCAAGCAGGTAGAAAAGCGAGACAGAACTAGGGGTCAGAGAGCCTGAGTGTCCATCTTCGTTCCATGAGACACTCCCTTTACTAAGTTTCAGTCTTATCTTCCCTGATTACCCTAGGAATTGGAGGCTACACTAGATCAAAGCTTTTCAAGCTTTCTTGTCTTTGGCACTTTCTTTAGATTTGACATTATAGTATTCAGTTCAGTCGCTTAGTCGTGTCCAACTCTTTGAGACCCCATGAACAGCAGCAGGCCAGGCCTCCCTGTCCATCACTAACTCCTGGAGTTTCCCAAACTCATGTCCACTGGGTCAGTGATGCCATCCAACAATCTCATCCTCTGTCCTCCCCTTCTCCTCCTGCCCTCAATCTTTCTCAGCATCACAGTCTTTTCAAATAAGTCAGCTCTTCACATCAGGTGGCCAAAGTATTGGAGTTTCAGCTTCAACATCAGTCCTTTCAGTGAACACCCAGGACTGATCTCCTTTAGGATGGACTGGTTGGATCTCCTTGTAGTCCAAGGGACTCTCAAGAGTCTTCTCCAACACCACAGTTCAAAAGCATCAATTCTTCGGCGCTCAGCTTTCTTTACAGTCCAACTCACATCCATACATGACTACTGGAAAAACCAGAGTCTTAACTAAACAGACCTTTGTTGACAAAATAATGTCTGTGCTTTTTAATATGCTGTCTAGGGTGATCATAACTTTCCTTCCAAGCAGTAACTGTCTTTCAATTTCATGGCTGCAATCACCATCTGCAGTGATTTTGGAGCCCCCAAAAAGAAAGTCAGCCACTGTTTCCACTGTTTCCCCACCTATTTCCCATGAAGTGATGGGACCAGAGGCCATGATCTTAGTTTCCTTTAAGCCAATTTTTTCACTCTCCTCTTTCACTATCATCAAGAGGCTCTTTAGTTCTTCCTCACTTTCTGTCATAAGGGTGGTGTCATCTGCATATCTGCATTATTGATATTTCTCCCAGAAATCTTGATTCCAGCTTGTGCTTCTTCCAGCCCAGCATTTCTTATGATATACTCTGCATATAAGTTAATAAGCAGGGTGACAATAGATAGCCTTGACGTACCCCTTTTCCTATTTGGAACCAGTCTATTGTTCCATGTCCAGTTCTAACTGTTGCTTCTTGACCTGCATACAGGTTTCTCAAGAGGCAGGTCAGGTGGTCTGGTATTCCCA
>SJYX01013938.1:312760-350331 GCA_006410675.1 Oreotragus oreotragus | reverse complement strand
AAAAAAAAAAAAAAAACAGCAGCCAGATTTAGTAACAGAACACTACCAGCAATTAAGTAGGAAAATAAGCACTATTTTGTTTTATTTTAAAAGAAAATTTGGAAACACATAGAAAACATTTCCACAAGTGAGTAGTGCACCAATCATCTGGTCACCTTTCCGTTTTATGTCACATGTGAGTAGAATTATTTATTGCCCTACTTAACTCCTAAAACTATAGGAAGGTCTAGCACTGCTGCTGCTGCTAGGTCACTTCAGTCGTGTCCGACTCTGTGTGACCCCATAGACGGCAGCCCACCAGGCTCCCCCGTCCCTGGGACTCTCCAGGCAAGAACACTGGAGTGGGTTGCCATTTCCCTCTCTAATGCATGAAAGTGAAAAGTGAAAGTGAAGTCGCTCAGTCGTGTCTGACTAGTAGCGACCCCATGGACTGCAGCCTACCAGGCTCTTCTGTCCATGGGATTTTCCAGGCAAGAGTATTGGAGTGGGGTGCCATTGCCATAAGTGCTCAAAAAGTATTGGATTATCAAGTGAATGAACTGAACTTGTCTTTGAGAGACTAAGGACACAGCAAAATGAAATCATGGGTGCCACTACACTATAAATAACCTGCATCCTGGGAAGAATGTTGGGGGGAAAAAAAGTGCTCATCTACAGTATAAAGGTTTGAATCGAGTGTTCTAAAATTTATTGTAACTCAATAATTCAAATTTTTTTGTAAATTTCAGAATCATATCTGAACTTAGGAAGTGAGAGTTGACAATTTCAAGTCATAAAAATCACAAAAGTAGTAAACAATTGGATGGAGGGCCAGATCCAGGAAAATGAAAAAGTCGTTTAGTAATACATTTTCTCTGGAACAAAGCAACAACAAAAAATGTGTAAGTATTCCAAAGAAATATGAGGAAAGAAGACACAAGCTTTTAATAAGCAAGAAACAGAATAACTAGAATAAAAAACAGCAACTAGAAATCAACTGCACATATCTTTTATACTTTGTATAAGATGTTTAATATCGTCTACACTAAAAAGAAAAAAGAAAATATCTGGTTCAACTTCTAGCTAAAAAAGAGTAGAATGTAGAAGACAAATACGTCTGCTGAGGGCAATTGAAAAAGCCAAATAAAATCCAAAAACATCTGTTGACGTAACTGGAGAGTTGCCGAGTAGTCAGGATTTGAGGAGCCAGATCCTGGAGAAATAGAAAGCTCACTGAGGTAAGTCCAACTTTCTGAAAGCTCATTTTTCCCTCAGGGGCTATTTGCTGATTCTTGGCATGGGGAAAGAAGTTGAGAAGCCAGGAAGAGAGCAGATGCTAAGAGAGAGAGAAGGCTGCAGGACTTCAGCCACTCTTGTGGGGCTGTAAAAACGCAAATGGAGTTCGGAACTGAAAAGGCACATCCTGCAGGGGCCCAGAGAAGTGAGTCTGATATAAACTTTTTCCCAGGAGTACTGCCAACTCAGCTGTATAAGGCTAGGGGCTCAGAGCCAAGGAGAAAGGAAATGAAAAGCAGAATGAGCATTTTTGCAGAGTAGAGTGTCCAGTGGACTCACAGTATAGGAACACAAAAACTGGAGTTTAGGACCCGCTGAGGTTCTCAGTCAGCATTCCTGGGGATCTAGAATCGAGTAAACCCAAAATAGACCAAATTTTGAATGTCTGCAAAACATCCTTAACTGAACTGAGTGCCTGACTGGACTGAGGCAATCTCCTTTCTACTGTGGACAAGTGATTGTGTTAGACACCCAGTCGTGTCTGACACTTTGCAACCCCATGAACTGTACCCTGTCAGGTAAGAATACTGGAGTGGGTTGCCATTTCCTTCTCCAGGGGATCCTCTGACCCAGGGATCAAACCCAGGTCTCCTGCATTGTAGGCATATTCGTTACCATCTGAACCACAAAAGGGTAGCGGAAATACTCTCATAAAACAGAAGACATCATTCAGATCGTCTTTATACATAATGTTCAACATTCAATAAAATATTGTCAGGCATATGAAGAAAGAAGTCAAGAAGGAAAAACAGAAATGGTAAACATACAAGTAGCCCATACACTGGAGTTGTATTAAAGATGGTCTTTAATAAAGCTGTATTAAACATGGTCTTTAAGATGACTGTGATTACATATTTGAGAAAATAGATTACAAGATGGTGAACCTACTTTTTAATAACAAAAACTCTAAAACTGAAAAATATTAAATGAAATTAAATTAATAGATTGCATAATAATACATTAGACACAACAAAGAGAACTAGTTAGTGAACCTTAAAACAGCAAAAAATAATCAAACTGAGAAAGAGCAAGAATACAGATAATAAAGTAAGGAATACATTGAAGAGAATAAAAATTTCTAACATAAAAGAACCCAAAAGAGAGAAAAAAAGGAGCAAAAATAATATTTGAAAATATAATGGCAGAGAATTACAAAAAAACATCATTTCACAAATTAAAGAAAGGTTGAAAATCCCAAGCAGGATAAACAGAAGGGAAAAAATCATGTCTAAATAAGCTACCACAAAGCAAATATATAAAGTAAACTCTTAAAAGTAGGCAGAGAAAAAAAAAATATCACATCAAATAACAATAAGACTGACAGCCAACATTGCCAAGAAAAGATAAAAGCCGAAGACAATGGAATGGCATCTTTAAAGTGTGTGTTGGCGGGTGAAAGGGGGTGGACTGCATCCTCCATTCATCCAGTGAAACTATCTTCAAAAGCAAAGGGAAAGATAATTCATTTCCAGACCAAAAAAAAAAAAAGCCCAGAATATTCTTTCATAGAAAATGTATATTACAAGTAATACAAATGAAGTCTTTTTTTTTAGTTCAGAAAGGAAAGATCCTTAGGGAAAAACACATAAATTCAGAAAACAGCAAAAAGCAATGGATAGGGAAAATATGTGAGTACATCTAAGTGAAGATTGATTGTAAAAAACAATGATGCTGCATGGGGGAGAGGGTGGTGGTGACAGGGAGGCTCAGGAGGGAGAGGATAAGTGGATATTTATAGCTGGTTCACATTGTTATAAGCAGAAACCAACACAACATTGGAAAGTATTTATACTCCAGTTTAAAAAACCTTAATGAAACAATGATGCTAGTATCTCATGGGGGGCTCAAATAAAATTTAAATGAATAATAATAACGACACAAGAGGGAGAAGGTGGGGGAAGGAGGATGGGTAAGGGGAGGATACAGGATAAAGTAAAAGTGTTGCCAGAGTCTAATGTTGTCTGAATGTGATAAGTAGAGCTGCGGTAATCACATATGCAGAAAATGAAAAGGAAAATGAGAACAAATATGCAACATGCTAGTAGAGAAAAAAAGGGAAAGATAAAAATAATGCTTGATTAGTCCAAAAAAACAGCAAAAAAGAAGAAAGTGGTACAAACAAACAGAACACAAACAGGAAACAAATGTGAATAATTATAATAAACGCTTTAAATACTCAAACTAAAGACAAGAATTGTCAGACTGGATTTTTAAAAACTTTATATGTTTCTCAAGAAGATTCATGTTAAAACATGAGGGCACAGAAAAACTTAAATATAAATATGAAAAAAGATATACCATGTACATATTAGCCCAAAGAAAGCTGATATGGTTCCATCAGTATCAGAGAGGTAGACTTTGAAGTAGGAAGCATTACTCGAGAAAAGAGGAAACACTTCACAATACAGATACATCAGTCCTAAACTTATATGGCAGGCACCTAAAAACAGAGCCTCAAAGTTAATACAACCAAAACTTAGCAAATATAAAAAGAGAAACAGGGAATCTAAAGTCATAACGGGGGTTTAATCCTCTCTCAGTAACTAATAGACGAGAAAAAAGTTAGTGGGGATACAGAAGACTTGGAGTTTAAGATTTTAAAAACTGACATGATGGCATATATATAGAATGTGGAACCAAACAACCTCAGAATGTGCATTCTTTGAAAGTATACATAAAACACACATATCTTAACATATAAATTGACAATACGCAGGACCCTAAAGTAAGTTAGCAACACATTTTAAAGAACTAAAATCATCCAAAGTACATTCTCTGAAAAAAGAAATAAAGGGAATCCAAATTAGAAAAGTAGTAAAACTGTCACTGTTTGCACATGATATGATACTATACATAGAAAATCCTACCAGAAAAGGACTAAAGAATTCATCAGCAAATTCAGCGAAGTTGAAGGATACAAAATAAATACACAAAAATCTGCTGGATTTTTACACACTAACAGTGAAAGATCAGAAAAACACGTTAAAAAAACAATTCGATTTTCAGTTCAGTTCAGTTCAGTCACTCAATCGTGTCCCACTCTTTGTGACCACATGGACTGCAGCATGACAGGCCTCCCTGTCCATCACCAACTCCCAAAATTTACTCAAACTCATGTATATTGAGTCGGTGATGCCATCCAACCATCTCATCCTCTGTTGTCCCCTTCTCCCACCCTCAATCTTTCCCAGCATCAGGGTTATTCAAATGAGTCAGTGCTTTGCATCAGGTGGCCAAAGTATTGGAGTTTCAGCTTCAACATCAGTCCTTTCAATGAATGTTCAGGACTGATTTCCTTTAGGATGGACTGGTTGGACCTCCTTGCAGTCCAAGGGACTCAAGAGTCTTCTACAACAACACAGTTCAAAAGCATCAATTCTTCAGCGCTCAGCTTTCTTTACAGTCCAACTCTCACATCCATACATGACTACTAGAAAAACCATAGCCTTGACTAGATAGACCTTTGTTGACAATGTCTCTGCTTTTAAATAGCATCTAGGTTGGTCATAACTCTTCTGCCAAGGAGCAAGTGTCTTTTAATTTCATGGCTGCAGTCACCATCTGCAGTGATTTTGGAGCCCAAAAGAATAAAGTCTCTCAATGTTTCCATTGTTTCCCCATCTATTTGCCATGAAGTGATGGGACTGGATGCCATGATCTTCATTTATTGAATGTTGAGTTTTAAGCCAGCTTTTTCACTCTCCTCTTTCACTTTCATCAAGAGGCTCTTCAGTTCCTCTTCACTTTCTGCCATAAAGGTAGTGTCATCTGCATATGTGAGGTTATTGACATTTCTCCCAGAAATCTTGATTCCAGCTTGTGCTTCATCCAGTAGTTAAATAAGCACGGTGAAAATATACAGTCTTAACATACTCCTTTCCCAATTTGGAACCAGTCTGTTCTTCCATGTGCAGTTCTAACTGTTGATTCTTGACCTGCATACGGATTTCTCAGGAGGAAGGTCAGGTGGTCTGGTATTCCCATCTCTTTCATCACTGTATAATCATAAGGGATTTGATTTAGGTCATACCTGAATGATCTAGTGGTTTTCCCTACTTTTTCAATTTAAGTCTGAATTTGGCAATAAGGAGTTCATGATCTGAGCCACAGTCAGCTCCTGGTCTTGTTTTTATTGACTGTATAGAGCTTCTCCTTCTTTGGCTGCAAAGAATATAATCAATCTGATTTCGGTATTGACCATCTGGTGATGTCCATTTGTAGAGTCTTATTTTGTGTTGTTGGAAGAGGGTGTTTGCTATGACCAATGTGTTGGCAAAGCTCTATTAGCCTTTGCCCTGCTTCATTCTGTACTCAAAGGCCTAATTTTCCCGTTACTCCTGGTATTTCTTGATTTCCTACTTTTTAATTCCAATCCAATCTTTTTTGGGTGTGAGTTCTAGAAGGTCTTGTAGGTCTTCATAGAACCGTTCAACTTCAACTTCCTCAGCAGTACTGGTTGGGGCATAAACTTGGATTACTGTGATATTGAATGGTTTGCCTTGGAAACAAACAGAGATCACTCTGTCGTTTTTGAGATTGCATCCAAGTACTGCATTTTGGACTCTGTTGTTGACCATGATGGCTACTCCATTTCTTCTAAGGGATTCCTGCCTGCAGTAGTAGATATAATGGTCCTCTGAGTGAAAGCCCATTCCAGTCCATTTTGCTGATTCCTAAATTGTTGATGTTCACTCTTGCCATCTCCTGTTTGACCACTTCCAATTTGCCTTGATTCATGGACCTAACATTCCAGGTTCCTATGCAATACTGTTCTTTACAGCATCGGACCTTACTTCTATCACCAGTCACATCCACAACTGGGGTTTTTTTTTTTTGCTTTGGCTCCATCTCTTCATTCTTTCTGGTGTTAGGTCTCCACTGATCTCCAGTAGCATATTGGGCACCTACCAACCTGGAGAGTTCATCTTTCAGTGTCCTATCTTTTTGCCTTTTCTTACTGTTCATGGGGTTCTCTAGGCAAGAACACTGAAGGGGTTTGCCATTCCCTCCTCCAGTGGACCACATTCTGTCAGACCTCTCCACCATGACCCATCTGTCTTGGGTGACCCTACACAGCATGGTACATAGTTTCGTTGAGTTAGACAAGGCTGTGGACCATGTGACAATCCCATTTACCATCACATTAAAAAGAATAAAATACCTAGGAATAAACTTACCTAAGGAGACAAAAGACCTTAACTACAAAAACTATAAGATGCTGATGGAAGAAATCAAAAATGACACAAACAGATGGGAAGATATAACATGTTCTTGGATTTGAAGAACTGGTATTGTTAAAATGACTATACCGTCCAAAACAATCTACAGATTCAATGCAAAATGGCATTTTTCACAGAACTAAAACAAAAAAATCTTAAAATTTCTATAGAGAACAAAACACCCTGAAGATCCAAAGCAAATTTGAAAAAGAAAAATGGAGATGGAGGAATCAGTCTCCTTGATTTTAAGCTATATTTTTTGGGCTCCAAAATCACTGCAGATGGTGACTGCAGCCATGAAATTAAAAGATGCTTACTCCTTGGAAGAAAAGTTATGACCATCCTAGATCAGTTCAGTGCAGTTCAGTCGCTCAGTCGTGTCCAACTCTTTGCGACCCCATGAATCACAGCACGCCAGGCCTCCCTATCCATCACCAACTCCTGGAGTTCACTCAGACTCACGTCCATTGAGTCCGTGATGCCATCCAGCCATCTCATCCTTGGTCGTCCCCTTCTCCTCCTGCCCCCAATCCCTCCCAGCATCAGAGTCTTTTCCAATGAGTCAATAGATGTTTTTCTGGAACTCTCTTGCTTTTCCGATGATCCAGCAGATGTTGGCAATTTGATCTTTGGTTCCTCATAGAGGATATTAATAATATGTTTATGTGTGTTAAGTTGCTTCAGTTGTGTCCGACTCTTTGCAACACTATGGACTGTAACCCATCAGGTTCTTCTGTCCATAGGATTCTTCAGGCAAGAATGCTGGAGTGGGTTGCCATGTCCTCCTCCAGGGAACCTTCCTGACCCAGGGATAAAACCCATATCTTTTACATCTCCAGCATCAGCAGGCAGATTCTTTATCACTAGTGCCACTCGGGAAGCCCATCAATAACATAGGATGATATTAGAGCATCTTTGGGGAAAAATCATCTTATCACCCTATTGCAACAGCTATTTTTAAAACAGACAGATATTCATTTAAAACAAAGGAGTTACTTCTGAGTTATAACAAATCTGTCTGGTCACAACAGCCACAGAAGACCCAGGAGTCACAATGACTCACTTCCAATGCAAGGGGCATAGGTTCAGTCCCTAGTTAGAGAACTACAATCCCATATGTTATGCAGCACAGTGCCCCCCCCACCCCCCGCCCCTGCAAAAAAAAAAAACCAAAAAACCTAATATTATGCTAAACTATATAAACTGGATTGTGGAACAAATCCTAGTACATAAGCTGTCTTTGGTTATACCCATTTTACTATTGTATTCCATTTTTATTTTCATAATTTTAGATGGATATTGAGAATACTTCTCAGAGCAGAAAATCCAGATCATTAAGGGGATAGAAACTAGATCTGAGGAAGTGAAATGAAAATATAATTGTCCTGTGATCTCTGATTCACTTCTAAAATTGGTGACATCTTGGTCCTGAGACCCACTTGGCTGAGTTTTTAATGCCACTAATAAGTTCATTGCTCAGCCTGCAAATCCACCACTGCATTAGCAGCAAGGAACACTGTAAGGGGGGAATCAAAATGAGCAAACTGTAATTAGGTATGCCATGTCACCAGAGAAAGTAATTTACTAAAGGGATTACCATGATTAAAGATGCATTCTCCTTAAATAGAGATTGTTTTCTTCTATTGATTTGTCCCAATCAATTCCCCCTATGTTATGCAGTATTCCAGTTGGACAGCAATTTCTGTTGTCTTTTTAATTTCTCTGCCAAGAGATTACAGAAAGTAAGTCGAGCTTCTGCAGTCACTACAATTTCCTCACAAATGGAAGAAGTATTAACAGAGGACTATAGAGACAGATTACAGCTTAGGTCACCCAGGGGAGAAATCCGAAGCCCCCTTTTGACTAACAACAAGGTAAGTAATCCTCAAATCTTTTTTTCCCCTTAGTATTAAGCCTAAGACCAAGTTTAGGAGGCCTCCTTTTCAATTTGACTTTTTTTTTCTTTTTTTGGCTTCACCTTTCTCATGCCCTAGGCAGGCAGGCAGAATGTAGAGGGTACAGGGCCCTGGATACAGACTTAGGCAGCATTCTTCACCCCCAGTCTCTCTCAGCCTGCCTTGTTTACCTCGTGACTTTTTTCTCTTTCCCTAAAACCTCTTCTAACCCTTGCCGTTTCCATAGTGCTCTTTGGGCAGAAAATAGGACTGAAAATGTATCAAATTCTGGGTCCTTATATTTGTTACAAATACCTGAGTTGTTCTGAAAGATGTCATTTTAAATGTGATATCACTGATAACCCCTTGAGGTGGACGAGTGGCAGCCAGGGCTGAATGGAAGGGTTTGTGTTATGTATGGTTAGTCCAGTGTAATTAACTAATTACTTGCTGAGCACTAGGAACATTTATTGATGTCCTGAGAACCATGCAGGCCTGGCACTGTGGTTCTCACAGACGACACCCATCCTCAAGGAGTCCATCTGGGGAAGCGCAGACCATGAGTCTGAACCGGGAGCCTGTTGTTTGCTAGACACTATACCAGGTGCCATGGGGGATACAGAGATGAGGAAAACTCAGTCGTCGGCCTCGAGGACCTCTCTATCCTGTCAGGAAGAAGAGACAGGAACAAAAATCACTGTATCCAGGTTAGAATAGGGAAGTGCCACAAGAAAGGGAGGAGCTGAGTGCAGTGGGGGTTCTGCGCAGGGGTGGAGCCTGACCCTTGCACCTTTCTAGTTCTGCCTGTAAGCAGAGAATCCTTGGTTACTGAGCACCAAAGTTGCTTTTGAACTGTGGTGTTGGAGAAGACTCTTGAGAGTCCCTTGGACTGCAAGGAGATCCAACCAGTCCATTCTGAAGGAGATCAACCCTGGGATTTCTTTGGAAGGAATGATGCTAACACTGAAACTCCAGTACTTTGGCCACCTCATGAGAAGAGTTGACTCATTGGAAAAGACTCTGATGCTGGGAGGGATTGGGGGCAGGAGGAGAAGGGGACGACCGAGGATGAGATGGCTGGATGGCATCACGGACTCGATGGACGTGAGTCTGAGTGAACTCCGGGAGATGGTGATGAACAGGAGGCCTGGAGTGGCTGTGATTCATGGGGTCGCAAAGAGTCGGACATGACTGAGCGACTGAACTGAACTGAAAGTTGTACTGCTTCTTAAGTGAGAAGGACGAGAAGTATGAGAAGATATGTAAACGTGATTTCTAAATCTTGACGTGCTCTACAAGTGTGTTATTTTTTTAATATAAATTTATTTGTTTTAATTGGAGGCTAATTACTTTACAATATTGTATTGGTTTTGCCATACATCAACATGAATCCGCCACGGGTGTTCTTTTTTTGTTATTTGAGAAAACCATAAATATTAGTCCTCTCTCTGGAGAGACATTGCGCTAGAGCCTAAGTAAGTCTCTCCTGCTTTCCCACCTCCCAGCCCACCCCACCTCTCCTCTCTCTCTCTCATCTTTACTGTGTGATGACCTATGGAGCTCAGGGAAGGATCTTGTTGTGTCCTTTGGTCTCAGTCACTGACTGACTGGAAGCCTAGGTCAGTAACTCAGGGCCGGATGTGAGTGGGTGTGGAGGGCCCCCTGCCCTCTCGCGTGGGGCGCTCCGTCGCTGCATCATTTCCAGCACACCGCTTCACTGGTGGTCGGCGTATCTGAGCACAGGCATGGTGGGCCGCAGCCGCTCTTCAAATGAAACCCTAAACCCTTTCAAACACTCAGCAATCTTTCTACTTTCTCTGCTTGCGAGGCTCCGAAGCTTTCCCTCCGTACATTTTTCCAGCATAATGTGTGATGCCAGTTAGTCCAGAGAGATTTATGAGAATGTCATTTACATGTAGTCTCCCTTAAAAAGGAGTTCCCTATCCCCTGGAGTTTTTGCCACTAATTATCTGTCAGTTTATTTGCACATTTTACGAACTGAAGAGCAAATATATGCCCACTTAAAAACAAACACACGTGGATGGATTCTTTTGCCAGTCCTGATTATTCAAATACAGACAAAAGTCAGAGATAATCAAAGAGGTTGGATGCAATGAGCCAAGGGTGTGACAAAATCTCATATTCTCATTCCTCCTTAAGGAAAGGAAAGGAAACTTCCTTCAACAATGTAGGACATGTCTTACTGAGACATTAAACACATATACCACTTTCCGAAGAGTTTCTGGCCTAGAGGCTCTACTGTGTTAGCCTTGATCACTTTCCAACTTCCCTCACTACCTACCCACCCCCTGCGCCTCCACGCCTGTCTAAAAATACCAACTCACCTTGGGTAAGAAGCTGTAGTTTCATCCAGTAGATTGGTAAACAGCCTATCAGCCTGAATGACTGAAATTAGCAAGGCTAATGCAATGTCACTATTCAAAACAGCACCAATTTGGAATTTCTTAATGGCCTCAGGAGAGGGAGTCTTTATACATCCTACAATCTCTCTTCATTCTTACCTAAATTCCTTCTCATAGATGTTATGAATGGCCTGTTTTGTAGCCAACACAAACTTTGTCCAGTAAAATAATGTCAAGAACTCAGAATGAAAAGAGATTAGCTGTTCCTGGCTCCTGTTATTTTAAAGCAGAAATAACTTTGGCTTCTACTGATTCATAGACAAAGCTTGAAATGCAAAGCATGCTCAACTCCAGATTCAGCATGAAAAGGACCTTAAAATATGCCCAAGTGCAAGTAATGGACTTATTAAAGGGAAGAAAAGAGGCACTTTTCACAGACTCCCAAGCTCTTTAGTCCTGTCATATCAGTAATCTTGCTTAAGAATTTCATTCTATTTACATTTCTTCTCCCTTTAAATAACCTCAGGACGCACATGGCATCAAGTATTGAAGCTTGTAAGACATTAATTTCTTTATGTTAATAATGGAGAAGGCATGTAAAGTGCACAAATGACAGAACTTGGCGCACTTGCGGCGATTTCAATGGGAACTAAAAATCAGTTCTGTATTTTTCATTGAACACCTGATAATTCATCAACACATATTTGGGGAAGCAAACTTCCAGTGGCTTCTTTGGACTCCTTTTGGCATTGTTCCAGACCAAATGCATTCTCCATTAGGAAATTTAGTTTATATTTGATGACAAAAGCATGAACTGCACCATTTGAGTGATTATGAAAACCTGTATAAATTCATAATAATATGGCTTGAAAGCCATAGTACATAAAATACAAAGTTCTAAAATATACACATGGCACACACATATAGACTTTCTGTTTTAACCTAAGAGAACTCAAAAGAATGAAATTAGGCCCTGGAAAACTTCTGGGCATCTTGGAATATTTGTGTAAAATCAAAAAGGTGAAGGAGTCACAAAAAACCTCCCAAGCAGCATTAAAATAAGGAGGCCACCTGGCTCAGTTTCCCTTAGAGGTTTGAGGTTCTAGTCTTGAGTTTCCCCAAGATCAAGAATAAATGAGGAGGTGGGAGGGAGGTTCAGGATGGAGGGGACACATGTATGCCTATGCCTGATATTGTAATTATCCTCCAATTAAAATTAATAAATAAATTTAAAAACAAAGAATAAATGACTTGATGTCTGTGCCTTAGTCTCCATCTGCAATATAGGTAATGTGCTAAAGTAGAACTCAGATGGAATTTGCACAGCCAGGTCCATTCTGGAGAGATGCTAGTCTTCTTCCACTGGATTAGTTTGAAATGAGGATCACCATCATGGAGCTGTCCCGGGAATGTTAGGCTCTAGAAGGGCAGTGTCAGAGACTGAGGGTCCTGGGTTCCTAACCCATTCTCCCAGGTCCCTCACCTACTAGCTATGTGACCACATTTTAAAAAATCTGAGCTCTTGATTGCTAATCTGAAAAGCTAACATAATAGCACTGCCTTCACAGGTTTATTGAGGGAACTGACTGAAATAATACATAAGTTCGAGTTTGTGGACCAAAGCGAGGGAAATGGTCAGGAACAAAGAAAAAAAGACAACTGAAAAATGTTTCTGTTCCCTGAATAGGCTGAGTTGGGGTATATTTAAATTTTGTTTAGGAAGCAATAAATGAAGCTGTGCTACAAGAATCCAAAACACTTGGAGGATGAAAGAGGCAGGCTGGCTATCTAATGCTATGGAAACAAGACAACTCAACTTTCTTTTTTAGAAAGTCAGTCCAATTGATTAGTGTCTAGATAGTTAGATTGAGTTTGAACATGCAATTAGTGGTACTTAATGTTACATATCTAGAGCCAGATATCCTGGAATGTGAAGTCAAGTGGGCCTTAGAAAGCATCACTATGAACAAAGCTAGTGGAGGTGATGGAATTCCAGTTGAGCTGTTTCAAATCCTGAAAGATGATGCTGTGAAAGTGCTGCACTCAATATGCCAACAAATTTGGAAAACTCACCAGTGGCCACAGGACTGGAAAAGGTCAGTTTTCATTCCAATCCCGAAGAAAGGCCATGCCAAAGAATGCTCAAACTACCGCACAATTGTACTCATCTCATATGCTAGTAAAGTAATACTCAAAATTCTCCAAGCCAGGCTTCAGCAATATGTGAACCATGAACTCCCTGATGTTCAAGCTGGTTTTAGAAAAGGGAGAGGAACCAGAGTTTCCAGTTGAGCTATTTCAAATCCTGAAAGATGATGCTGTGAAAGTGCTGCACTCAATATGACAGCAAATTTGGAAAACTCAGCAGTGGCCACAGGACTGGAAAAGATCAGTTTTCATCCCAGTCCCAAAGAAAGGCAATTCCAAAGAATGCTCAAACTACCGCACTATTGCACTCATCTCACACGCTAGTAAAGTAATGCTCAAAATTCACCAAGCCAGGCTTCAGCAATATGTGAACTGTGAACTTCCAGATGTTCAAGCTGGTTTTAAGAAAGGCAGAGGAACCAGAGATCAAATTGCCAACATCTGCTGGATCATGGAAAAAGCAAGAGAGTTCCAGAAAAACATCTATTTCTGCTTTATTGACTATGCCAAAGCCTTTGACTGTGTGGATCACAACAAACTGTGGAAAATTCTGAAAGAGATGGGAATACCAGACCACCTGACCTACCTCTTGAGAAATCTATATGCAGGTCAGGAAGCAACAGTTAGAACTGGATATGGAGCAACAGACTGGTTCCAAATAGGAAAAGGAGTACCATCAAGGCTGTATATTGTCACTAATTATTAGGGAAATGCAAATCAAATGTACAATCAGATATCACCTCACACCAGTCAGAGTGGCCATCATCAAAAGTCTACAAACAGTAAATGTTGGCGAGCAAGTGGAGAAAAGGGAACCCTTCTGCACTGTTGGTGGGAATGTAAGTTGGTACAGCCACTATAGTGAACAGTGTGGAGGTTCCTTAAGAAACTAAAACCAGAACACATGTATGATTCAGCAATCCCACTCCTGGGCATACAGTCAGAGAAAAATGTGGTTCAAAAGAATACATGCACCCCAATGTTCACTGCAGCACTATCCACAATAGCCAAGAACCAGAATCAACCTGAATGTCCACAGACAGATGAATGGCCAAAGAGGCTGTGGTACATATACACAATGAAATAATACTCAGTCATTAAAAAGAATGGAATAATGCCATTTGCAGCAACATGAATTATCACAGTAAATGAAGAAAATCAGATTGAGAGAGACAAATATCATATGATATCACTTATATGTGGAATCAAAAAAAAAGAGATGCAAATGAACTTATTATAAAACAGAAACAGACTCACAGACTTAGAGAAGAAATTTATGATTATGGGGGCGGGGCAGGAGTGGGAGTAGGGATAGATTAGGAGTTTGGGACAAACATGTACACGCTGTTACATTTAAAATAGAAAACCAACATGGACCTACTGTATAGCACATGGAACTCTGCTCAATACTCTGTTAACAACCTAAATGCAAAAAGAATTTTTAAAAGAACAGATGCATAGTATGTATAACAATCAGTCCACTGTACACCTGCAGCTAACACAACATTGCTAATCAAATCTACTCCAATATAAAATTTAAAATTTTTAAATTATAAAAGCACAATAAATAAGCAAAGTGCATTCTCTGACCACAGTAAAAGTAAGCTAGGAAAAAAAAAAGTATGCTAGAAACAAAGAGCAAGGGATTTTCCTGGCAGTCCAGTGTTTAGGACTCCCTGCTTCCACTGCAGGGGGAGAGTGTCTCATCCCTTCTCGGGAAACTAAGATCCTGCAAGCCGTGGGGCCCATCCAAAAACAGCTAGCTCTTTGTGAAGACTAATTCAACTTACAAAATCTTTGCAATATGCATGCAAAAACTGAGAAATACCAGTATAAAAAACCAGAAAATCAATACCAGGAAAATACCAGGCAACCTACAGATATTAGAAAGATCATAAGGAGATGTAAAGAAAACCTTATGCCAACAAATTTGAAAGTTCAAGTAAAATGAACAAATTCTTAGAAAAACACTTACTAAAAAAACACTGAAAAAAACTTCCTAAAACACAAAAAGAAATAAGAAATCTAAATAAATCTATACCTATTACAATAAATGAATCCATATTTTAAAACTTTCCCACAACAAAATTTCCAGACACAAATAGTTTCCACCAGTGAATTTTTAGAGAATAACTGCAATCTCACAGAACTCTTCAGGAGAACAGACTGAAGAATTACTTCTTAACTTGTTTTATAAGTTCAGCAAAGCCTTCATGTCCAAACCAGGGAAGGACACCACCACAATTGAAAATTACAGGTTAATCTCTCTTGTGAACAAAAACACTCCACCACAAAACATTAGCAAGTGAAATCCAGCAAATATATGCAAAGGATAATATGCCACAACTAAGGTGAGTCATGCAAAGTTAGTTTATTAAGTAATGCAAAGTTAGCTTAACACTCAAAACATAAATGTAAAAATAAAACAAACAATAAATATAACAAAAGAGAAACATTCACAGATACAGAGAACAAACTAGCGGTTACCAATGGGGAGAGGGAAGAAGAGAGGAGGAAGATGAGAGTAGGGGGATTAGGAGGTGCAAACTACTATATATAAAATAAATAAACTCTGCTGCTGCTAAGTCGCTTCAGTCGTGTCCGGCTCTGTGTGATCCCATAGACGGCAGCCCATCAGGCTCCCCGTCCCTGGGACTCCCCAGGCCAAGAATACTGGAGTGGGTTGCCATTTCCTTTTCCAATGCATGAAAGTGAAAAGTGAAAGTGAAGTCACTCAGTCGTGCCCAGCTCTTAGCGACCCCATGGACTGCAGCCCACCAGGCTCCTCTGTCCATGGGATTTTCCAGGCAAGAGTACTGGAGTGGGGTGCCATTGCCTTCTCCCAAATAAGCTCTAAGTATTACATTGTACAGCACTGGGAATATAGCCAACATTTTATAACAACTATAAATGGGGTATAATCTATACCCTACAAAAATTTTGAAACACTATGCTATACATCTTTATCATGTACTATTGTAAACCAGCTATACTTCAAACTTTAAAAAGATCATTCAAAAAGAAAAAAATCAGTGTAATTCATCATATTAACAGAATAAATATAGAACAGTCATATGATCACCACAAAACAGGAAAACATTTTTATCTTTTTTTAAATTGGAGGATAATTTCTTTACAATGTTGTGTTGGTTTCTGCTGTTCAACAACAGGAATCAGTCATCAGTTTACATATATATATATAATTTCCCCTCCCTCTGAAGCCTCCCTCGTTCCTCCCATCCCACCCCTCTAGTCATCACAGAGCACCAGGCTGGGCTCCCAAAAAAAGGAAAGCATTTGATAAAACTCAGCACCAATTCATGATAGAAACCTGGCACACTGGGAATAAAAGTTAACTTTCTTAATCTGATTTTAAAATGTCTATGTAAATCCTACATCAAATAATGTACTTAATGGTGAAAGACGGCTTTTTCTCTGAGATAAGGAACAAGATAAGGATATCCGCCGTCACCACTTATGTTAAACATTCTGAGAGCATATCGCCAGTGCAATAATACTGGCTATTAAAGGGATAAAAAGTATAAAGACCGGAAAGTAAGAAATACAGTGTCTTTATTCATAGAAAACCTACTATCTACAAAAATCTAAAAACTATTTAATAAATGAATTTAGCAAGGTCACTAAAACAAAGTCAACAAATAAAAATCAACCATATTTTTACATCCTTACAGCAAATAATTACAAAGTGAAATTTTAAAATTCCAATTACAGTAACACAACTATATATTACCAGTGACATTAGTTTTTGGAAGATTTATAATGCCTATATCTCAGTATTTCTGCCCTTAAAGAGGTCAGTTAATGCTCAGCTCAAACTCATTGTTGTAGACTGCTCTAATTTTTTTTAAAGAATAAGAAAAGTAAAATTGAATATACAGTCTCCAAAAGTTTTAATGTTTGCTGAAATTCTTTTAAATTATTAAAGAGGTAAAAATAAAGTCATCTGTACACTCTAACACGTCTGTGTGTGTCAGTCGCTCAGTCATGTCCGACTCTTTGCAACCCCATGGACTAGAGTCCGCCAGGCTGCTCTGTCCATGGGATTCTCCAGGCAAGAATACTGGAGTGAGTAACCATTCCCTTTTTCCAGGGTATCCTCCTAACCCAGGGATCAGACCCGGGTCTCCTGAATGGCAGGCAGATTCTTTACCATCTGAGCCACCAGGGAAGCCCTACACTCTAACATACATATATATAAATATAAAAATATCATGTATTTCCTTGTTTAGCATCTCAAGATGAAATTTAAAGATAAAATAATCTATCTAACACAATTAAACAATAACTATATGTATATATCAACAATAACATGAGAGAAGTAAATAACAAAACAATACAGATTTCAATACACAAATACTCAAGCAAGATATAATATTCACACACGTACAGGTACATACACTGAATGAGACGGGTATGTTGTATTGATGTCTCAAACCAACTGGTGCTTTGAGCAAGTGATTTTTCTAAACACAATTAAGTATTAAATAAAATCTTTCCTTGCTTTACACAGAATTTTTAATCCTGGAAATTTCAGTGCATATGTAAAACCAATAAATATATTCTAGGCTCAGAAAAGTATAGAGAGTTTTTCAACTTACCTCTTCAGCAAAACATCTGAAAATTGCACAGGACCCAGGAATAATTCATCATTAAATGGAACACTCAGGAACATTGCCGGCCATCAGGCATTTCCAGTTTCTGCCCAGTGAATGCTGCTAGAGCCCCTTGCATATTTCTAGTATATTCCACAGGAAGCACATAACAACAGGAAGCAGTATCATGTGCATTTGAGAACCACTGACATAGTCCAGGCTCTAAACTCAGCTTTATCTCATGCTAACCATGAAAGCTGAAAACTCACTCAACCATGTACAGATCACCCCAACCAACACACATCATTTGCCTAACCTACACAGTCCCAAGCAGCAAGGACAAAAGTCTTGAAAGAATTGAGTTTTCTCTAAAAGTATCACTTTTTCTAAAAATAGTCATGGTTGTTAAAACACACACACACACAACATTAAGGGGGTTTCCCTGGTAGTTCAGCTGGTAAAGAATCCACCTGCAGTGCAGGAGATACTGGTTTGATTACTGGGTCAGGAAGTTCCCCTGGAGAAGAGATAGGCTACCCACTCCAATATTCTTCGGCTTTCCTGGTGGCTCAGATGTAAAGAATCTGCCCACAATGTGGGAGACCTGGGTTCAATCCCTGGGTTGGGAAGATCCCCTGGAGGAGGGCATGGCAACCCACTGCAGTATTCTTGCCTGGAGAATCCCTATGGACAGTGGAGCCTGGCAGGCTACCTTCTATGGGGTCACAAAGAGTCGGACACGACTGAGCAACTAAGCACAGCATTGATTTCATTTTGAACTGCTGATTGGGGGATGTACACCATAGTCTTTTAAATATTTAGGGTTTAAAAATCTGGATCTGACAATATTCAAACTCCCAATCAGAGTCTGTAATAACTTTCAGTAAAAAATCAAAATCTGTCAGGAAAGACTGTGCTCTAATCCTAGTTTTACCGTGTTACAATGTCATGCATAATTTTATTTGCTCACAAAATGTCATGCTTGTTATTCTGAAATAAAACATAGGAGAAAATTGAAAAAAGAACTATTTGCCCTAAACTGTTGTAGGGAAAAAAAGTTTCCGTTCAAAACTTCAAACTCTGCACTACACTTTTTTCTTTCTGTTTCTAAAATCTTATTGTACAAAATATTCAGAGAACTTAAAAGGAAAATTTGCAGCTGAACTTAAGAGTTAAAATGCCTGTTTTGCAAGTAAACACAGTCTAGAAAATTATTTAAAAGCCAGCTTTTTCTACAGTTCTCATTTCCCTTTTTATAATAAGTAAATTAATCCAACAATAAATAATGCTGAAAATTTTATTTAAAAACTGCTATTTTCCCATGCTACTTACTCTCAAGCCCTTGCACACCATGTGAATGGTTTTGAAGATAAAATGACCCAGGTTTGAACCCCGGATCTGCCACTTACTAGCTATGTGTCCCTGTACAAATTCTTAATTCAGTTCTTTACATGTAAAATACTTCCAGCCTTGCAATGTTGTGACAATGTGTAAAGCACCTTGCAGAGAGCTTTTCACATATTACTTGATCATTAAATAAGAGGCATGGTTGTTATTATTATAATTAGCTGTCATGTTTGCCTATACCTAGTCATTAACTCATTCAACTATTTTCTTCTGAGTTGCCCCATACAAAGTTTTTTTCTGGCTTGCAGAGCATTTTAAGATCTTGGGTAAATGCTATGCAACGCCGTTTGTGTTTAAAAGCCTCATCAGACTGCCTTAAGATGTACTGAAAAGAGGAAAAAGAAAGGCATTTATTAAACCACAGCTCAACAGTTAGAGAACACTAGTCACGTGATGGTAGCTTATAAAAATGCCATTTCTGCTACAACATTCTGATGATTTATTTGTCCCTGTCAGTCTCTTGAGATTTTACCTGGTTCTTGTTTTCAATCTTTTCAAGCAGAGCTAACTTCCAAACAAAACACATTTTGGTGGGTTTCCTGTGGTACTTTTCAGCACAAAGACTAATTTTTAGATATTTATGTGTCATATTTAGGTCACCAACTGGCACTTTGGAATCTACAAATAGCTCTCATGGTCTGGTTACCATGGTCACACTTTCTCTTTAACATGCTCACACACTCCATCTCACATCTCACACTTAACTGGTCCTGTCAACACACACCCATCTCCCAGCCCTGAAAGGATTCTTTGATCGCTAAGAAGTTAGTTTGTGAGGGCCTTAGTGGAAACAGAATGATTCATAACCTATTTGGGATCTCAAACCCCTTCAAAATTTTGAGGAAAAACTACTGACATTCTCAAACAAAAGTGGACATGCATATATAACCACATTTCATAGACTCCTTGACAAACCAGGAAGCTATGATTGATTTCAGTGTTTCTCAAACTCTTTTGAGTAGGATTTGCAATAAGAAACAGATCTGACATTAATACAGCCCATATCTACATAAATAAACATAAATACCCAAAACAGAAGTTACAGGAAACACTTATTTACATTTAGCATACACAATGGTTTCTGGTATTTTCTACCCTATTTCACTTTTCTACAAGGTTGCTTGAGATTCACTACATTGCTTTCTTATGACCCACAACCTTGAGAACAGTGCTCTGGTCTAACATTACTCCATTTTCGATGTAAGAAAACAAGATCCAAAGGGTTTTGTGCTAGGTCACTAATGAGTTAAGTGACAAAACAAGCAAAAACCTAACCATTCTCACTTCTGACCAAGGCTCCTTCCAAAATAAAGTGGAACAAAATTCTAAATAACAACTCCCCTCAAAAAGGCAGCTGGGGGGTTGAAGTTTAAAGCATCCTGATACACTTGGGAAAGTGAGAGTGTTTCCGTTCCAAATGATGGTGAATATTAACCTAACCTGAGCCTCCAGCTCTGTCTTAATTTCTTCTAAACCATGCCTCTGGCCTAGCATGACAGGGCATATAAGTACATTTTTTTTTTCTTTCCAGAAACCCTTTCTCCGGCTCCTGAAAACAACACAAGAAAGGCCAACATTCTCCCCGAGTTCATTTAAAACATTTTAAACAAACACGCACATGTTTTATTTGTCCATGAGAGTGTGGCTTACAAATAGCAGTGGACAGGTCCTCTTTGATTTACCAGGGCCATGCAAATCTCCCCGCTCAGGCTGTTTAATTAAAATTTAAACATCAAAACCACAGAGATCGAAATGTGGACATGAATGATCTAGAGCCTATTAGACCTAAATCTACAAACACCAGCTACGCCGGCTCCTTTTAAAGCCTCAATTATAGAGAGATGGTTTAAGAGCCTTCCTTACAGTGTGATAGATTAAAATACCAGCCTCCCTACCAGCATCAGGCTGTGTGTTTTTGGTTTGTTCGGTTGGTCGGTTTTTGTTTATTTTTAATATGGAACAAACATCACTGTCCATTACAAGTAAGACCGCACGCCAGAAAGTGTGGCCAAGGAACGGACTGAAGAAGGCCAAGCAAGCAGTCCTGCGCACAGGCGAGTCAGGAAAAGGCTTGGGGCCTGTGCGGGTCTCACTGATCACGCAAACAACTCGTCTCGGGCGTTGGGAAGGGTCGATGGTTACGAGTAACCCAACCGGAGTTGCGTACCACACATCAGCTGGGCATCCAAGCCCTGTGCCCAGAGGCAAAATGCTGCAATGTCCTCAAAGCAGAGCGCTCTGGAAGGAGAGAGTGCAGTGCAAATTGCTGCGCAGAGGCTTGGGGTGAGATCAGTGAATGCCTGCTGGGGGGCGGGACGGGGGGAGGGCGATGCAGCAGGCAAACCCTAAAATTAGCAGTAGGGGGGCTGGGGCTGGCCCAAGTGGTGCGCTGATGGAACGGCTGCCCTGGAGCTTTCCCCGGGAGCCTTGCTGCCTGAATATCCTGCACCTTCCTCCTGCACCCGACCGGGAGCAGCACCTACGCAGCACCAAGGACGGGCTCCTTCCCGGGAACAGGACTGGGGTACGCCCTGTAGCCTCCCGAGCCTGGAGATCTAGAGCTCCTCCCCCGTTTGCGGAAGAAAATGCAAGGAGCCTCGGAATTCAAAACCTCAGTATGCTCCAGAATGGTTGCTGAGCTTAATATTTGTCTGGCTCTCTTTAGAGACCCCTGTCCTTTCCTGAATTTTCCTTTAAATCTGTTCTGTCTTCCCCCATGCCTCAACAGAATTGGGGGATGTGGGGGGAAGGTGCTGGGGGATGGCCCAGGGATCTAGGGACAGAGGCTAGGGTTGGGGTGGGGGTAGAGTTTGCATCTGAAATTTTCTCTGCAAGATAAACACTTCTGAAGGTCAGTGACTGCTCCCTGTTGGATCCTCTTGAAAAGGTGAATCTTCATTAAAGGATTCTTGGTCCACATTTTTCTTAAGAACCCAGACTGTAAAAAGTCTGAAGTATTTCAGATATTGCAATTCCAATAATGCATTGAAGACCTATATATTAAGTAATGTGAACAGTCTTGAAATAAAAGCAAGCTATTATTAGGAAATTTGTGAAATGTAAATATGTGTTTCTCAGCCAGGATTAAATGAAGAATGCAAAAACGTTGTTATATTTAGTAGCACAAAAATGGAAAACTGAATGACACAGTATTTGGAAACCAGAAACCAGTTAATTTAAAAAGTCATGTTTATTATATAACTAGACTTTTAAAATAATATATGCACACTAATTTTAAACCAGCCATTTCATATACACTCACTATGTCCATGGAGTGACATCTTAACCCTAGCATCTTTTAGCCTTCCCTCTGCAGTCAGCCTCTTACCTTTATTTTCAGAATCTTTCATTCTCTCCCTCCTGCCTCTGCTGCAAAGGAGCAGGAAAGTCCGGCTGATTCTGCAACTCTGACTTTAGATCTATCATTCAGACAGTCAGCAGTCTCGGGGACAAAGTCCCTCAACGGAGGAGCACCAGGGCTCTGATAATTGCATGCAAGTCAGTGTGTTGGGTTATAATTTTGCTTATGCTGAAGCGGAAAGGATGGAGATGAAGGCAGACGTAAACACAAATTCCAAAACATGGCGTGGAACTGGATCTGGAGCCTAGGCTTGCCATTCCTGGCACTGTTTAGTGTCCTTCTCTCCAGAGAGATTTGATTCAAATTGAGAGGGGAATGTGTGTGCCGTGCACCAAGCTTATCCTCAAAAGGAGACCTTCATTTTGGAGGTGGATTAAGAGCCCTGTGCCATTTCTTTTTACATATTCATTCATTCAGCAAACATTTCCTTTACCTTTCTGTGGACAGGCTCTGTGCTAAGTACTGGGGATAAAACAGTGACAGAACCAGCCCCAGCCTTCAGGCCACTCACCAGCTGTTACAATGCATCATACAGTGCCATAAATGACCTGTATCTGCTGTATGGACCTAGATTATTGAACCCATTTCACCCAGGCGTAAGTTGGTACTCAAGGCTTTAAAGCCCCTAGATGGCTGAGACAGAAATGATCTGTGGAAAGCCAGACCAAGACTCCTCTGTTAGACAGCCAGGAATACTCAAGCAAACCTTTCAATCATCCAGTTCCAGCTTACTTTCAATCATTACATAGCTCCAATCCAGTCCTTCATTCATTCACACAACAAGTGGTTATCTGTGCCAGGCAAACCCCACCTGCTAGTGACTCAGGAGTGCAGGAAAACAGACCAAGAACCTGCTCTCGTGGCTGTCACATCCGGGTGGGAGGCTTCAGACAGGCCATAAACAAATAAATACAAACATGTAATTAATGGTGGTGAATGCTGTGAATAAAACTGAAGCATGATAATAAGGTAAAAGAGGTGCTATTTTAGATAGCGTGGCCAGGGGAGGTACCATTTAGCATACTTTTGTGGGGAATGGATCAGAGTTATCACAGTCCCTTCCAAAAACCTTCATTCAGAAATTGTTTTAAAAGTTCTGAACCTCACAACCTCCTTAGCTCCAAGTGCACTCACTAATGGACAGTGTTTATTCCCCATTATACAGATTGGTAAACTGATATTCAGAAAGATTAACTGACCCAATCCAGGCCCTCACTAAGTTGGAAGCAGAACAACAAAAAGAAATACATCCTTTTCCATACAGCAGAAACTAACACATCATTGTATATCAACTATATTCCAATAAAAATTATTTTAAAAAATAAACCAACCTATTACTTTCATCCCCAGTACAATACTGACATGGAAGTTTTGCTGGAGGGAGGAGAGGTAAAAAGGTGAAGACCTATCTCTACCACTATTACCTCTGTTGTGTAAGGCAGGTGATTTAACCTCTCTGTCACCAGTTTCTTCATCTGTAAAGTGGGGCTAATCATTCCTGCCCTGTGTATATTCCAGGCTGTTCAGGAGATCAAAAGAAAGAGTAGACATGCCACTTGGTAAACCAAGTTCTATATAAATGTAAAGTATAATTATCAACATACTTGGGCACATTAAGAGAACTAACTGCTAGTGTTTACCTGCTCATTTCTGCAGCCCAAGTTAAACACAGCTATGGAGCAAAAGCTTCTCATGGCCACTAGGGGTCCTGGAGTTGACTGCTAGCTGCTACAATTTAAAGACTCCTCCAAAGTATGGGGTAATTTTATTTATTTTTCCATCTTTCCTTGACAGTGCATAATAACTTTATGCTCATCTTTGAAAAAAAGGCCAATAAGAAAAATCTGCCCTCATTGGAACTCCTCACTGGCCACCAAATGGGCCAGGCTGGCTCATAAATCACCTCAAAGAAGAAGGCATCTCCATCTCCAAGGACCAAGACCAGGGCAGTCAAAACGTGCCCAGTTCAGAGCTCCTTCAGGGGCAGATAGGGTGAAGAAGGAAGTGCTAAGAGCCACCATCCAGGTACTCTTTCATCTAATAAATATTCATTATGCCAGACACTGCTCCGAACACAAAGAATAACACAGTGTTGAACAGAACATTCTGTTCTTAAAGAGCCTGTGGTCTCAGAACAAGAGCTTTCCACAAAGTCTGCTGAGGAAAGGCTTGGGTTTGAATAGGAGAGCAGAAAAGGCTGGGTCCAAACACAAGCTGGGATTGTGGCTCCTGAGATAGCTGGGATATGTTCCTGCACCTCTCTTAGTCTCTATTGCCTGATCTGTAAGATGCAGACAATTAAGGCACCTACCTTCTAGGGCAGGATGAGGCTCAAGTGAGTTAGTGCATGTCAAGTACACAGCACAAAACATAATGCATAAAGGGAGGGCTCCATAAATGCTGTTAAGACTAGTATTATCACCTACTGATCTGGATCAAGCATGCCCCTCTGCACCTCAGTTTCCTCGTAAAATGCAGAAAATAATAAACAGCTAATATGGCTACTGTGAGAATTACATATCAGGAAAACTATATAGCCCTGGCACACAGGATCAGCTCAAGCCCTGCCAGGCTCACTCCAGGCCCCTTTTAATCAAGCAGGTTTTCCAAGAACATGCTTCCCCTCATGATACAGATTTTACAGAAGCCTTAGACTGTCTGATTCTGTGGCCATTCTAAGCAGTGTTTGGTAATTCTCAGAAGTCTTGTCTGGCCCGCAGTAAACAAGGATGTGGCCACATCAAGGCCACACCCAGATGAGGAACAAGGATGAACTCAAGCCTTGGAGCTTTCCAGAACAAGGCAGTGTCTCTGGCAGACCCTACACTCCTATTAAACTGGTATCAATAACCATTAATAGAAATGATGCTCCATCTCAATATCCAAGTTTGGGGAAAGCGTCAGGCAGGCTCCACTGGCCACAAGTCCCTTCACAGCTCTGCCCAGTCCTTGTCTTCTCAGATGCCCACTTCTGAATCATTAGACTGGTGAGTCATGCCCAGCGAGGGAGGCCATCTTGAGAGCAAAACCAACAAGAATTTTCAAGAACAATGAGTGACACCCTGAACTGAAAGAGAATAAGGCTTTTCATTGTCCTAGCAAAATAACAATGGAAAAAAAAAAAAAAAACCGCTGCTGTTAACACTGTGGGTTCAACTGCCCAGCTGTAAATTTCACTGAGAAGAAAAACAGCAAAAAAAAAGCTTTCACGTTCCCTTGGAAATCTGAGAGCAAAAGAGACTTGGAGGCTCTGTCTCAAATTAGGCAAACCCAGTGATCTTTGGGTAGCTTGCCTGGACCCTCTTCTGGCTTAGTCATTCATTTTCGAAACATGCCTGGGTAGGGTGACAGGAGGGTGACTTCACCTGCACCACCACATTCGGCCCTCCCCCAGCCAAGCCTCTGTTTGGTTTGCTCAGCCGTCAGAGAGACGTCTGGAGTGAGAAAACTGCTGCCTGGGGGTGGGCGGGGGGAGGGGGAGTTGTGATCTGGGACACCGCAGAGGAAGGCAGCATGACTATCAGAAAAGCTGGATAGGCTCTGATGAAGCCAAGCCACAAGACAAGGGGAAGAGGATCCACACATGCAGTGCCTGCTCTGTGCCAGGCACCCTTCTCGTCAGCAGCACCATACATTTAAAGAGAACTTAATTGCCAAGCATGGCCTTTAAAGCAAGGACTTTCACAGCACACTGCCTAGGTTTGAATCCAAGCTTACTAGCTGTGTAACTTTGAAAACGTTACTTACCCTTTTTGTGCTGCAGTTTTCTCATTCATAAAATAGAGACTGTAAAACAGGGTTACTGTAAGAACTAACAAAATTAAAATATTCACATGTTTAGGACAATGGCTGGCACACAATAAGCTCTGCAGCATGCATGTTAACACTTGCTGATCCATCTCTTTTTTAATTTTTTTTTTTTTTTCTGGCCATGCTGCAAGGCTTGCAGGATTTTTGTTCCCAGACCAGGAATGGAACCTGTGCCTCCTGCAGTGGAAGCAAGGAGCCTTAACCACTGGACCACCAGGGAAGTCCCACCCCATCTTTTCAGATGAGAAAACTGAGGCAGCAAGAAGAAAGATTTGCTGAAGGACACGTAGCTACATGGTGGCAGAACCTGGATACTGCCTGTCATTGACTTCTCACAAACCCTGGGTGGGAAGTGACACCCTCTTCCTTCTATCAGTGAGAGCCTGGAAGGCAGAGAGCTTAGTAACCTGCTCATCACACAAGCTGGCAAATGGGAGAGTTAAGACTGAAAATCCCACATTCGCTGTCTTTAGAGCCTTTGCACATCCCACTAGGCCTGTTCTCAAGCATTAGCGTACATCAAAATGACTGCAGGGCTTGGTTATGCATAGGCTGCTGGGTGCCACCTCCAGAGTTTCTGATCGGGTAGCTCTGTGGTGGGGGGCAGGGACTGGCATTTCTGACAAGTTTTGGAGACACTGTTGCTGCTGGTCTGGAGCCTGCATTGCCTACAATCAGTCACCTTTATAAAGAACAGACAGTAGAAGGGATGGGGCCCAAAGGGTATGGGTCACCCTGGCAAAGGCTTGGTAACTCCCCTGGGCCTAGCAAACATACTTTGCATTTACTTGGTCCTTTGATAGTTATGATCTCATCTGATCTTTCCAACATCCCTAGGTAGTGATCATTCTCCCCATTCATTGTGATTTGTTTGTAGGAACATATGGTTAAGAAAATGGCAGTGAGAGCATAAACCACAGGTCACCTGACAAGTGTTCTGTTCTTTCCTCCAAGTAACTAATCCTGGAAGCACTACCTGCTGAAGGAGACTGACTCCACTTCCAACCTGTGACTTTACAAAGAATAACTTCAATTCAGGCAAGGGCACTTTGGCACACCACAGTTTGTGGGAGGTAATTTCTGGTGGAAAGAGCATAAGACACATTTTCTACCATCATTTCAAGGACTAGGAAAGGCTACTGCTCACAAAATACTTCCACCAACTATTTGCTCCCTGCTCGATAACCTAAAAGCTTTGATATTTGACTAAAATGTGATTCTCTATAAAAGATGAATGCAACTTGGGGGGTTCATTTCTACTGGAGCACAGCTTGTTCATTTAGAACAGCTTGCGTGGTTAGTATAGTTTTTAAAGTTGCTTGGACATATAAGCCACTATCTCATTAGTATCTAGAATATTTCAAGAATTCCTATAAGTAGATAAGAAAAAAAACAAACCCTCAAGAAAAAAATGGGAAAAGAAATAAACAGGCATTCACACATGTCTTCGTCACATATGGCCAATATTCATATGAAAACAATCCTCAGCTTCATTATTTGTCAGGGAAATTCAATATAAAACAACCAGGCAGTACCACTTCATACCCTTCAAAAAGGCAGACACCACTGAGTGTTAGCAAGGAAGTAAGGAATCAATATATATATATCCCAGAGGATTCGATTATTACTTATCCATTCATGTATTGTCATCCAAATAAATACATAAACATATTTGCATTCATCTTCTACATTCAGGATACAATGTTAAGCTGAAAAGATGCCAGAGATTCCCAGAAGCTATGCTACTTCTCACCTGTAGTCTCCTGGTGGGAAAAAAGAGGGGAAGGGGAGAGAAGGATACTGACATGGAAGGCCTTCCAGTTGGTCCAGAAGGGACTGCTGCCCCTGAGGAGGTTCCAGTCATGTTTCACCCCACCACCCACTGAACTTCCCATACTTCTGGTGTGATCATATGGTTGAACATCTGGACTAAAATTAATAAAAATAACCACCACCTGTGAGCTACTATGTACCAAGCACTTTATATACATTAACCCATTTAATCATCACAGTAACCTAAGACAGGACTATCATTCCTATCTTACATATGATAGATAAATGAGTTTTAGAAAGATTCAGCACCCTGCCCAAGATCACACCATTTATTAGTGTGCCACTCATCAATGGCAGCTTTAAATCACAGTCTGTCTGGCACCAAACCATACAATTATAGATGCCCTAAGTGATGTTGACATCATCATGAGAAATTCAGGCCACCTTTAAGAAAAATTAAACAAAATTTGGATATGGATTTCACCCATTGCATAATATTCATTCATTTTACTTCTTCCTTCTATGAGTATAGATATTGGAACATGTTTATTTTGTCTGACATGGAAGAAAGGAAGCCGTGTGTGGCTGAATCGGCCACACACCAGTCCTGTGAACTTCTTCAAGTTACCCCGTCTCTTGCCTCACTTTCCTCATCTCTAAAATGCAGGAAATAAATACCATCCATCATCCTTCTTTCCAAGGTTTGTTAACATCTAAACAAAACCTCATAGTTGAGCTATTCTGTAAACTGTAAAGTGTCATATAACATAAGACATTTTAATGGCCTCATCTCCAGGTTGGGGGTGGGGGGAAAATAGGGAAATATAGTGATCAGCCAAGATCCTACTGAAGAAAAGAGAGGTGTGGCGTGGCAGTGGGCCCTGGGAATCCATGGGTGATGTCTAGGATGGGAACAGAGAAGAGGAGAGGATGGCTGTGTACCTGGGTTTAAAAATTGTAAAACTAGAAAACTTATCCTAACCCAATTCACTGAAGTAGGAATATCCATTTATTCCTTTTTTGTAAAACATTCACACAACATCCTGAGTAACATTATGCATGTAAGTATCACTAAAGCAATACTTGTTGCAATTCCCAATCTATTCAACTACTCAGGCAAGCTGAAAAACAAAAGGGGGGGTGGTCAGCCTTCAGACCTACTAAGTTTCAGCAACCGTTTGATGCAAGGAGAAAGGAATTTATTTGGCTCACTGACTAAAAGTAAGAATACATCCTTTGAAAGCTCGCAAGATGACAATGCCAAGCCACAGAGTCTCCCTAACTATCCATAATTGAAAAGCTTGTTTCTAACACGATAAATGAATATTTGAAAATTGTTTTTGCCCTTTGTCAAATTTCTCTTTAGAATGCTTACTATGTGCCAGCACTTTACAATCATTAACTCATTAATTCATTTAATCTTCCAAACGACCCTGGGGCGGAGGTGCAGATGACCCCAACACCAACGACAGGGCCCTGGTGCAGTCTCCCTGTGGCCCCGGTCAGCCACTTTAGAGCTCAAGGCACGTGAGCCTCGCAATAAGGAGGCTCGCATGATGGAAACAGATGACAAGGACAAGGCAGGACACACACACACACACAAGCAAACAGGTGTCTTAAAAGGACCGAATCCTGACTTAGCTTGGTGGGGGATCCAAAGATGAAGTGGATGAGAACTTGCCTACATGGAACCTATAACAGCAGATGAACAGTGACAAACGCCCTATGGATGACAAAATACCGAAAGAGAGGCTACAGGTGGCACGAACCCCCGGAAAGGCTTCACAGAGGACATGGCATTTGTGCTACTCCTGAGTGTAGGAATTGGCCAGGCTGAGAGACCAACGCATGGCCACTGCAGATAGAGAGAAAGCAGTGAGCCAGCATATCGGATCAGGCCCCTGTGCTCAGAACATGCCGGGAACATGCAGTGCCTTCCCAGCTCACTTGGAATAAAATCCCAACTGCTTGTCACATCCTACTCAGACCCTGAGCAGGCCCTGTCTTCCTTACTTTCCCCTTGCTAAGCTCAGGCACTGGGATGCTATCCACCTGTTATTGCCTCTGGCAGGATGCTCTAACCCTGGCTCCATGCTGGGGTAACTCCTGATCGGTCTTCAGGCTCCACTGCAATGGCACCGCCTCAGAGACCCTCCCTGGCCACCTTCCACGTAAGCCAGGATCCCTGTACCTTTTTGCCTCTCCCAGCAGATGATCTGACTCCTGCCAGGTACACATGGCAATTTGTAATGGGGATTTTTACCGGTCTGACGTGTGTAATGTAGGTTCCCCTTCTGGAAGTAGTTCCACGAGCTGTGGCCTTGTCTATTTGGTTCTCTCCCGGCCCTGACACACTGGGGAGCTCAATAAACGTTTTGGAATGAATGAAAGCAGTAAGTCAGTGACTGAATACATGTGAGTGAAGGCCTAGTTGACGACAAGGTGGAATGTATTTGGGAAATAGGTAACCGTGACTAGAGCGTACATGATAACAGGTTGGAAAGGAGGTGGGTCCAGATGGGGAGGACCTAAAAGGCAGACCTGGATCGGATTAATTCCCCCAACGGGTACTGCATTGCAGGTGCCGGCGAGGTGTTTGAGGGTGGGGGGTGCAAACTGTTTCTCCGAGGCACCCCGGATTCTCCCTAAGAGCCAAACGGACACACTGGGATTCCTCGGGAAACAAACAAGCTGCAGCCACCTGGGCCAAGGGGAGATGCTCACGGGTGCAGGGGGTGGAGGGGCGGCCAGAGGACTGTCTTTGAGCGACCCCGGGGGAGCTCCGGTACTGGTCTAATCCCTGCGGCCAAGGGTCAGGATGGAGGGTGGCCCAGGCAGGGCCAGACATCCAGGCGGCGTCGCCCCCGCCCGCGGGTCCCGGGGAGTTGCAGGGGTGGGTTGGGGGCCGAGAACCCAGCGGGAGATGCCACCTACGGCCTTTGGGGCCGCCGCAGCCCCCCAGCAGTCGAAGGCCGGCGCCCGCGGCGCGCAGTAACAGGTCCCGCGGCCGCGCCCACACTCACCCTGCGCAGCCTTGGAAGCCGAGCGCGTCCGCCAGAGCCGCCGGGTCGCCTTCCACGGCCGCAGCGAAGAAAACAGCCTCCGGCTCTTCTTGCCGCTCTTCTCAGTTGCTCCCATCTGTGCGCCCGCACCCCTCCCCCGCCGCCCGCCGCCGCCCGAGGGTCGCCTCCCGCTTCCCCGGCCGCCGCGCGTCTGCCAGGCGCCCGGCCGTCGCGGGGGAGGACGCGGCCGCGCGGGGAGGAGCTCGCGGTCGGGTGGGGGGCGGGGGATGGGGGGGCGGGTACCGCGCTCGCGCCGAGCCTGGGGGCGCTGCCGGGATGCGCCAGCCCCGGGGAAGCGCTCAGCAGCTCACGGCTCAATGCTTTAGTCATTCGTCCTTGATTCCGGAGGTGTCGACAGATCGCCCGACTACAGCTCGGCATCATTAATTAACACACAAACCCCTGGGATATGTGCTGATTTTTATCCCCAGATTACACATGAGAAAACTGAAGCTCCGAAAGGTCAGGTAGTTGACCGGGAGATCAGTCTCTAAACCATGCAGATTCCTAAGTCCTCGGCTCTAACTGCATCTGTTCATCCCTTTCTAGTACCTCAGGATGATTCCACGTTATGTTCGAAGTTTTTTTTGAAGTGTGATAGATATTCCCGCTTTCTTTATATAACAGATTAAGAATCACCTGTTTTTCTCTCTCTTTTTAAAGAACCTAGTCTATTTCCGGGGACTTTTACACATATGCCATTAAACCTCATAGTACCGCTGTGGGGTAGGAAGCATTTGCCCATTTGCCAGATGAGGAAACTGAGATGTCAGAGCTGAGGTAGTCCAGCCTTCTCACCACTTTGTCTCTGTAGCGATTTTGCTTGTAGTTGGGCGAGTCCAAGAGAAGAAGAGCAAAACCAAGACTCCTTAACAGGGCCTGGCTGCAATAGTTAATAGCTCATGTGTATAGAATGCCTTTCGTGTGTCGGGTTTTACATACATTATTTAACTCTCCCAATGTTACTCGTGGGAGAGAAATTATTAATGTCTATGCTTAACACAGGGCTTCCCAGGTGGAGCTAGTGGTAAAGAATCCACCTGCCAGTGCTGGAGACACAAGAGTCAGTGTTTGATCCCTGGATGGGGAAGATCCTCTGGAGTAGGGAATGGCAACCTACACCAGTATTCTTGCCTCAAAAATTCCGTGGGCATAGGAGCCCGGCAGGGTGCGGTCCATGGGGTGGCAAACAACTGGACAGGACTGAGCACATATATCCATATATACACTTAACAGATGGGGGAAACTGAGCATTAGAGAGGTCAAGTTACATATATAAAGCCTTAATAAAGTTTCTATATTCGGTTGAATCATGCCATTTTTGTAGGTTTAAACAAAAAGCCCAATTTATTATAGGACAGTTTCACCAAATGATCAAAATTTAAATAACCAAAGGAGGCAACTGATAATGCATCTAGATCATACACAGAGAAAGATAAATATATATATATATGTGTGTGTGTGTGTGTGTGTGTGTGTGTTTCAGGACTTCCCTGGTGCCACCTTCGATCCCTGAGTTGTGAAGATCCCCTGGAGAAGGGCATGGCAACCTACTCCAGTATTCTTGCCTGAAGAATTCCATGGACAAAGGGGCCTAATGGGCTACAGTCCATGGGGACTGCAAAGAGTAAGACATGAGTAAGCAACTAACGCTTTCTTTTTTTCATATATGTTTCATATATGTTTTTTACATATATGTATAGCCAACAGATTTTTGTCAGTGATAAACTGTTGAAGTTGATCATTCTATTGGTAAGAAAATATCCAAGTTTTAGAAAATACATACTAAGATATTTAGGAATAAATGGTCCTGATGCATTTAATTTTCCTTCAAGTGCTTTACAAAAGAAGTTTCATATATATGTTTGCGGAGAGGGGAGAAACGAATGATAAGGCAAATACAGCAAAATCATAACAATAGATGAATCTGTATAAAGAGTATATGAGTGTGCTTTGTACTACTCTTTATTCTTGCAACTTTTCTGTAAAACTTCAACTTATTCCCAGGTGAAAGGGTAAAACAACCTTTGTTTCCTAGAAAAAGAAAATAAAGTGGGAAGACTCACTGTACCTGATATTAAGGCCTACTATAAGGCTATATTTATCAAAACAGTGTGGTCTTGCCAGAGGGATAGATGCACAGATCAGTAAATAACTCAAAAACAGGCCTATACATGTATAGTCAACAGATTTTTGACAAGGATGCAAAAGCAGTTCAGTGGAGGACAAGCAGCTGTTTCAACAAATAATGCTGAAGCAAATGGACATGCGTTGGCAAAAAAAAAAAAAAAAAAACCTTGATGTAACCCCACACCTTGTATGAAAGTCTAGGAGATGGATTATAGACTTAAATGTAGAATTATAAAACTTCTAGGGAAAAATAAGAGTAAATCATCTGTGATCTGGAATACAACAGAATGGTATCACCAAATGCATGATCCATACAAGAAAAGGCTGACAAATAGGACTCTATAAAAATTAAATACTTTTGCTCTGTGAAAGACCCTTTTGAGAGAATGAAAATATAAGCTACAAAATGGACAAAAAATCCTTATCCAACAAAGGACTAGTATTTATAATATATAAAGAATTTCAAAACTCAGCATTTAAAAAAATCCAATTAGAAAATGTGCAAAGGGACTTACTTCCCTCATGGCTCAGAGGTTAACAATCCACCTGCCAAAGCAGGGGACACCGTTTAATACTTGGTCCAGGAAGATCCCCATGTCACGGGGCAACAAAATCCATGTTCCGTAACTACTGCACTCGCACTCCAGAGCCCATGCTCTGCAACAGGAGAAGCAACCGCAGTAAGAAGCCTGCAAATCACATTGAAAAACACCCCTGCTGGCTACAACTACAGAAAGCCCAGGCAACAGTGGAGATCCAGCACAGGCAAATATGAATAAGTTTTTTAAAAATTTAATTGGAAATGTGCAAAAGACTTGAGCAGATATTTCAGTAGAGAGGATGGACACACAAATGTCAAATAAGCACATGAAAAGCTACCCAGCACCATTAGCTATTAAGGAAATACAAGTTAAAATGATACATTAGTGCATACCTATTAGAATGGCTAAAATGAAAAATAGTGATAACGCCAAATGCTGGTGAGGATGCAGAGGGAGAAACTGGATCATTTATACATGGCTGATAGGAGTGTAAATGGCACAGCCACTTTGGAAAAGAATTTGGCTGTTCTTATAAAACTAAACTTGGGCTCTAAAATCACTGCAGACAGTGACTGCAGCCATGAAGTTAAAAGACGCTTGCTCCTTGGAAGAAAAACTATGACAAACCTCAGTTCACAGTTCAGTTCAGTCGACAAACCTAGACAGCATAATAAAAAGCAGAGACATCACTTTGCCAACAAAGGTCCACATAGTCAAAGCTATGGTTTTTCCAGAAGTCATGTACAGATGTGAGAGGTGAACTGTAAAGAAGGCCAAGCACCAAAGAATCGATGTTTTCAAACTGTGTGCTGAAGAAGACTCAAGTCTTGAGAGTCCCTCAGACAACAAGGAGATCAAACCAGTCAATCCTGAAGGAAATCAACTCTGAATATTCATTCCAAGGACTGATGCTGAAACTCTAATACTTTGGCCACATGATGTGAAGAGCCAACTCGTTGGAAAAGATCATGATGCTTGGAAAGATTGAGGGCAAGAGGAGAAGGAGGCAACAGAGGATGAAATGGTTGGATGGCATCACCGACTCAATGGACTTGAGTTTGAGCAAGCTCAGGGAGATAGTGAAGAACAGAGAAGCCTGGCGTACTGCAGTTCATGTGGTTGCAAAACGTGAGACATAACTTGGCAACTGAACAACAGCAACAAATAAAACTAACCTACCGTAAGACCCAACAATTACACTCTTGGGTACTTATCCCGGAAAAAAGTGAAAACCTATGTTCACACAAAAACATATACAGCAATGTTCATAGTGCCTTTATTTGTAATAGCCCCAAACTAGAAACAACCCAGATATCAGATATCCTTTAATGGGTTACTGGTTAAACAAACTGTGGTATACCCCTGCCATGGAATACTAAGCAATAAAAAGTAACAAAGCTATTGCTACAGGCAATAAGCTAAATTAATCTCCAGGGAATTGTGCTGAGCGAATAAAACCAATCCCCAAAGTTACATACTATATGATTCTCTTTATGTAGTATTCTTGAAATGGCAAAAATTATGTAAATCAAAGATAGATCATGGTTGCCAGGGATAAGGGAGATGAGTATGGCTATGAAAGTACAAGAAGAGGGACTTTCCTTGTGGTCCAGTGGCTAAGACTCCAGGTTCCCAATGCAGGGACCCTGAGTTCAATCCCTGATCAGGGAGCTAGATCCCACATGCTGCAACTCAGAGTCTGCGTGCTGCAACTAAGACCCAGCACAGCTAAATAAGTTTTTAAAAAAAAAATTTTTTTAAGTACAGCAGGAGAGAGAGATCTGTGGTGATGGAACTGTTCTGTATCTCGTCTGTATCAGTGTCTATACTGGCTGTGATATTAGACTACAGTTTTGCACAATGTTCCCACTAGGGGCAATGCATAAAGCTGTACATAGAATCTCTGTATTATTTTTTACAAGTGCATGTGAATCTACAATAGTTTTAACTTAAAAGTTTCATTTTTTAAAAAATGACAGGTCTGCAATTCATATAGTTCACTCCAATGTCTAAATCGTGGTTGAACCAAGATTCCACCAAGGTCCACACCTTCATGGCCACACTGGGCTTTCTCTTGACTGCTGGCTCACCGTGAAAGCCCAAGGATCCACTGCTAGCTTCCAGGGAGGAGGGAAGGAGGACTCGGAAAGGTCACAGGAGCCTGGAGACCCAGCTCAGTCAGGGAGTGCTGAACTACTCTCTTGGGTTTGTTTTTCTTTAGCATATTTAGTTGGCTGTGCCAAGTCTTAGCTGTGACACATGGGATCTTCCTTGTGTTAACTCAGAATCTTTGCGGTGCTCAGGCTACTTTCTAGTCGTGGCACGCTGGCTGCAGAGCACAGGCTCAGTAGCTGTGGTGCACAGGTTTAGTTTCCCTGACATATGTGGGATCTTAGTTCCGTGACCTGGAATCACTGGAAGGCAGATTCTTAACCACTGGACCACCGGGGAAGTCCCTACTCTCCTCTTTGAAATGAGTCCGTTGGAGTTAAGTGCTGTGAAAGTAATTATGGGCCAGATCTATCCTGTTCTTTCTTGAATCCAAAAGGAGTAGGAAGATATAAATATGAAATAAAGAAGGGAGGTGGGAGAGACCACGAAGAGGGTAGAAATCAAGAGGTGTCCTCTCTCTTAGCAAGGAGCTGCATTTTCTTGTACATCAGCCTTCATTCTCCATAGCACTTAAAGTCTAAAGAAATAATTCCTTAGAAGAAACGATCCAATGAACAAAGCTACTTAGAAGTAGCAGACACGTGCCAGCAACTCACACCCTAGAGAAGGGTTACCTCTGCTTCTGGGACTCCTTACTTGGCCTTGGGATAAGGACACTTAAATCTAATCCTGGATATGCAAACCATCTGCAAAATACTAGTAATGTCCCTGCCCCTCGTGGCTTACTATTTTAATCACCACCACCAAATCCACTCTCGTTCATTAATGGAATTTAACCTAGAAGTTTCCTTCCAGGGTTTCCCACCATCCTTCCCTGCATCGTGTCCCACTGGTCTTGGAATACTGCTAAGCATCAGTAACCCAAGTTGGCCTGGCTTAGAGACTTACCTTTTCTTCTGTTCTTTGGCATATCCAGTGGATTACAGTTGCTCCTTGGAGGGGTATGTTTGCTCACTGCTTAGATTCACAGGTCAGGACAGCATGATAGAGACATTCTTCAGCTTGCCCTTTTAGTCTAAATGTCATGTGATTTCATGACACCCCTCCAGCTTGGAGCTGGAACCAAGTCAAAAGTCTCTGGCTCCCACAGTCACAGACTGCTCCAGACAGATCCAGTGGGAAGCCTTATCTGCAGTCCCTGGAGCCCATGGGAAAGAATTTAGTCTGAGAGAAGATCTTCCACCCTACTAGAAACACTCAAGCACCCTGAGCACATTCATGAGCACTAGCAACACAGAATTTCTTTTCAAATGTCAAAAGTGTGAAACAAATGTTGGGCATAGGAGAAAAAGAAAAGAACCACCCCCCAAACCCTGAATTTCACTCATGTCATTGGATTTACAAAGCTAAGTCCAGAGATTTAAAAAGAGCAATGCTCAAAGTTGATAGGATACAAGATTCTATGTGTGTATGTGTGGAGAGGGGGATAACAGAAAGGACCTACACTTCCCAGCTAGGCAGAGCTGTGTGAATCCTGGCTCTACCACTTATTATATATGTCACCGCCAGGGTCCAGCCCCGGTGGATCAAGGGAATTCAAAGGTGGGGACAGAGTTGGCATCCTTGGAAATAACTTGTTTAATTACAGATAGAGAGGGATTAGAAAATTAGCAGAGAAAAAGAGGCTGAATAACTTGGTTCACATGGAATACCAATCACCACCTACGTAGGCCGCAGGCGTCTTCCCATTCTCCCGAAGGAGAGGAGGCACTGAGGCCCCCCCAGAACAATCTTAGAAGCCCAGGCAAAATTAATAGGCTTGGTGGGTACCCATGCACCAGATGGGAATTTGGCCAGAAAA
>SJYX01013938.1:220785-310658 GCA_006410675.1 Oreotragus oreotragus | reverse complement strand
CCCCCAGAAAGTCAAAGGTGTAGGTGAGAGCAAAAAACAGACTCTGGTTTTGGGGTAGATGCTCGGGAACAGGGGGTCTCCTGAGGCTTGATCATGCCTTTGCGTATGCCAAAGCCTCCTTCCTCATGACCTTTGCCATGGGCGGAGTTCCTCATGCTGGCCTCCCCCGGCATGTCACCTTATCCAACTTGCCTAACTTCTCTAAGTCTCAGTTTCCCCATCTATAAAATGGATTTAGTAAATAGTACTATATCACAACTCACAGGGTTGTGATATGTTTTATCATATATAAAGAATTAAAGAGGCTCAATGACAAGAAAGGAGCTTATTATAATACTATGTCCATTTAGAGATACAACAGATAAAAAAGAATAGCATCTTCTTTCACAGTTAATAAGTGTGTGTGTGTGTCTATGTCTGTGTGCATGAGTCTCAAGAGAGAGAAATAAAAAGGTTGATTCTTGGTGAAGATCACACACTTCAGACTTCATAATTTAACTCTATGTCTGTTTTCTTTTATGTCTGAAGTGTCCTGTTACTCACCCTTCCTTACAGAAAGTTCCAGAACGTAAACTAAACTGTATAACCTAAATACACTCAGGTCCCTTTGGAACCACTGGGCGCTGTTTCACATCACCCCAGTGGCAATGCCAATAGGACTGCTATTAGCCCTGGAAACAATTCAGAGCAGTCTCCACTTTACACTTCTTTTTCAATCTGAAAGTCTGAAGTTCATATTATATTGAAAATAGGTGCTTAAAAGTCTTTCTCACTCCACAGACTAGCGCTCTCGTTTTTGCCTCTGACTCCTGAGATATTAATCACGAGATTCTCTGCCCCCAGCACAGACTTGGTAAAGTAGGGGTTCTCATCAAATGTATACTCATTCTGTTTTTTGGTTTATGTCAGAACCAAAGGACTTTATTGCAGGGGAGTAGTGATCATGAAGTAGTCCAGAGAATGTTGTTGTTGTTTAGTTGCTAAGTTGTGTCTGACTCTTTGTGAACCCATGGAATGTAGCCTGCCAGGCTCCTCTGTCCATAGAATTTCCCAGGCAAGAATACTGGAATGGTTTGCCATTTCCTTCTCCAGGGAATCTTCCCAACCCAGGGATCAAAACTGGGTCTCCTACAATGACAGGTGGATTCTTTGCCGCTGAGGCCCAGGGAAGCCCACAGTCCAGAAAACAGGCATCGTGAAAAGTCATTACCACTCCAGGCTGGACTGACAGAAGGAGAAGGCGTGACAGCAGCCCAGGGGTGGAGTAACTGGAGACTGGAACCAAGGAGATGCCCAGAAGAAATAGCCTCAGCAGAGATTTCAGGAGAATGTTTCCTGACCTGTAACACAATGTGCAGCCCCACATAACCCAGACATCCCACACCTCCAAGGAGTTTTTCCAGAAATCCTCCCTCTCTGTCTCCCTTATGATATGTGGGATTTCAGAGCAGTGGAGAAGAGTGATTAAAGTCACAGAATTGATCACTTCTGGGTAACTAGCTTCTGTGTGCCTTAGTTTTCTCCTCTGTAAAATTGGGAAATTCATACATATCTCAAGGGGTAAAAGTTGAAGAAAAAATGTGAGATTACATTTACAAAGCATCTAGCCTTGTCTGGCACAAAGCAAACATTCAGATTATGCTAATCCTCACCCTCCCTTTTTAAATGACACAGAACATGCTGTAACAAAAGGCTTTTGTATTCCACCCCTTTCTATTAGAGAAGAACTTTTGTGTGGAGACTAGAAAATCTGTCAAAGGGCAAGGGATCTTTCTGGAAATGTTGGCCATGGCTCAGAGTTTAACTGTATGCCTTGGTGGATGGGAAATGAAATATAGGGTGAGTGGTTATCTATAGATGCGTAGTTGGAAAGCCTTCCAAGTAGAGAAGGGAAGGGCCATGGGAATGGCTGACAGGTTGATGGTGGGTGACTTGAGGGTCCCTCCTCTTCTTTCTCCAATCTCCTTGTCAGAGACTTTGGTGAAAATGACAGTCCAGTTGTGTAAATTATTTTTTCCTCTTGTCTTTCTATTTTTCTTTTTTCAAGTTTTCTATGTGTGGATCTTACTTGTATAATAAGAAAGAAAAATTAAGCACCAATTTTTAGGTCAACTAACGAAGCCGACTCTATTGGCAAGTCTTTAAAATGAACGGGGGACTTCCCCGACAGTTCAGTGGTTAAGACTCAGAGCTTCTATTACAGGGGACACAGATTCGCTCCTTGGTCGGGGAAATCCCATATGCCAGATCATGTGGCCAAATAAATAAGTTTTGTAGTTGCTGGTTAGTTGCTCAGTCATGTATAACTCTTTTGCGACCCCATGAACTGTATGGGAGATCCAATCAGTTCATTCTGAAGGAGATCAGCCCTGGGATTTCTTTGGAAGGAATGATGCTAAAGCTGAAACTCCAGTACTTTGGCCACCTCATGCGAAGAGTTGACTCATTGGAAAAGACTCTGATGCTGGGAAGGATTGGGGGCAGGAGGAGAAGGGGACGACAAAGGATGAGATGGCTGGATGGCATCACAGACTCGATGAACATGAGTCTGAGTGAACTCCGATGGTGATGGACAGGGAGGCCTGGCGTGCTGCAATTCATGGGGTCGCAGAGAGTCGGACACGACTGAGTGACTGAACTGAACTGAACTGAACTGTATGTAACCTGCCAGGATCCTCTGTCCATGGGATTTTCCAGGCAACAATATTGGAGTGGGTTGCCATTTCCTTCTCAAGGGGATCTTCCCAATCTAGGGATCGAACACATGTTTCCTGCATTGGCAGATGGGTTCCTCACTACTGAGCCACCAGAGAAACCCTAAATAAATAAATAATAAAAGTGAGTGGTGATAGGAAAGTGGAAATAAGGTGGGTTCCACTGGGTGTTCAGCTCTAACCACACGGGATGGTGCTGGCTGTTTCAAACGAGTGTCACCAGCTGGGTCTGCAATCCTGACATCGTTTTTTCTCCTGGAGAGTTTCTTTGCGATACTTAGAATTGTGGTATAATGCCCTCAGGGAAGGCCTGCATGCTTTTAAATCTTAGAATGTGAAGATACTCCTTTTTTTGTTTGTTTGAGGTATAATTATAGTTAAAATTGGAGTTCTTAACGTCTCTTCTACTTGCTGTTAATTTTGGTTATCAAAGTATCAGTTTGCTTTTGTGACAGAGATGGGTGGTGCTCACCAATATCCTCTTCTTCCTGGGCCCCAGCTAGACTACTTTCCCAGCCTAACATGGCCGAGTGACTAAGTCTGGCCAAAGGAATGGGGAATAATGATGTACGTCACTCAGAAGCCTGGCCTCTGACCATTCTCACATAACCCTCCACGCTCTCTTTCTTCACAGATCAGCTGACTGGAAGCTGAAGATCCACTGACTGATTTTTGAAGCCGAGAGGGATGGTGGAGCTTTCAGAAGGAGGGAGCTGGGTCCCTGAATGACTGCGTGAAACAAATTCCCTCTGCTCTTCCATCAATCACATTGAACTGCAGTGTAAGCAAGGAACACCTTTGCTATGTCTGGCACTGAGATTCTGCAGTTGTTTGTTACAGCAGTCAGAGTACTCTCATAAATACCCCTACAGAGAAGGCATACCGGGGGAGAAATATCTAACTCTGAGTGGTGTCCCTGGCAACGTGGTGCCAGATGGACACTTCCAAGGAAGATTAGCTGGAGCTGCATATCACCACCTCCCAAGGGGCCACAAAAAGCAAATCAGATCACTGGATGTAACCTCTAAGGATAATTTTCTCTCAATTACATTTGCTGGTTTATGTTTTCCTCTTCCATGAATAATTACCTCGGCTTCTTATTTTCAACTGTGGGTTGTTAATGATGATGGAGGGACCTAAACGGGGTGGATAGTAAAAGCTGTTACAAAATGGAGAAGGTTTTTGAATATTTCAGAGGGTGCTTCTGTGAGCTTGGCTTGAAATGTTACATTGCCTTATCCTGTGATACTAACAGGCATCCATTGATTCTTTCTTTCATTAAACAATTACTCTGAACAAATTTCCCACTAGTCCCTGATACAGTGGGATATAACTCTGAAAAACTGAACAACTGTGGTTCTTTTACTCAAGGAGCTTATAGTCTAATGGAGAAGAAAGACAGTGAATAATCAATTACCCAAACAGATAATCACACAAGTGGAATAGGTGCTATGAAGGAAACGTGTACCAGCAGTGTTAGAACATATGATGGTGGGGGTGGGGGTGTGGTGGCTAAATTCACCGAAAGGGAAACAGCTCCCTGAGAAAATGATGTGAACTTTGAGACCCGCAGGATGAACCATTGTCCAGGGGAAAAATACATAAGGTATGGGAAGCTGATCTTAATGTAGGAGAACTACATTAATGTAATTAACATTAACATTACTAATAATATTAACCAATGGTTTTATAATATTTATTATGGCTCAGGTAATACTCTAAGTACTTAACATATGTTCATAATTTAATCCTTTCAGCACTCCTATAAGGTAAGTACTATTACTATTTGCATTTTGCAAGTGAAAAAACTGAGGCATAGAAATGTTAATAAGTTGCTAATAAACAGCAAGGGAAGAATTTTCACTCCAACTAACTGGCTCCAGATTTTTGTACTCGTAGTCACAATAGTCTGCTGAGATTTGGTAGATTCTGGGCAGGAACAGAGAAGACAGGCATAACTGAAACTTGGTGAACAAAGAAGAAGATGGCACAAGGTAGAACAGTGAGACGGACTTGGGAATTCTCTCAGGGCAGGGCTTCCCCGGTGGCTCAGTCAATAAAGAGTCTGCCTGCAATGCAGGCGACGTGGGTTCGATCCCTGGGCCGGGAAGATCCCCTGGAGAAGGAAATGGCAACCCACTCCAGTATCCTTGCCTGGAAAAATCCATGGACAGAGGAGCCTGGGCGGGCTACAGTCCATGGGGTTGCAAGAGTCAGACATGATATAGTGACTAAATCACCTCCATGGCATACAGTAAGAGGTCAGTAAAGTCCCCTAAAATTCTGAGCAATCTTGATCTTTATTTTGTCCACGTGAATTTGGTGACCCATGAACTTTGGCGGTCATGACCCTGGGGGATAGAGAGGTGGTCCTGCCCTGTTAGCAGCTTGCACATCCTATCAGCCATGATTCTTCCCTATGGAGTTTAGTTCTTTCTAAAGGCAAGAACACTGGAGTGGGTTGCCATCTAACTCAGTACAATCATTACCCTTGTATACCCTCCTCACACAATTCACCACTCTTGCAGTCAAGTACAGGAAATGAAAAAAAAAAAAAAAAACACCAAAGCTGCTAGAGTTAGGTTGTTCATTACAGCATCCACTAGACACATGTAGCTATTTGCCTTTACACTTAATTAATAACATTTTATTGACTAATTTAAAAATTCCTCAATTGAACTAGCCACATTTATTTTTGGCTGCACCATCGCTAAGAGTCAGACACAACTGAGTGACTTCACTTTCACTTTTCACTTTCATGCATTGGAGAAGGAAGTGGTAACCCACTCCAGTATTCTTGCCTGGAGTATCCCAGGGATGGGGGAGCCTGGTGGGCTGCCGTCTATGGTGTCACACAGAATTGGACACGACTGAAGCAACTTGACATGCAACATATCAGAGAAGGCAATGGCACCCCACTCCAGTACTCTTGCCTGGGAAATCCCATGGACAGAGGAGCCAGGTTGGCTACAGTCCATGGGGTCGCAAAGAGTCGGACACGACTGAGCATCTTCATTTTCACTTTTCACTTTCACGCATTGGAGAAGGAAATGGCAACCCACTCCAGTGTTCTTCCTGGAGAATCCCAGGGACGGGGGAGCCTAGTGGGCTGCCATCTATGGGGTTGCACAGAGTTGGACACGACTGACTCAACTTAGCAGTAGCAGCAGCAGCAGCATATGGGATCATAGATCCCAGACCAGGGATAGAACCCATGCCACCTGCATTGGAAGCAAGGAGTTTTAACCACAGGATCACCAGGGAAGTCCAAACTTGCCGGATTAAAAATATTTAGTCATAACAAGTGTCTTGTGGCTACTATATTGGCAGCATAGTTAAAGAACATAGTTAAAGTTTCTACTGTTGCAGAAAGTTCTATCAGACAATATAGAAACATGCTTTATGCTTCTTGAGTTCTTCTTAAGATCTGTAACCATAGCAGAGTGCATTTTATTCCAGAATCCTTTCATAATACATGATACTTCATTCATATTCATAGATTATTCATCCTCATTCAACTAATGCACACTAATGTACACTGAACATCTACTGCTGTCAGATTCTATACCGTATACTGAAAAAGGCTGAACTATCACACTGTTAAAAAGTCTTAGATGACTAGAGCAAAAACCGTTTGAAATATGGATGCACTGGACTATCCCAATTTTGTGGGTTCATTCATATTCATAGATTATTCATCCTCATTCAACTAATGCACACTAATGTACACTGAACATCTACTGCTGTCAGATTCTATACTGTATACTGAAAAAGGCTGAACTATCACACTGTTAAAAAGTCTTAGATGACTAGAGCAAAAACCGTTTGAAATATGGATGCACTGGACTATCCCAATTTTGTGGGGGGTTGTAGGTAGATAATCAAGCCTTGGGAAAGGTACTTAAGCTCTCTGAGCCTCATAGCACTGTTGTGGGTATTAAATGAAAGTATTAAATATATGAAAAACACTTAGTAAACATTCAATAAATAATAACTGTTATTGTTCACATCATCATCATCTTCCCAGTTGACAGGCAACACAGTGGGAAGGGAATTCAGCCTTATTCATTTTGGGATAGTAATAAATGTTATAGGCCTTCTTTGCATGGATCACAGCTTACCCTCATTATGACGCTTAGCTCTGCTGTGGACTCTTCATTAGATATCTGAGGACTATGCCTGCTTATCCCCTCCCCACACTCAGCCCTGGGCCCTTCATCTACCTGCCCCACTTCTGAAACTCCTCCTTCCCATTTATTTCTGGATATTTTCTTCTTTCACAATGCTTTTCTAAACAATAGAACTCAGAACCTCCCCAGGTACTTCAAGTATTGCCCAAATACTATATATTCAGTGACTACCAAAATATGTGCCATGAGGAGGAATTCATTTAATAATTTTTTAACATTTAAAAAATTCATTTAAAAATCATTTATGAAGGTTTGCTCCTATAACTGAATTTTGAAAGTTAAATACAAGACGTAGTTCATATCCACTACACACATGCACACACACATTTTTTATATGAGTGGTATCATAGTCTATGTTTTGTTCATATTTTTCATTAACAAGAAATCTGGAAATATCTCCAATGCTAAGTACAATATGATGCCTCCATTAATCTGAACACAAAACTATATTTCTATTATGAGTGAAGATCCTGTTGTCTTTTTAGAGGGTGGAAGATTTTTAAACAGTAGATTGGGCTAGTGTATAGTTACCTAAAATCTCAGAATTCTTTTTCATAAAATTATTAAGCCAAGTTCCTCCCATTCTATACTTCTGCGACTGCTGAATATTTTAAGCCTAAATGTAGGACTTGGCATTCATTTCCATTAAACTGCATTTTGTTGTTTTGACCTAACTTCAAGGTCTTTCAAAATCTTGAGTGCTTTATAAAAGGCAATCCCTCCCAGCTATAAATCTAATAAATATAATTTTACTTCCACTAAATCACTGCAGCATCAAGGCCAAAAGCAGAGGCCTATAAAACAGATGTGACCTTGCTTCAGATACACGGATCTGCTTCCACTGATCTTTGCAGGTAACTTGTCCTCGGGCTGTGTGTTTAACCTGTCGCTTTCACACTACCTCCATTTTAGGTCTTTTTTTTTTTTTAACGTTTATTTATTTGGCTGCGTCGGGCCTTAGTTGTGGCATGCGGGATCTTTCATTGTGTGTGGACTTCTCTTTAGTTGTGGCACGTGAGCTTAGTAGTTGTGGTACGCTGGCTTAGCTGCCCCGCGGCACGTGGGGTCTTAGTTCCCTGACCAGGGATCGAACTCACTACCCTGCATTGGAAAGGAGATTCTTACTCGCTGGACCGCCAAGAAAGTCCCCTAGGTTTTCCTCTTTATATTTGAAGCAAAAGACTGTCAAGAGTGATAAATCAGCAAGTGATTCATTTACTACTCCTTAACAGATCTGATGACAAAAACAAAATTCATCACAAGAATTTGAAACAGCAGAGATAATATAGAGTTGCAGGATTTTCTGAAGATTCCAATTGGAAATTAAATCTAGATCAGAAACTCATTTGATGAATCCTTATTTATTAATCATATCCATTGCTGCTGCTGCTGCTAAGTCACTTTGGTCGTGTCTGACTCTGTGTGACCCCAGAGACGGCAGCCCACCAGGCTCCCCCGTCCCTGGGATTCTCCAGGCAAGAACACTGGAGTGGGTTGCCATTTCCTTCTCCAATGCATGAAAGTGACAAGTGAAAGTGAAGTTGCTCGGTCATGTCCTACCCTCAGTGACCCCATGGACTGCAGCCTTCCAGGCTCCTCTGTCCATGGGATTTTCCAGGCAAGAATACTGGAGTGGGGTGCCATTGTATCCATCAGGAGGGGATAAATGAGAGGTGACATCCGATCTGTTTGTAAAAAGTCAGCCAACAAGGAGGGATTAAGAGGAGTATCCTGTACACATCACTTTTTCTGAACCTCTAGTTTGGAGTAGGTGGAGTCATTAGTGGGTTCACAAATGTCATTCTCTGTCACCATCCAGGCACACAGCAGGGTTGCAGCTCCCTACTTTTCACAGCCCTCCCCAGAGGCAGTCACTCTTAATTGTTTGACATACACCTTTCAAGATATTTCTTCTACATTTCCACATATGAATAAATATGAGTAAAAAATATCACTATAAGATATTTAGAAATATTGACCAAATTCCTTTCTTTTTATTTTTTATTTTCAAAATTGATAAGGTTAAAAATTTTTTATTGGAGTATAGTTGCTTTACAAAGTTGTGTTTGTTTCTACTGTACATTAAAGTGGATCAGCTAAATGTATACATATATCCCCTCTTTTTTGGACTTCCTTCCCTTTTAGGTCACCACAGAGCATCAAATAGAGTTCCCTGTGCTTTGCAATAGGTTCTCATTAGCTATCTATTTTATACATAGTATCAATAGTGTATATATGTCAATCCCAATCTCCCAATTCATCCTATCACCTCCCTTCCCCTTTGGTATCCATGTTTGTTCTCCACATCCGTCTCTATTTCTGCTTTGTAAATAAGATTGTCATACCAATTTTTTGGGGTTCCATATCTATGCATTAATATACAATATTTACTTTTCTCTTTCTGGTTTATTTCTTCCTTTCTTACTGTAACTTCCCAGTTAAATAGCTTGGCTTTTTTGTGCTCATTGAGGGAAGGAGGATAAAAGACAAGTATGGGGGTTGTGAGGGTCTTTCCTTGGCCTTGGTTTTCCAAAGTCTAAAACCCTTGGAATGAGGATGAATCTTAGTTTCTATAGTGCTAAGTAAGAAAATTAAGGACAGAGGGATTGCTCACTCATCATTTCTTCTCCCTTGGATATTTCCCTGGGAGGAGGGGAGCAGAGAGTCTGAAAGAAAGTAGTGAGGACATAGACTTCAGACAGTTCTGGAGTGAGAGTCTTGGTAGGTTGCCTCTGAGGCAGCATTCTGAGATGTTGCTGGTAGACTGTGCAGTACCCTGGCAGGGAACAGAAACAGCAAAACAAGTCCTGGGCCTGACACATGACTTCTGTGCCCCAGGAACAAGATGGAGCAGCAGCAGGCAGAAACTCTTGGGCTGACAGGATGGAAACACCTAAGGGACTGATGCCCACACCTCAGGAGGATGGATATCTTGGCAGGTGCCTGTGTTGACAGAGGACCTTGAGTATCAGAGGGACCATTCGCCGCCCCCCACCCCGCCGCCAAATCCCACTTCCTTGAAACTCAGATGCACCCCTGGAGAAAAGGAATGATAAACTTCAAATTCATTGAGATTATATCTACAGAGTTGATATGGTGAGGATTCAAAACAGAAATCAGACCAAATTATAAGAATAAAGGAGGTTCTTTTTCTTGTATACCTGAGTAATGGACTTACTATCCCTCACACACACAAACACATACATACTAGTTTTTATATAAGCAGTAGAATCTACAATAGTTTATATTTTTTATTAATGGACTTCCCTAGGGCTCCAGTGGTTAGGAATCTCCCTGCCAATGCAGGGGACACACGTTTGCTCCTTGGTATGAGAAGATTCCACATGCCACAGGGCAGCTGAGCCCACATGCCACAAGCACTGAAGCCCGTGCACCCTAGAGCCTGTGCTCCGCAACAAGAGGGGCACCACGATGAGAAGCCCACTCCCCACAACTAGAGAGGAGCCCTGCTCGCCGAAGCTAGAGAAAGCCTGCATGCAACAGCAAAGACTCAGTGCAGCCAAGCATAAGCAAACAAACTATCTTGAAAATTACCCAGTGCATAATGGTCCATATATGGATAGACTATGATTTATTATTTTCTACTTAACCATACCCTTACTGTAAGATATTCAGGTGGTTTCAAGTGTTTGCTGTTTCAAACAAGACTTCGACATGTATTCTACATAACTTTGTGCACATATGTATTTCTGTAGAAAGGAGTCCTTGAAATAAATAGAATATAGGATCAAAAGACATGTGAATGTTTAATATTGATAAGATATATACTAGCAATTTGCCTTCCATAGTGACTCTATCGATTTGTATATCCTGTGACAGTATATAAATTTCCCTTTACATTATAACCTCACAATCCTGAATATTAGTAGTATTTTAAATTTTTGAGAGTTTGATAGTTAAAAGTATTTTTCATTGTTCACTTCAGGGTAATTGAAAAGTAAGACATTTTCATCCTCTTTCCAGCTTTGGCCAACTAGCACATCCCATTTTAAGACTAAGAAGCAGGGATTTCTTGGCTCTCCCAGTGGCCCAATAGTTAAGACTCCATGCTTCCAATGCAGGAGGTGCAGGTTCCAGTTGGGGTGCTAAGATCCCACATGCTGCACTGTGCGGCCAAAATAAGTACAGACTTCTAAAAGAAACAAGTGATTAACCAAACCAGATTTCTAGTAGAATGTTACTTAAATATATCATAATGTAATCCTGTTTAACAATCTCATTTTTCTCAGATACAACACTTAATAAATTTAATGATGAAACTTTTATAGTTGTCCATAACTTATTAATAAACAATGCAGATATGGAATAATAGAGAATCTAGCTTCTTTTCAAGCATTCATGGAGAGTCACAAAGCTTGACAAAAGAATATTCAAAAGTACAGTAAGGTAGAAATCATATCCCCAAATTTTTTTTCTTTACTTTAGGCCCCATCGTGCAGCATGTGAGATTAATTCTCCAACCAGGGACGGAACCCATGTCTCCTGCATTGAGAGCACAGAGTCTTAACCACTGGACCAACAGGGAAGTCCCATACTAAAAAAATTGTGACCACAATGCAATAATACTATAAATTAATATCAAAATTGAAAAATCAAAAACCCTTCTGCATAGAATTTGAAAGAAAAACTATTAAACAGCCTTTGTGTAAAGAGAATATACAAAAAAAATTGAAAAATTTCTATAAGTACTATCATGAAAGCATTGCATGTCAGAATTTGTGAGATGCTGCTATAAAGATAATCAGAGGAAAACTCACACTCTTAAACATGTATAAAAATGATAAAATGAACATAAATGAATTAAATTTTCAACTTAAACAGCTAGGGGAAAAATCAACAAACTGAATCAAGAATTCCAAGGAAGGAGATAATAAGGAAAAAAATATAAATCAATGGAATATGACATAGACACATAATTAAAATATCTTAGGAAAGAATCAGTGAAAGGAACATAGCATATGTCAAATTGACATATGAAAATTAACATTAACTGTCTGTCAGTCAACTGCTTGCTACTGGTCTTCAAGAAAATAAGGAGCTAGTACCAGAAGGTAAATCAGCTAGGCCACTAACTACACTACTGAACTAGACTGGCCATTTTTTAAAAAGAAAAACTTCCTATTACCTGAAGAACACAATGAGTTGATTTACATAATACAGAGAGCAGCACTGGGACAAAGCAGATAAATATATCAATGTGAAGAGGAAATAAGATTTTCAGTTTGGGAAGAAAATATAAAATAAAAGAGGGCATGGAAAAATCTTGCAATATTTAAATTTGAACTAGAAACATCAGTATGAACTTATAACTTAAAATATGTATATGTACATTTCTTAATTCTATCTAATGTCACCACAATGACAGTGAGCGTACTTGGTGCCAGGATCCTGGTGGTTTCTAAATACTCCATTATCCTACTAAAAGAGACCAGAACTCTGTGGAGAATTGACTAATTCCAGGTCTTGGAAGGGAAGGTTGAGATGACACTGTGAAATCTTATGCCAACAATCAAGTAAGTATTCAAACACTGATGGAGCCTCATTAAAAAGAAACAAGAACAACTTGAAGAGGATCCTACTTGCCAAATTTGGGACAATTCGAACATGAGAACATAAATTTAGAGCTAAAAAGGCAGTTAGCAAGACAGTACACAAAAATCAATTACATATCTGTACTAACAATAAACAATATGAAAATGAAATTTTAAAAATTTACAATAACATCAAAAGAACATAACACTTAGCAACAGTATTTTCTAAAAACCATAGCAAAAGATATGTACACAAAAAGCTACAAAACTTTATTGAGAGAAATTGGAAAAGAATTAAATAAATAGAAAGCCATCACATGATCATAGGAGGGAAGACAATATTGTTAAAATGGCAATATACCCGAAACTGACCCACAGATTAAATGTAATCTCTAACAAAAAATCCCAGCTGTAATTTTTTGCAAAATTGACCAGTTGACCTTAAAATTCATATTGAAATTAAAGACACCCAGGAAAGGTCCCTTCTTGAAAGAGAAGATCAAAGTTGGAGACTTGTGTTTTCTGTTTCAAAATGTACTACAAGACAGTGTAATCAAGATTGTAGTGATGGGATAGATCACTACATAAGGAGAGATACATAGATCAATAGGAGAGAACTGAGAATCCAGGAATAAAACCATTTATCCATTTTCAGTTGATTTTAACAAAAGTACCAAGACAATTCAATTAAGAAAGAATAGCCACTCTAACAGAAGTTGCTGCACAACTGCATGTCCACGTGCAAAAGCATTGTTGGAGCCCCACCTTATGCCATACACAAAAATTAACTCCAAATAGACCAAACACCTAAAAAGGGTTATAAAGTTCTTAGAAGAAAGCATAGGGGTAAATCCATACATGACCACTGGAAAAACCATAGCCTTGACTAGACAGACCTTAGTCGGCAAAGTAATATCTCTGCTTTTGAACATGCTATCTAGGTTGGTCATAACTTTTCTTCCAAGGAGTAAGCGTCTTTTAATTTCATGGCTGCAGTCACCATCTGCAGTGATTTTGGAGACCAAAAGAATAAAGTCTGACACTGTTTCCCCATCTCTTTCCCATGAAGTGATGGGACCGGATGCCATGATCGTTGTTTTCTGAACGTTGAACTTTAAGCCAACTTTTTCACTCTCCTCTTTCACTTTCATCAAGAGGCTTTTTTAGTTCTTCTTCACTTTCTGCCATAAGGGTGGTGTCATCTGCATATCTGAGGTTATTGATATTTCTCCCGGCAATCCTGATTCCAGCTTGTGTTTCTTCCAGTCCAGCGTTTCTCATGATGTACTCTGCATATAAGTTAAATAAGCAGGGTGACAATATACAGCCTTGACATACTCTTTTTCCTATTTGGTTTTTCCAGTAGTCATCTATGGATGTGAGAGTTGGACTGTGAAGAAGGCTGAGCACTGAAGAATTGATGCTTTTGAACTGTGGTGTTGGAGAAGACTCTCGAGAGTCCCTTGGACTGCAGGGAGATCCAACCAGTTCATTCTGAGGGAGATCAACCCTGGGACTTCTTTGGAAGGAGTGATGCTGAGGCTGAGACTCCAGTACTTTGGCCACCTCATGCGAAGAGCTGATTCATTGGAAAAGACTCTGATGCTGGGAGGGATTGGGGGCAGGAGGAGAAGGGGACGACCGAGGATGAGATGGCTGGATGGCATCATGGACTCGATGGATGTGAGTCTGAGTGAACTCCGAGAGATGGTGATGGACAGGGAGGCCTGGCGTGCTGTGATTCATGGGGTCGCAAAGAGTCGGACAAGACTGAGCGGCTGAACTGAACTGAACTGAGGGGTAAATCTTTGTGACTGTGGATTAGGTAATTGTTTCTTAGATATGACACCAAAACACAAAGAACACAAAGGAAAAAAATGGCAAATTGTACTCAGTGTTGCTGTTGTTCAGTCGCTGAGTCGTGTCCAGCTCTTTGTGACCCCATGACCTGCAGCACTCCAGGCTTCCCTGTCCTTCACTATCTCCTGGAGTTTGCTTAGATTCATATCCATTGAGTTGGTGATGCTATTTAACCATCTCATCCTCTGCTGTCCTCTTCTCCTTGCCTTCAATCTTTCCCAGCATCTGGGTCTTTTCTAATGTGTTGGCTCTTCACATCTGGTAGCCAAAGTATTGGAGCTTCAGCTTCAGCATCAGTTCTTCAAATAAATATTCAGGGTTGTACTTCATCAAAATTAAAAACTGTTGGGACGTTCCTGGTGGTCCAGTGGCTAAAACTTCACAGGGGTCCTGGGGTTCAATTCCTGGTCAAGAAACTAAAAGATTTGTGCCACAACTAAAAGATCCTGTGTGCCACAGCTAAGATCCAGCACAGCCAAAAAAGTAAACATTAAGAAAAAAAAAACCTGTTGTGCTTCAAAGGACATTATCAAAGAAAGTGGAAAAACCAACCCATATAATGGGAGAAAATTTTACAAATCTTATATCTGATTAAAGTCTAGTATGCAATATCAAGAGATATTATTGAAGAAGGAAATGGCAACCCACTCCAGTGTTTTTGCCTGGAGAATCCCAGGGATGGGAGAGCCTGGTGGACTGCCATCTATGGGGTCACACAGAGTCAGACACGACTGAAGTGACTTAACTTAGCTTATGCAATATTAAAAGAACTCTTACAACTCAACAATAAGACAAATAACCCAGTTTTTAAGTGGGAAAATGGTATACATAGAATAAATAGACATTTTCCCAAAGAAGATGTACAAATGGCCAGTAATGAAATATGAAAGATGCTTGACTTTGTTAGGGAGATGTAAATCAAAATTACAATAACATTCCACTTCACATCTGTAAGAATGGATATAATCAAAAAGGCACAATAGGACATGGGAGAACAAGATGGCCGAGGAGCAGGTGGACGTGGAGTGCATCTCTCTCCATGGATGCATCAGGAACACACCTTCAGACACAGAAGTGCATGCAGAACACCAGCTGAGTGGACAGGAGCACCTGACCAGTGGACAAGAATATGTAGAACCACGCAAAACTCGGTAAGATGAAGGAACTAGGGGGAAAAACAGGCGTGTTAGGAGGACTGCATCTGCCCTGAGTGGTGGGGGAACTGAAGCAGGGGTCCAATCCCCAAGTTGGGGCAATTGTCTGAGGCAGAGGAGAAACATTTAAGGCTGAGAGTGAAACAGCTGATTTGTGGCAGCCTAAATGGAATGAGAATCANACAGGCGTGTTAGGAGGACTGCATCTGCCCTGAGTGGTGGGGGAACTGAAGCAGGGGTCCAATCCCCAAGTTGGGGCAATTGTCTGAGGCAGAGGAGAAACATTTAAGGCTGAGAGTGAAACAGCTGATTTGTGGCAGCCTAAATGGAATGAGAATCAGACAGTCCTTGCTGCAGCCATACATATCCCAGACAGGGACACAGGTTCCCTGGAAGGCAAAGCAGCTAGCAGCTGGAGTTTAGGGATTGTGGAGCAATCCCAGAGTGAGGACTGCTATTGACTGAGGAGAGACGGATCAAGGGGATGTGAGGGAGGAGACTGTGGTGGGAAATGCCTGTGGAGGAAAGCAGGGCAGCCATGGAAGCAAGGTGATGCTGCTGAGTCATGTGTAGGGGGTGGAGCCATCACCATAGCCTCTCTCTCCCCACACACCAGCATCAGCAGCTGAACAGTAGAGAGGCTGGGCCACCAAATGCCTGACATAGGGAGCTAGAGTAGGACCCCACCCAGAGTGCTCCTTTAAGTGCCTGACATGCTGATCTACAGAGTTGGGCCCCAGTCAGGGGGGCCCCTCTATGTGCATGTTGCACTGAACAGAGAAGGACCCCAGGCAAGGGAGCCCTCTAAGTGCCTGAATGGGCAGAGCTATGGAGAAAGACTGNTGAGGACTGCTATTGACTGAGGAGAGACGGATCAAGGGGATGTGAGGGAGGAGACTGTGGTGGGAAATGCCTGTGGAGGAAAGCAGGGCAGCCATGGAAGCAAGGTGATGCTGCTGAGTCATGTGTAGGGGGTGGAGCCATCACCATAGCCTCTCTCTCCCCACACACCAGCATCAGCAGCTGAACAGTAGAGAGGCTGGGCCACCAAATGCCTGACATAGGGAGCTAGAGTAGGACCCCACCCAGAGTGCTCCTTTAAGTGCCTGACATGCTGATCTACACAGTTGGGCCCCAGTCAGGGGGGCCCCTCTATGTGCATGTTGCACTGAACAGAGAAGGACCCCAGGCAAGGGAGCCCTCTAAGTGCCTGAATGGGCAGAGCTATGGAGAAAGACTGGCCAAAGAGGCCTTCTGATCGCCAGCTACCAGAGGCTTGAAAAAGACGCTGCTAAGAGCCATAACTCCCGCGGCAGAGACAGTCCCTGTCCCTGAACACTTGGTGCCGCCAAGGTCCCTTCAAGCCAAGCAGCAGCATCCCCTTCACGCTCAACTCTCACTGGGGCAGAGCTGCCGCAGGCAAAAAAATCTTGCTTCTATACTTGCAGGGTCGCTTCGGTGGTGTCTGACTCTTTGTGACTTTGTAGACTGTGGCCTGCCAGGCTTCTCTGTCAGGGAGGGGGGTTCTCCAGGCAAGAATACTGGAGCATATTGGCCAGTACTGGTTGCCATACCCTTCTAGAGCACTATAGTTCCCTAGCTGCCATCTCCCCTCAGTACCTGGTGCTGCCAGAACTCTGCAATCCAAGCAGCTGCACCACCTCCACACCTGGCCCTCACAGGGCCAAACCCAAGTCCTTCAGGGAGGCCTCAGGAGCAAACCCCAGTGGACGACCCACGTGCAGAGGTGGAAATAAAACAATTGAAACCCAGGGGCAGTGTGGGTAAGGCAGAAGACTCAAAACCTTCCCACCAGCTGTACAAGCTGCAGAATAAATCTACATGGATCAACTAGGCAGACTCTGTGTCTATGGAATATATAAATGATAATTGAGAGCTCCCATAAAATAAAACACACTAGTTCTGATAGCTGTGGACATTGGAGGCAAGAACACACAGGAGTAGGACCAGATTAGAATCTGAGCTGCCCTCACAGCAGGTCCAGAGATCAGCACAGTGTTGGAGAGCATCTTAGAGAGGTGAAGTGGACTGTGACTCCCAGTGAGGAGAGGGACTCTGACAGCAGTGACTCAAGAAAAACATTTATTATTCTTATGTTTTGACTTGTTCTGTACATTCTTTTGGATTATTCTTTTCCTTTTTTTGCCCCCTCTGTTCTTGATTTTATTGGCACTATGAAATCTAATTAAGCTTTTGAGCTTTCTTTTTCCCTCAGTCACATTTTTACTGTTCTTATAAACCTCTGCCTCTATGTTGGGCTTTTGCAGTTCTGTGGAGTTTTCCTTTTTTTTTTCTTTTCTTTTCTAAATTTTAATTTTTAAAACTTATTGTTATTTTTTCTACATTTACTCCTTTGCTTTTCCTATGGTTCTTTTCTTCTTGTAGTTAATCTTTAATGAATATAAATCTTCTTTATCTACCTACCTCTATTTAACTATGCATCCAGGAGTGACCTGCTGCAGGGGGAGATGCTCTGGGTGTGGCAGTGTCTGCATGGGACCTTTTGAAGGAGGTCCCCATTATCTTCCTTACGTCCACCATAGTCTGGCTTCAGGTCAAACAACAGGGTGGGAACACAGCCCCAGCCATCAACAGAAAATTGGACTAAAGATTTACTGAGCATGGCCCATCAGAACAAGACCCAGTATTCCCCTCAGTCTCTCCCAACAAGAAGCTTCCACAACCCTCTTGTCCTTACCATCAAAGGGCAGACAGAATGAAAACCACAATCACAGAAAACTAACCAATCTGATCACACAGCCTTGTCTAACTCGATGAATCTATGAGCCATGCATGGAGGGCCACCCAAGATGGACATGTCATGGTGGAGAGTTCTGAGAAAACCTGGTCCACTGGAGAAGGGAATGGCAAGCCATTTCAGTATTCTTCCTTTGAGAACCCCATGAACAGCATGAAAAGGCAAAAAGATAGGACACTGAAAGATGAACTCCCCAGGTCAGTAGGTGCCCCATATGCTATTAGAGATCAGTGGAGAACTAACTCCAGAAAGAATAAAGAGATGGAGCTAAAGCAAAAACAACACCCAGTTGTGGATGTGACTGGTGATGGAAGTAAAGTCTGATGCTGTAAGGGCAATATTGCATAGGAACCTGGAATGTCAGGTCCATGAACCAAGGCAAATTGGAAGTGGTCAAACAGGAGATGGCAAGAGTGAACATCGACAATTTAGGAATCAGCGAAATAAAATGGACTGGAATGGGTTTTAACTCAAATTACCATTACAGCTACTACTGTGAGCAGGAATCCTTTAGAAGAAATGGAGTAGCCATCACAGTAAACAGAAGAATCCAAAATGCAGTACCTGGATGCAATCTCAAAAATGGCAGAATGATCTCTGTTCCTTTCCAAGGCAAACCATTCAGTATCTCAGTAATCCAAGTCTATGCTCTGACCAGTAATGCTGAAGAAGCTGACATTGCAAGACCTTCTAGAACTCACACCCAAAAAAAGGTGTCCTTTTCATTATAGGGGACTGGAATTAAAAAGTAGGAAGTCAAGAGATACCTGGAATGATAGGCAAATTTGGCCTTGGAGTACAAAATGAAGTAGGGCAAAGTCTAACAGAGTTTTGCCAAAAGAACACACTGGTCATAGCAAACACACTCTTCCAACAACACAAGAGAAGACTCTACACATAGACTTTACCAGATGGTCAATATCAAAATCAGACTGATTATATTCTTTGCAGCCAAAAAAGGAGAAACTGTATACAGTCAGCAAAAACAAGACCAGGAGCTAACTGTAGCTCAGATCATGAATTTCTTATTACTAAATTCAGATTTCAATTGAATAAAGTAGGGAAAACCACTAGACCATTCAAGTATGCCCTAATTCAACCCTTATGATTATACAGTGGACATGACAAATAGATTCAAGGGATTAGACCTGATAGACAGAATGCCTGAAGAACTATGGATGGAGGTTTGTAACACTGTACAAGAGGCCATGATAAAGAACACCCTTAATAAACAGAAATGCAAAAAGGCAACATGGTTGTCTGAGGAGACCTTACAAATAGTTGAGAAATAAAGAGAAGCTAAAGACAAAGGAGAAAAGGAAAGATATACCCATTTGAATGCAGAGTTCTAAAGAATAACAAGGAGAAATAAGTAATAAATGCAAATAAATAGAAGAAAATAATAGAATGGGAAAGACTAAAGATCTCTTCAAGAAAATTAGAGATACCAAGGGAACATTTCATGCAAAGATGGGCACAATAAAGGACAGAAATTGTATGGACCTAACAGAAGCAGAAGATATTAATAAGAGGTGGCAAGAATATACAGAAAAACAATACAAAAAAGATCTTCATGAACCGGATTACCGTGGTGGTGTGATCACTCACCAAGAGCAAGTCATCCTGGAAAGTGAAGTCAAGTGGAACTTAGGAAGCATCACTATGAATAAAGCTAGTGGAAGTGATCGAATTCCAGTTGAGCTATTTCAAATCCTAAAGATGATGCTGTGAAAGTGCTGCACTAAATATGCCAGCAAATTTAAAACTCAGCAGTGGCCAAAGGACTGGAAAAGATCAGTTTTCATTCCAATCCCAAAGAAAGGCAATGCCAAAGAACATTCAAACTACTGCACAATTGCACTCATCTCACACGCTAGTAAAGTAATGCTTAAAATTCTCCAAACCAGGCTTCAACAGTATGTGAATTGTGAATTTCCAGATGTTCAAGCTGCACTTAGAAAAAGCAGATCAAGCTGCCTTTAGAAAAAGCAGAGGAACCAGAGATCAAATTGGCAACATCCATTGGATCATCGAAAAGCAAGAGAGTTCCAGAAAACATCTACTTCTGCTTTATTGACTATACCAAAGCCTTTGACTGTGTGGATCACAACAAACTGTGGAAAATTCTTCAAGAGATGGGAATACCAGAGCACCTTACCTGCCTCCTGAGAAATCTGTATGCAGGTCAAGAAGCAATAGTTAGAACTGGACATGGAACAATAGACTGGTTCTAAATCGCGAAAGGAGTACATCAAGGCTGTATACTGTCACCTTGTTTATTTAACTTATATTAGAGTACATCATGCAAAATGCCAGGCTGGATGAAGCACAAGCTGGAATCAAGATTGCTGGGAGAAATATCAATATTTCTCAGATATGCAGATGATACCATCCTTATGGCAGAAAGTAAAGAAGAACTAAATTAGAGCCTCTTGATAGAAAGTGAAAGTGGAGAGTGAAAAAGTTGGCTTAAAACTCAACATTCAAAAAATGAAGATCAGGGTACCCAGTACCATCACTTCATGGGAAATAGCTGGGGAAATAATGGAAACAGTGAAAGACTTCATTTTCTGGTGTTCCAAAATCACTGCAGATGGTAACTGCAGCCATGATATTAAAAGACACTTGCTCCTTGGAAGAAAAGCTCTGAACAACCTAGACAGCACATTAAAAAGCAGAGCCATTACTTTTCCAACAAAGGTTCATCTGGTCAACACTATGGTTTTTCCAGTAGTCATGTATGGATGTGAGAGTTGGACTATAAATAAAGCTGAATGGTGAAGAATTGATGCTTTTGAACTGTGCTGTTGGAGAAGACTCTTGAGAGTCTCTTGGACTTCAAGGAGATCCAACCAGTCGGTCCTAAAGGAAATCAGTCCTGAAGCTCCAATACTTTGGCTACCTGATGCAAAGAACTGACTCATTGGAAAAGGCCCTGGTGCTAGGAAAGACTGAAGGTGGAAGGAAAAGGGGATGACAGAGAATGAGATGGTTGGATGTCATCAGCAACTCGATGGACATGAGTTTGAGGAAGCTCCGCGAGTTGGTGAAGGCAGGGAAGCCTGGCGTGCTGCAGTCCATGGGGTTGCAAAGAGTTGGACACGACTTCCTGAGCAACTGAACTGAACTAAACTGATTTACTACTCTTTTTTTCCTTTTCTTTCTTTCCTTTCCTCTTAACATCTTTGTTAGTTTTATTTTCATGGCTTTACTCCCCACCTTGCTTTAGTTTTGTTTCTGGTTTGTGCTTTAGTTAGTTTTGTTCTTAACTGGTAAATATAATTTTTTATTTCCTTTGTTTGCTGGGTCAATCTACTGTACTTTATTTTTGTTGGGCTGTTTTGACCTTACTCATGGGTATATATGTATATATGTATATTCCATTATTTTAATTATTATTTGCCTGATTTTGTGACTTTTGTCTGGGGTTCATCTTTGGTTTCTCATCTTTGTATATTTGTTTTAATCTCACTTAATGCTATAACAAATCACTTGTGGTATCTTCATTCCTGACCAGAGATCAAGCCCCGAGCCTTTGGAGTGGGAGCACTGGCTCCAAGACCCCAGACTACCAGAGAACTAACCCTAGGGAGTATCAAATAGTGAGAACTCATGCAAAGCAATCCAGCCGAATACAAGACCCAGCACCATCCAACCACCAGTAACACCCTGTGGTGCTACTAAACAACAAACAAAACAAAAATGCAAACCCAGTCATCAGCAGACATGATTACCACCTCACTCAGCCTTGCCCATCAAAGGAAAAACAAACAGCACAAATCTCACCCTATACCAAGCTTACACAAACCACTGGACCAACCTTAGGAGGGCAGAAACAAAAAGGAAGAAAGAATTCAACTTTCTGCAAGGAAAGAATTGAACTTTCCTTGAAGCCTGGGAAAAGGAGACCTCAACCACAATAAGTTAACAAAAAAATAACAAAAAGACAGAAAAGTACTACACAAATGAAGGAACAAACTATAAACCCAGATGTCCAAATAAATGAAGAGGAAATAGGCAAACTACCTGAAAAAGAATTCAGAATAATGATAGTAAAGATGACCAAAAACCTTGAAAACAAAATGAAGAAAATGCAAGAATCAATTAGCAAAGACCTAGAAGAATTAAAGAGTAAACGTACAGAGATAAACAACACAACTACTGAAATTAAAACTACTCTAGAAGGAATCAATAGCAGAATATCTGAAGCAGAACAAATCAGTGAGCTGGAATACAAAAAAGAAGAAATACCTTTTGAAGATCAGAGTAAAGCAAAAAGAATGAAAAGAACTGAGGATAGTCTCAGAGACCTCGGGGACAATATCAAATGTACCAACATTTGAATTATCGGGGTCTCAGAAGAAGAAGAGAAAAAAGAAAGGGTATGAGAAAATTTTTGAAGAGATTATAGTTGAAAATTTCCCCAACATGGAAAAGGAAATAGTCAATCAAGTCCAAGAGGCACAAAGAGGATAAATCCAAGGAGAAACACACCAAAGACACATACTAATCAAACTAACAAAGACTAAACAAAAAGAAAGAATATTAAAAGCAGCAAGGGAGAGGCAACAAGTAATATATGAGGGAAACCCCATATGCTTAACAGCTGATCTTTCAGCAGAAACTCTGCAGGCCAGAAGGGAATGACAGGATATATTTAAAATACCGAAAGGGAAAAATCTACAACCAAGATTACTGTATCTGGCAAGGATCTCGTTCAGAATTGATGGAGAAATAAAAAGCTTTTCAGCAAAGTTAAGAGAATTCAGGACCACAAAATCAGCTTTACAACAAATCTTAAAGGGACTTATACAATCAAGAAACACAGGAGAAGAAAAAAGATCTACAAAATCAACCCCAAACAGTTAAGAAAATGGCAATAGAAACATACATATCAATAATTACTTTCCATGTAAATGGATTAAATGCTCCAACCAAAAGACACAGACTGGCTGAATGGATACAAAAACAAGACCCATGTACATGCTGCCTATGAGAAACCCACTTCAGACCTAAAGACACATGTAGACTGAAAGTGAGGGGATGGAAAAATATATTCCATGCAAACGGGAAGCAAAAGAAAGCTGGAGTAGCAATCCTCATATCAGATGAAATAGACCTTAAAATAAAAAATGTTATAAGAGATAAGGAAGTTCGTGTACACCCGTGGCAGATTCATGTCAATGTATGCCAAAATCAATAGAGTACTGTAAAGTAAAATAAAGTAAAAAAAAAAAAAAGAGAGAGAGATAAGGAAGGACACTACATAATGATCAAGGGATCAATCCAAGAGGGAGACAACAATTGTAAATAGTGACTTAGCGGCAGCAGCAGCAGCAGCGTGCACCCAACATAGGGGCACCTCAATACATAAGACAGACATAAAAGGAGAGACTGACAGCAACACAATAAGAGGAGGAGACTCTAACACCCCACTCACCCCATGGACAGACCATCAAAACAGAAAACTAATAAGGAAACATATGTCCTAAATGATACATTAGATGAGATGGATCTCATTGATATCTTCAGGACATTCCATCCAAATGCAGAAGAATACACCTTCTTCTCAAGTGCACATGGAACATTCTCCAAGATAGACCACATCTTGGGTCCCAAATCAAACCTCAGTGAATTTAAGAAAATTGAAATCATATCAAGCATCTCCTCTGACCACAATGTTATGAGACTAGATATCAGTTACAGGAGAAAAAAAAAACAACAACAACAACTGTAAGAAACACATGAAGATTAAACAGCATGTTTCTAAATAACCAACAGGTTACTGAAGAAATCAAAAGGGAAATAAAAAAAATTTCTAGAAAGAAATAACAATGAAAACATGGCAACTCAAAACCTATGGGATGCAGCAAAAGCAGTTCTAGAGGGAAGTTTATAGCAATACAATCCTAACTCAAGAAACAAGAAAAACATCAAATAGACATCTAACTTTACATCTAAAACAACTTGAAAAAGAAGAAAAAAATAACAAAATTAATAGAAGGAAAGAAATTATAAAGATCTGAGCAGAAATAAAAAAGAAATGAAAGAATAGTAAAGATTAATAAAACTAAAAGCTGTTTTTTTGAGAAGATAAACAAAATTGACAAACCTTTAGCCAGACTCATCAAGAAAAAAAGAGAGAAGAATCATTTCAACAAAATTAGAAATGAAAAAGGAGAGGTTACAACAGACAATGCAGAAATACAAAGGAATAGAAGAGACTGTTATGAACAACTCTATGGCAATAAAATGGATAACCTGGAAGAAATGGACAGGTTCTTAGAAAAGTTCAAACTTCCAAGACTAAACCAGGAAGAAATAGAAATTATGAAAAACCCAATTACAAGCACTGAAATTGAAGCTGTGATCAAAAATCTTCCAAGAAACAAAAGTCCAGGACCAGATGGCTTCAAAGGAGAATTCTATCAAGCATTTAGAGAAGAGCTAATGCCTATCGAATTCTTTCAAAAAACTGCAGAGGGAGGAACACTTCCAAATTCATTCTATGATGCCACCATCACCCTGATACCAAAACAAGACAAAGACACACAAAAAATGAAAACTACAGGCCAATATCACTGAAGAACATAGATGCAAAAATCAACAAAATTTTAGCAAACAGAATTCAGCAACACATCAAAAAGCTCATACACCATGATCAAGTTGAGTTTATTCCAGGACTGTAAGGATTTTCCAATAAATGCAAATCAATCAATGTGATACACCATATTAACAAATTGAAAGATAAAAGTCATATGATAATATCAGTAGATGCAGAAAAAGCCTTTAACAAAATTCAGCACCGATTTATGATTAAAACCCTTCAAAAAATGGGCATAGAAGGAACCTACCTCAACATAGTAAAGGGCATATATGATAAGCCTATGGCAAACATTATTCTCAATGGTGAAAAACTGAAAGCATTCCCCCTAAGATCAGAAACAAGACAAGGGTGTCCACTTTCACCACAATTACTCAACATAGTCTCGGAAGTCCTAGCTACCTCAATCAGAGAAGAAAAAGAAATAAAATGAATACATATCGGAAAAGAAGTAAAGTTCTCACTGTTTGTAGATGACATGATACTGTACATAGAAAACCCTAAAGATAGTATCAGAAAATTACTAGAGCTAATCAGTGAATTTAGCAAAGTTGTAGGATACAAAGTCAATACACAGAAATCACTTGCATTTCTATATATTAACAATGAAAAATCAGAAAGAGAAATTTAGGAATCAATCCCATTCACCATTGCAAACAAAAAGAATTAAATGTCTAGGACTAAACTTACCTAAAGAGACAAAAGAACTATTCACAGAAAATTTTAACACTAATGAAAGAAACCAAAGATGACATAAACAGATGGAGAGATAGTCCATGTTCCTGGGTAGGAAGAATCAACATTGTGAAAATGACTATGCTACCAAATGCAATCCACAGATTCAGTGTGATCCCTATCAAATTACCAATGGTATTTTTCACAGAACTGGAACAAAAAATTTCACAATTCCTATGGAAACACAAAAGACCCCAAATAGCCAAAGCAGTCTTGAGAAAGAAGAATGGAGCCGGAGGAATCAGCCTTCTTGACTCCAGATTATACTACAAAGCTATAGGCATCAAGACAGTATGGTACTGGCACAAAAACAGAAATATACACCAATGGAACAAGATAGCCCAGAAATAAATCCATGTGCCTATAGGTACCTTATTTTTGACAAAGGAGGCAGGAATATACAATGGGGCAAAGACAGCCTCTTCAATAAATGGTGCTGGGAAAACTGGACAGCTACATGTAGAAGAATGAAATTAGAACACTTCCTAACATCATCAGTTCAGTTCAGTAGCTCAGTCGTGTCCGACTCTTTGCGACCCCATGAATTGCAGCATGCCAGGCCTCCCTGTCCATCACCAACTCCCAGAGTTCACTCAGACTCATGTCCATCGAGTCCGTGATGCCATCCAGCCATCACATCCTCTGACGTCCCCTTCTCCTCCTGCCCCCAATCCCTCCCACCATCAGAGTCTTTTCCAATGAGTCAACTCTTTGCATGACGTAGCCAAAGTACTGGAGTTTCAGCTTTAGCATCATTCCTTCCAAAGAAGNCTTATTGGAAAAGACTCTGATGCTGGGAGGGATTGGGGGCAGGAGGGAAAGGGGACGACTGAGGATGAGATGGCTGGATGGCATCACGAACTTGATGGACGTGAGTCTGAGGCCTGGCGTGCTGCGATTCATGGGGTCGCAAAGAGTCGGACACGACTGAGCGACTGAACTGACTGACACTGTTGGTGGGAACGTAAATTGATAGAGCCACTATGGAAGATGGTATGGAGATTCCTTTAAAAACTAGGAATAAAACCACCATATGACACAGCAATCCCATTCCTAGACATATACCCTGAGGAAACCAAAATTGAAAAAGACACATGTATCTCATTGCTCATTGCAGCACTGTTTACAATAGCTAGAGCATGGAAGCAACCAAGATGCTTCCAATGAAGCAACCATTCATCGCCAGATGAATGGATAAAGAAGTTGTGGGGCATATACACAATGGAATATTACTCAGCCATAAAAAGGAATGCATTTGAGTCAGTTCTGATGAGGTGGATGAACCTAGAACCTATTATACAGAGTGAAGTGAATCAGGAAGAGTAAGAGAAATATCGTATTCTAATGCACATATACAGAATCGAGAATCTATTTATAGGGCAGCAGTGGAGAAACAGACATAGAGAATAGACTTATGGACATGGGGACAGGGGAGGAGAGGGTGAGATGTGTGGAAAGAGTAACATGGAAACTTACATTACCATATGTAAAATAGATAGCCAATGGGAATTTGCTATATGGCTCAGGAAACTCAACCAGGGCCTCTGTATCAACCTAGAGGGGTGGGATGGAGAGGGAGATGGGAGGGAGATTTGTATACCTATGGCTGGTTCATGTTGAGGTTTGACAGAAAACAACAATATTCTGTAAAGCAATTATTCTTCAACAAAAATAAANAACCAGGGCCTCTGTATCAACCTAGAGGGGTGGGATGGAGAGGGAGATGGGAGGGAGATTTGTATACCTATGGCTGGTTCATGTTGAGGTTTGACAGAAAACAACAATATTCTGTAAAGCAATTATTCTTCAACAAAAATAAATTTTAAAAAAAAGACACGATAGCAAATATTGGTAACAGCATGAAGACACTGGAACCCATTGGAACGCACTGCTGGTGAGAATGTAAAATTCTCACCTTCGAAAACAGTTTTCGTTAAAAAGTTAAACAGGATTACCATATGCCCCAGGAACTTAATTCTTAAGTATTAATACATAACCAAGTGAATTGAAAACATCCATCCGCACGAAAAGTTATACACAAGTGTTCATTGCAGCATTATTCTTTATAACCAAAAGATGGAGACTACCGAAGTGATGAATGAACAAAATGCGGTCCACCCTATATTAATAGAATATTTTCCCCCACAAAAAAAGAAGTAAGCACTGATTCACACTACAACATGGATGAACCTTAAAAAAACAAAGCTAAGTGAAAAAGCGAGGCATAAAAAGGCCTCTTACACAGTTCCATTTACAATGAATGCCCAGAATAGTCAAATTCATACACAGAAAGTAGGTGAGTGGTTACCAGGGGCTGGGGAGAGGAAGAAATTAAGAAATCAGTAAATATTCAAAAGAGTAAATATATTTTAAAACTTTTTTTTAATGTAGCAACTTAGTAATTAAAGTATTTCCCAACTAAATAAAAGTTAAAAGAATACTACTCCTGATGCCTTTCACCCAGTCAACAAATATACCCTTTTTTTCTTTTTTGGCCACATTTGCTCAATAACTGCAAATGAGCTTGGCTAGATATAAAAGCCTTGGTTCGCACTTTTTTTCCTTGAAAATATTACTCAATTGTTGGTTTGATTTGTATACTGATTAACTCGGTCTTTTTGACTTAAAGTTCAGAGGAGTTCTTCTGGACATATAAGAATATGTCTTAGGCTTTTCTGGTGGTTCCGTGGTGAAGAATCTGCCCATTAACGCAGGAAACACAGGTTTGATCCCTGACCCTGGAAGATCCCACGTGCCGAGGAGTAATTAAGCCCGTGAGCCACAACTATCGAGACTGCGCTCTGGAGCCCGAGCTCCACAGTGAGAGAAGCCACGCGAGCTCCACAGCCAGAGAGGAGCCCCCAGCTCACGGCAGCTGCAGAAAAGGCCCCGCAGCAATGAAGACCCAGCACAGCCACAACACAAAGAGTGCGTCTCAACGCTGACTGTTCTGAGTCCATTTGCAAAATGCCCGGTGTAACCTTCAACATACAGTACCCCTTTCAATATACAGATTCAGGGTTTTCTTATTTATTGCTAAGTTTTTATTGCATTACAGCTTTAAATGTTGCCTTTATTTTTTTTTTCTTCTTTACAGACTCAGTTATAGGTATATTAGATCTTCTTTGTCAGACTTCTATAGCTATTATTTTTTTTTCTGAGTTTCTTACTTTTTCTTATTTTGTTTCATTGTCATGGAAATTTTCTTCTCACTTTTCCACATCTCCTTTGGATACTTTGATGAATCTATTCCTTCTTGTGCATCTTGTGATTTAGTCCTAATTTTGGAGATGGTGGTCATTTCATTCACTTTCGTTTCTGTGTCCAATCAATTCTTATTTCACACCTTTTTGCTTTGTGCCCACTTCTCATCTGCATTTAGGGATTACTGATTGGTGGTGTTTTTTCATATTTTTTATGGCTCATCTAACAATGTTTGACTCCAGTTGGAGTGTTGTGGTACAGCTTCTTCTGCTTTTAGATTGGGCCTTGAATGCTGAAGAATTCTGATTCTCGATTGAGTTCCTTTTGAAACTAACTTTCTCTGGATGTTGTCTGCTTTCACCTGTTCATTTTCAAGCCTTTTGGATTTTCCTGGACCAGGTGTTTCCCTGGATAGGGTTGAAGGATTTGAGTGACTTACTAGTTTCTTAGTTCAAGAGTGCCCTCTTCCGTTGGTACAGTGAAATACCATTTCTTTAATGACTTGCCTTTTGGACGATAGGGAAAGAGGATTAGGGAGAGTTTAGTATGATTAGATTTAATGAAACTCTCATTTCTCTAGAAACCGTCATTTCTACCAACTTCTTTATGTTTCCCACTTGTTACTATATCTCCAAGAGATGTCTCCTCCTTCTAAGTTCCTTGTTTTCTGAGTCAATTTTCAAAATTCCACTTTTTTTGTGTAACTTTCAACATACAGTATCCCTTGTATGTTGATACAGTATCCCATACAACAGAAGCTGCACTTCTTCACACACGTTTTTTAGACTCTTTCTTCCCCCCGTTAGTGAGAGCCCTAATCCAGCATGGCTCGTCTCAGTATTTTTCCACTCAGTGTTGGGACTCTCTAAATGTCACCGCACTCTCCGTTTTCCAAATAATCCCAGCCTCACTCTCCATTCTCAAATGCACTCCATAGGCAGTGCTCTTAATTAGAGATATTTCTCCACTCAAACACAATAAGAATTTGTTTTCTGGTTATGTGGTGGATATAATTGTGTTATGTAGTGAGTTAATTGTGATTTTATTTGCTTTCCTTGATCTGTACAGTTTAGGGAAGATATATAGAAAGGGTAAGACTTAGGCAACTGTCATCTTCAAAGGGTCCTCACCATCTAACTTCAATTGATAAATGCCAACAGGAATAAATTTTTAGGTAATGTTTTCATGCATGCGTGCAAAGTCACTTCAGTCATGCCCAACTCTGCAACCCTATGGACTGTACCCTGCCAGGCTCCTCTGTCCTTGGGACTCTCCAAGTAAGAATAATGGAGAGGGTTGCCATGCTTCCTCCAGAGGATCTTCCCAAACCAAAGCCTGAACCTGGGTCTCTTATGTCTCCTGCATTGACAGGCAGGTTCTTTACCATTAGTGCCACCTGGGAAGCCCAGGGTTTTCATGAGCACTAAATTGAGTTGTTTTATTGGCTTAATATGGGCTTCCCTGGTGGCTCAGATGGTGAAGAATCCACCTGCAATGCAAGACACATAGGCTCAATCTCTGGGTTGGGAAGATCCCCTGGAGGAGGGTATGGCAACCCACTCCAATATTCTTGCCTGGAATACCTCTTACCTCCAGAGGTACCTGGCAGGCTACATATAGTCTGTGGGGTCACAGAGTCAGACACAACTGAGCAACTAAGCACAGCACACTGGCTTAATACAGGGGGAGCATAACAGTTTAATACAGGTAAAATACAGATGATTCATTCAGGTCTCTAAGGAATGTTAGCCTACACCCCCTTCTCGCCTACTGCCGGACCCAGGGTGGTTGATGTAATATACCAGTCAGTGGATCTAGGGTGGTCAGTGTATTGGGGCCACTACTGTGAAGAGAATGACTGATCCGTCTTGACTAATCTGGACACAGACCATTCCTTTCTGTATCCCTGATTCTTCCTTGACAGGAAATCACTTTCTCAGAGTGCACAGACTTAGAATCGGGGGTGCAAGATGGCAGCTCCTGATGGGATAGATTTAATCCCACCATGGGAGCTCTTTCTGCCTTGTAAAGGGACTGATGCTAGGATCCTGGCTGGGAGAAAAGCTGGCCACAGGAAAGACTCAACACTGCTCAGGTCCTAGTCACCCCCAAGTGGCAAGGCTCTCCACCCTGACTCTTGCAAGTCCTGCCCAAGGCCAAAGGAGCCTTGACTGCAGGGCCCTTAACTAGTTATGTGGTAGATATAATTGTGTTATACAGTGAGTTAATTGTGATTTTGCTTTCCTTGATCTGTATAGTTTGGGGTAGATATAGAGAAAGGGTAAGACTTAGGCAACTGTCATCTTCAGAGTCCTCGCCATCTAACTTCAATTGATAAATGTCAACATGTATAAATTTTTATGTCTCTCCGGATCTTTGGCTAGTGAGAGTCAGCTGAATAATCATATGTGAGCACTGGAGTTGAAGTTCTCTAATCCTGAGGTTCATCATCTATAACTGGTATATAATGCTTGGCCCAATGTGTGACACCAGAGTATATCTTCAGTAACTGCAATCTTCCGTTACACGTGCATATGTGTAAACATGCATGTGATAGTTACATATACATGTACGTGTGTGTGTGCTTCCGTGGTGACTCAATAGTAAAGAATCCACCTGTCAATGCAGGGGTCAGGGATTCAATCCCTGGGTTGGGAAGATCCCCTGGAGTAGGAATGGCAACCCACTCCAGTATTCTTGCCTGGAAAACCCCATGGACAGAGGAGCCTGGCAGGCTACAGTCCATGGGGTCACAAATGAGTTGGACACAACTAAATGACTACATAATACATATATTTGTATGCACATATATAAAATACATATACAACATATCTAGTTTAGGTAGGGTCCCTCAAGTATGGGCATGGTTTTCATTTAATTATTAGTTGCTTACATATTCACTGGCTGAAATGAATATGGGGAAAATTAAACCAAATTGAACTCTAGAAAAAAAAAACCTCAAGTTATTTAAACAGATAGTATTCTCTGATAAATCAGAATTCTATATAAATAAGATTTTATTGGGTCATCAAAATTAGAAATCCTCTCCTTCATACCCCTTTGCTCTTGTATATGCTACCCCCTCACTTCATGGACATCCAGCCACTAAGACCCTCTTTTCTACCTCCTGTATTCTTCTCATCCAGAAGTCCCACATCAGCTTAAACAGATATGCTCTTAGGCATGTGCAGTGTTTTTTAAAAAGTTTAAATTGCCAATATTTAAAAATACGTCACACAGTGGCTCCCCTTTCAGAAAAATATAATACGACCACCCCTTTTTGTTGAACTCTACTATCACATCTTAGTTCAGACCTGTAGTACAATTACATCATGCAAACCGGATGAATCTCTTCTCAGCGTAAAGTGTGCTGTGAATTTTGAGACCAGGTCAATACAACTTCCCAATTCAGGTTGGTCTTATCTTTATCTTCCCAGTCCTGCCTCACACGGTTGTGGCATCCGTCTGGCATATGTGCTTGCATTTCTATATACATCCCATTCCCTCGGCCTGGGTTCTCTTTTCCTGCATATCTCAACTCAAATATTAGCTCTCCCTTCTTCTCTGCTTGGTTAGCCAAGAGTCACTCCTGTGTTCTTTCAAGTATAATCCGGTGATTTAATTCCAACAGTTACATAAAGAGTTATTTAATCATATGTCCATCCCCTCCAGGAAATTGCAAGGAAGTCAAGGACAAAAACTGGGTCTTACTCATCTTTGCAGCCCCAGAGCCTAATAGTATTTGACAAGTGAAAGTTGTAACTGAACAACATACCCATCTTGGACCCATTTCTATCAGTCAGCTTGCGCTAAATCATGCTGTGATACCAGCTCCACCCAAATCTTAGTGGCTTATAAAACCAAAGGCTTGTTTTTCATGCACACTACTCGAGTGTCCATCATGCACTGGCCACATCCCTGCTCCATATCTTTACCTTCAGTTCAGTTCAGTTCATTTGCTCAGTCGTGTCTGACTCTTTGCGATCCCATGGACTGCACTATGCCAGGCCTCCATGTCCATCGCCAACTCCCAGAGTCTACCCAAACTCACGTCTATTGAGTCGGTGATACCATCCAACCATCTCATCCTCTGTCATCCCCTTCTCCTCCCACCTTCAATCTTTCCCAGCATCAGGGTCTTTTCAAATGAGTCAGCTCTTTGCATCAGGTGGCCAAAATATTGGAGTTTCAGCTTCAACATCAGTCCTTCCAATGAATACTCAGGACTGATCTCCTTTAGGATGGACTGGTTGGATCTCCTTGCAGTCCAAAGGACTCTCAAAAGTCTTCTCCAACACCACAGTTCAAAAGCATCAATTCTTTGGTACTCAGCTTTCTTTATAGTCCAACTCTCATATCCATACAGTTCAGTTCAGTCGCTCAGTCATGTCCAACTACTGGAAAAACCATAGCCTTGACTAGATGGGCCTTTGTTGGCAAACTAATGTCTCTGCTTCTTCACTTTAGGATTCAGGTAAAAGAAAAGCCCCATAAAGCTGCCAAGTTTCAATGCAGATGGAGAGATAGGTACCCATCCTCTGGTCCTAAGGCTTCTACTCAGAAGCAACACCTTCATTTCTGCTCACCTCCAGTGGTTAAAGCACATTATATACCCAAATGTTAAGCCATTGGGGCCAAGATATAAAATCCTCCTAAAGAGTGAATGGTTTGAGCTTGAAAACAATGTCACACATTGCCAGTAGGTCCAGTTCACCTTTCAGGGGCACGGAAGCCTGGAGAAAAAGTTGCTGCGTCAGCTGGAGTCTGACTTCAGCTAATGGAAAGTCCCTGCAGGAGACAGGAGGGCGAGGTTGGGAGAAGCCAGGGCATGCGCCCCCATCCCTGTCACAGGAAGACTCTCCTTCAGAGGCTCTGTTTCCTCTACACCTCAAGCTCCCACCAGAGATGTCTGCTGCAGTACTGCCTTCTGTTGAGTAAGCCTGGACAGGATGACCTTCGAGTCAGGCGCTCTGATCCAGTCTCCTTACCTGTAGGATGGGATCTACTTACATCATCCAGTTGCTTCAAAAATAATGTCCATGGAAATAGGCAAAGAATAAAGTGCAGGAAAATAAAGGAGTCTGAAGGTAAACAAAGTGAGGCAACATAGCATAGCAGAAAATAAGACTGGGGGGTCATAAATCTTGGATTTGGGGTCTCGCTCCACCACCAACTATCACATTATCCAGGGAACACTATATTCTCGGTTTTCCCATCTTCAAAGTGGAGAAAACACTGTTGATAATGGGAAGGCGGCAGAGTGGCATAAATGAGAGTATTTGTGAAGATGTGTACTGCCAAGTATAAAAGGCTATACAGAAATGTTAAATGAATTCACTAGTTATAGGCAGAAAAAACTTTATTTCTATCAAATTAAAAAGTATGAATCGATCTTCAAGCCAGATAAAATCATCAATAACACAATTAACAGAGCATGTACAGATTAGACTACAGATTTAGATACTTTGAATTAAGCACATACATCAAAATCAAGAGGGCTGATAACTTTCACACTGAGGAAAAGCACTGACTCATCGTAAACACACGACTTCTGGGAAAATGGAGCTGACATTTCACAAGAGAGTAAACCAGAGGCAAGTTGTCATTAGGTTAGAGAACTGATTTGAGCTTGAGAGGAATCACAGTGAAATGCCTTCATAATGCAACAATTTCCCGAGATCTACTCATCTCAAAAACAAGAATATATAAAAATCAGTAGTACAAATTCTCATAAAACCAGGAAAGCCCTCTATGCCCTGACATCTTAGAGCTGACATAAAGACTGAGTTTTCATTTTTCTTCCCTTTATTCTCTAAACACACAACTTTGTTTTTATTTAGCACATTTCTGTCTCAAGAGAAAGGTTTTATGAAATGAAATTAGACACACATCAACCCCAGTGAGAATCAAGGTGCAATGTTCTTTTGACATGTGCTTAAACAGGAAATCTTTTATTTCAAGAATGACACTGTGCTTTCTAGAATAGCCTAATTATCACCAAAGAAGGAATGAATATATCCAACACTACCCCTCCCAAAACACACACAACCTCTCTCTCTCTCTCACACTCACTCACACAAACCAATTTAGGGAATTTCCTCAAACATACAGATAACGACATTTATTTTGGCAAGAACTGTGCAATTTGTTAAAAGAAAGATAAGGTATGGCATTTATCAGCAACTGTAATTATGTCTCAACAGACACAGGAAGCAAATTTTCCTCACAGTTGAAATACGGCTTCACAGTTCCCCCGTCATCTGGGTCTTGCACACGTTGCCTCTGGAAACCAGACTGGGTCAGTTATATAAGGAAAGGGACCTTATGACCAGACCACACTCCCACATTAAAAGGTGTCTGTTACTGGGTTCCTCTTCTGAAACACCAAACAGACGAAGAAGTTGCTGAAGATGGAGGGGAATAGAGCGCAATTCATACTATAGACATGACTCTGTCTTACGAATTGCCTTTCTGGCCAAATGACTGCAGCAAGAAAAGATATTGTCTATTAAGTGAAAAGCAATACATGAAATCCATCAGGTAGATATGAATGCCTCCCAAGATCCCATGACCCAGCAGAGGACAGACAAAACACTGCCCTCTGTGTATACAGCGTGTGGCTACTGCCAGGACCCACTGATGCCCATTTCCTGTCTTGGCACTAGAGCCAAAAGCAAAGATTCCAGGTGGAGCAAATACATTGTTTTACCTGTTCATGAGAATAGGGAGCTCAAACTAGAGAAACATAAAAAAGCCTTTTTGAATTTCCTGATTAATCCCTATACATATAGGAAAAGGTTAAGTAAACAGAAGCATTTCAGTTTTAAAACACAAGGAGGCAAGATAATTGAGATAATACTATTACATAGGCTAATTGTTGAGGATTTAATTAGATAATGGATGGAGTGCACATAGCACCAATAAACAGTGACCACTTTTATCAACAGGCAAGCTCTTTTGATACCTGAACAGAGTTGGAAATTTGCTGTCTTTATAATTTAAGCCAAGACTTCTCCCTCCCCTCCTGCCCCCCACACACACCACAAGCAGGTAGTTAAAACGTCTTTAAACAAATAGTCAAAACAGATATTGAACTCAGTTTCCAGTGATTTAAAAAGTATAAAAACTCTATTTACGGGTTTACATGGGCATCTTTCTTTATCAAAATTTATCCTGTCAACAACCTACAGGGCTTCCCAGGCAGTCCAGTGGTTAAGACTCTGCACTTCCATTTCAGAGGGCACAGGTTCGATTCCTGGCTGGGTGAGTTCTGCATGCTTCATGGTGTGGCCAGAAAAGAAAAAACACTCAACCTAGAAATGGCAGGAGACGCCACAGCATCACCTGTCTTCCAAGAATCTTCCATCGCCTGTGCCTATTCTTACCTTTTCCCCTTCCCTACCAAAGAGAGGAGCACACCCTGGATGAAGCTGGAGCTCACGTGAGCTGAGCTATTGGAAGGTATTGAGAGTCACCCTGGAGAAGGCAGGCGAGATGGGAAGCCATTTCTGCCAGAACTGTGAGCGATAAGCAGTGCCACCACACCAGAGGGCAGGCAAAGACGTGGATTTGGCATTCAGGACCATGTTAATGTAAAATGTCACGCAGGGAGGATGATATTAAAGTCTAGGGTGACCCTGGATTAGGAGCTGAGTCGCCATTTGTTCACTGGCTAGCAATACAGGAAAGCTCAGTTACTATGGGGGCCTTGTTTGGGGGTGGAGGCAAGGGAGTCATTTGTTCTGATGTCAGGGAAACCAAGTATTTAGTGTCTGGAGGGCTCCCAGGAGTCTAGGGGAGTGTGTGACCACCATGGCTGGGGTGGCGCAAGCATCAAGGTCCCTTCAGGGACACAAAACCATGGACTCTGAGAGAACAAGGCGGGACCATGAGCCTGCCGCTGCCACAGAGTAGCCTGGACCCAAGCCAGGCCTACTTTGACAGTCTTTCATTTCACGTACAAAAGTAAAAGTCGCTCAGTCATGTTCCACTCTTTGTGACTCCCGTGAACTATACAGTCCATGGAATTCAGGCCAGAATACTGGAGTGGGTAGCCGTTCCCTTCTCCAGGGGATCTTCCCAACCCAGAGGTTGAACCCAGGTCTCCTGCAAAGCAGGTAGATTCTTTACCAGGGAAGCCCTCATTTTACTTCTAAGTGAGCAGTTATGGATGATCAAGGGCTCAGACTCTCCTCTAGCAGCTTCCTTTGCTTAAGCAACAGGGAAAAAGGAAAAGGAACACTCTCATACAGAGGTGGATGTCAGCAGAGTGAACCCTGCCATTCTGGATGTGAGGCCACTTGGAAATACAAGCAAGCTCAGAGCCCTGCATTGCTTGGGACAGGATGCAGGTAGTTACCATCTAGGAGCAGAGCCAGGAAACCTGCATTCAAGTGTGTCTACACTGCGTGTTGGCAGCAGAAGCCAGGTCAAGATGCTTTACTCCGCCGACCCTCACTTTGTTTATAAACATGGGATCGTGCCTGTCTCAAAGGACACTGGCAAGATTAAATGAGATGTTTGCAAATGTTCTAAAACTATACACACATGACACTGAGCAGGCCTTCAATACTTGGTACCTATTATATGCTTGGTGGCTAGATGGTAAAGCGTCTGCCTACAATGCAGGAGACCCGGTTCGATCCCTGGGTTGGGAAGATCTCCTGGAGAAGGAAATGGCAACCCACTCCAGTACTCTTGCCTGGAAAATTCCATGGACGGAGGAGTCTGGTAGGCTACAGTCCATGGGGTCGCAAAGAGTCGGACATGACTGAACGACTTCAATGTCAATGTTAGTGTTAGAGTATATGAAACACAGCAGTGTTTTCAAGTTCTAAATAAGCAGGAAGCTGGTGGGGATAAGAGAAAGCAAAATGAATGCAGAGCTGGCTAGAATCAGAGAAGGAGGGGATATGTAGGAATCTTTGAAACCACACAAACTTCTCTTTGTGCCTAGCTTTGATGGAACCTCACGTGTGGCAGTAGAAGGAAAACTAAACAGATCCCTTTAATTTTATCTTGGTCAAAATATTTTCAAGAAAATTTTATTTATTTTAGTGCAAAATCATTGAAGGAAAAGCTAGACTTTGTTGAAGAAAACCAGAAACATTTTTTAAGGCTATCGAACATCATCAAACAAGCATCATCTTTCAAAAGCCCATGGAAACAGTGTTTGGCTTTCATTATGGTCTCACCTAGCAAAGGTGACTGCCCTCTACTGCAGGGCAACCTCAGAAATAGCACACACTATTGAGATGCACTGAGCAACTGACACTGGTTTTAAGTGTCTATTTTGCTGGAAGGGAAAAGGGAGGGAAGGATGAAGGAGCAAAGTATTGAGTCAGGGATCACCTAGGCTATTTCCCATACCTCTTCCCCAAAACTCCAAAGCCCATGATTACATTGGAGCATCTGATAAACATCAACAGAAGGGAGGAAAGTTTTGAAGATTTTTCTGCTTCCAAAAAAGCACACACTTTCCTCTCCTGAATGATCCCTATAACAACCTTAATTTTCTACTTTTCCTACTTTATGGAAATTGTCTCCATGGCAAAACTACTCTAAACTGTGCAATTTTCCTCAAACAAGACTTGTTTTTCTCTATGCCTGGTTGCCCTGGAAACCTGAGCTGTATCTGCATGTCTGATTTTCACCCTATCCCCATCAACTGGCATTCAAACACAACTCTTTTCAAAAGTCACTATCATGCACTGATGTTTCACAAATCTGAACTAGGCATTTTAACTGCAGAAGCCTAGAAAGTAAATAATCTTACTTCACTTGGATTCAGAGGATGAGGAGGAAACTGGTCTGTGTTTCCACTAAGGTAGCCAAAGAACATTCACATGAAGGGACAAAGTAAGAGGGACTGGCCAGAGTGGGGGCGGTGTTTGTAGAGAAGAGGCATGGCTACCATACAGAACCCGTGGGTCAGTGGATGACTGGAAACTCACTGTGACATCTTCAGAAAATAAATAATGTGTTCCAACATCACCTATGCTGAAAGGCTTTTGTTTTCTCAGCAGTATCAAGAGTTAGACAGAAGTCACTCCTTGAAACAGTAAAGGACCTTCGCTGGTACAAGCACGATGCATGAAGAGGAATATCTATTTTTAAGGCAACAGGAATAAATTTCATTGTCTTTCCCAGAGGAGGGCGAGCATTAGTGGCCACCAAGTCTGGAAACCAGGCAAATCCTTAATAAATCGTTTATTGATACTACATTCTAATGAATGACAAAATAGTGTGATCTATATTTCTAGACTTAATGGCCATCCTATAGAAAGCATCTTTGGAACAGAATAAAAAATTACAATTTTATCAAATCCCATAATCATAAAGCTGTCATCATGAGTCTAGGTACAGCTAGTGCAACATTTTCCTTGACCCCACAGGCTCCATTCCCTTTCCCAACTATTTATAATATGCTTGGGTCACTCACATGAGAAAAACACTGTCCACATCAATATTTAGCAGCATTTCAAAATATACATATTTTTGTCTTCACTATAGGCTATTCTTTCAGTCCAGTAATTCCATATGGTCTTATTTACTTCTATACATAAGATACAATCTTTTAACATTTATGCAGGTGAATATTTCCCAGTTTTTGAGAGTTCCCCAAAGACTCTTAGGGTTTTATTTTGCCACAATAAAAGAAAGGAGCGGTATCAACGCATGAGAGTCAGACCAACAGTTTAAGTAGACCCTCCACACAGTTCAGTTCCTGGTGCATAAAGAGACTGAACATTGTCCCCCAGCTCTCAGCTCTCAGACAGGAATTTGAGAGGGATAAAAGCAGGAACAATATTACTTAATAGTCTACGGAGGGAGAAAACATATGTCTAATAAAAGTAGTAGAAGCCAAGTCCTTTCATTCTAGGATGTCTGAAAAAGAGATTCAGTGGAGTACGGATGCAGAGAAGGCGTCATTCCTAACAGAAAAAAAATGAACTGTGGACAGTCACTCAAGGCCAGAGAAGCAATCACTGAGAGATACTGTTTCAATGCCAGAGAACCAGGGACAGAGGCAGCTATAGCCCCTGGCATTCTCTGGCCTCCTGGTGCTATGTTTCAACAGCCTTTAGGGGCTGGGGAGAGCCGGGGAGCACCACCATCACGTGTGAAAAAGCTATTATGGCAACAACCTGGCGATGGAAAATCAACTAGAGCTTGGGTGATACACCACTTGGAATCCAGCCTGTGTTGCTTCCTTTCTTATAAAGAACTTGAGACATGTGCAGAGACATCTTAAACACGTGTAGGTGGCCCCTCTTTCAGAAAGGCAGAGAAGAGCCTCGTCATTAACTCATTCTACTCATTAGTTTTCATGTCTGTTCACCATTTAAACTAGAAAAGACACTGCAAGCTACCTCAGCTAGCTGCTAACTGGGGCACAGCACCAACACGACACACACAGTTGAACGAATGACCATATCTTCCTGGTTCTTCCACTGCACAGGTTCAGTAGGCTTCTTTGGATTGAACAGGTGTGATCTTGTTCGAGAAAAGTGTGTAAACATAGGGCCAGATTTTGTTAGTCTCGGTTCCCGAAAACTGGTGGAGCACTCCTCGGCTCCTGAAAAACAAAGTCCGACATACAGGACATTTTAGGTTTCCTTTTGACATGATATCAGCGCAGAAGAAGATCCTGGTCTACCTCACACATCACTGAGTCCCAAAACCAATGTATCAACACCCCCAGTTCAGTACAACTAAATAAAGCCCTATCCTCTGCAATGCTGAAAAGCTGATGTCACGCCACCTTTTCTTCTCCCCTTTAAAAACATGATAATGTTATAGGGACAACCCCAAATCTGCCTCAATACACAGAGTGAAAAGCAAATCAGTGACAAACCTTGCTACTCTAAAACCCTTGTTATAGACCATGAAACACAAGATGTATCCTAATAAACGGTCAAGAACTTCATATCTAAAGGCTGGCTAAATTATTTGGGGGCTACAAGATCAGACAATGATTAGAGCAGAGGCTGTACACTGCTGTCCTGAATGCAGTCCATACATGGGCTTTGTTTGGCATCCAAGCTATTAAAAATTTTTTAGGGAACTGCCTGGTGGTCCAGTGGTTAGGACTCAGTGCTATTACTGCCAGGGGTCCAGGTTCAATCCTTGGATGGGGAAATGAGATACCACAAACTGTGCAACATAGCCAAGAATTTAAAAAAAAAATTTTTTTTTTGCCAATATATTATAAAATATGGGATTTTCTTCTGCAGAGAAAGCCTGACTTCTGCTTCTTTTGAAAAACAGGCTCACTGGCCACACTTAGCCTGAGTGCTTCCGTGGTGATAATTGGCTCGAGCAACAGAGGAGCTGTCTAGTTCAACTGTCACTCAACTGCCCAGCTTGACATGCCTCCCACCAGGTTTGACACTCATTTCCATCACCTGCCTGGCCCTTGTAGTTATCTGGATTTTCAACCTGTAGTTTATAGCTTTAGTTTTCCTTTATTAAACTCCCTCCAGACATATCTAAGCCAAAAAGTCCCTTCTAATCTTCTATCCAAGTCATATATTTACACGTGGGCGTATCAAAAGGTAAACCATTATTTCAGTCCCTTAAGAAAATGAAAATGTCTAGATGCAAATTTCTAATCACACAGAGATGATCAGGCTGTGGTCCTTATGAGAGTTTAAGCATAAAAATACCAGGCATTCTTTCCCATGTACACACCAGCATTTCATCTGATTTCATCTGAGAGGTATTTGGCCTTTCAGGTTTATCAAGCTTAAAGAAACTGCAACCCACTGTCTTTCCCATGGGGAGCCACAACTTTTCAGTTGGCCAAGTGGCATGGAAACACTGAAGCACACTCACTTGTATAATTCGATGACTGGTTTTGCCACATCCTTGTACTGTCTTAGTCTGGCAGCAACTGCTTCAGGTTTGTCATCCTCCTGCTGGACCAATGGTTCACCAGTGACGTCATCAATCCCCTACAAATAGCAGAGACAGCAGCTAGTGTGGCCAACACTCAAGCCATTCCATACGTAAAAACTTTCCTGGGCAAAACTGTAGATTCACCTTTGATTCCCACCACCTGATGAGTTAGCCCCAGGGGACAATAAGAATGATGGTGGTTGAAAAACAAACAGCATTAGTAAGTATGTTAAGCTTTTTTCAAAAGAGATGAAACATTAAATCTTTAAGACTTCTGATATTTCCAAACATATTCCACTGCTTGAAAAATGACACCTTTAATTCATAGCTCAAAATTCTATCCTACTTCGCCTAACAACAAAACAGCCACTAGACAATGTCACTCTGGTCCTCTAAATATTCCTAAAACTACCTTCTTTCTAAAGCTTGAGTTCTTAAAATGGAAAATGAATGCCTCAAAGAACCAAATGGCTTCCTTAGGAAAAACGCTAATCAAAGAGACGGTATGTATCAGTCCTGTTTTTGCTACTTTCATATTCTATCACGTGGTTCTTCTAAGATTAAACTTACTCAGGTTATTTTAGCAAATCAAATAATGACATCTAAAGTTAGAACAAAATAGACATGAATCATATACCCATGATAACCACGAACAAACATTCTGGCAACTGAAAAACTGTAATTTTAGAAAATCTGATTTTTGGGTGTACTTTAACTTCCCCAGGAGCTATATCTGCATACAAAACCAAAATGGACACCTCAGAATTTCGCCTCCCATGTCCATGGCTATTGGACTACCAAGGCAGATAGTCACAGGAAATCAATCTGTCAAAAGGCAGAATAGAGCAGAACTTAGGCATAGAGCAGAAGGCTCGGGCATTCAACTGGATAATCCACAATTGGCTGTAAGTTTGAAATGCACTAAAATTCCAATACAGCACAAAGCCTTAAGTATATAACTGACACTTAGAATTTACTGGTGAGCCACATAATTTTCACGTCTGTAATACAGGGCTATTACCCTGATGGAACAGGAGAGATGACGGGTGGGAGAAGGAGATCCATCACTCATTCCTCTCCTTTATTTTACTTATTGCTGCAAAGCTCAGGAGTCATTTCCAGGACTTCAGAGCACCCAGAAACACAACACTGCTTCCAGAGAGAGCAGAAGGGTGCTGGGACAACGGCATCTCTCCCAGGGGAGCTTGGTCATGGCAGCTGGCCGACTTGGCCCAAACTGGCACTTGCGCTGCTGTCTTTGGAAGCAGCACTGTAACTGCAGTGCTCTCTTAGGGGCACCCAGGCTTTGGAAAGCAACTCAGATTCTACAAGACTCTCCACATCAGCAAGTCTGAGGAGAGCCAAAATACGATGTATTTGTGTTAGATTCCAATGCCAACTCAGAACCCTCTTTTCCTCCTTATCCATTTTCCCCCCACACTTGTTTTTTGGGATGGAATGATGGAAGGGCTCTACAGAGGAATTCCAGAATAACATATATTTTTAAAAGAAGACTTCAAAAGGAGACTACTGCTTAACCTACATGAAAAGGACTTATAAGAACCTAATGATGACTTAAGGAACTAGATGGCATCCATCCATAACCCCTTGAAGTAGTTTTCTATAGTTGTTATTGACTATATTCAAGTCTATGCTGCTGCTGCTAAGTCGCTTCAGTCGTGTCCGCCTCTGTGCGACCCAATAGATGGCAGCCCACCAGGCTCCCCCGTCCCTGGGATTCTCCAAGCAAGAATACTGGCATGGGTTGCCATTTCCTTCTCCAATGCATGAAAGTGAAAAGTGAAAGTGAAGTCGCTCAGTCGTGTTGACTCAGCGACTCCATGGACTGCAGCCCACCAGGCTCCTCCATCCATGGGATTTTCCAGGCAAGAGTACTGGAGTGGGTTGCCATACAATAGCCACACCTTTCACATTTAGATAGGAGCAAGTAATATTATATATTAGCAAATAAGAATGATCAGATTGAACTAATTCATGCCTTTACCAGGAAGAACAGTAACTCTTTAAACGAGTTTGCCAAAAGTTTCTTTAACCATATACCTTTACATGTACTTAACTTTATTCAGACACATAGTTATTATATTGTGAAGTTCTTTTAAAGGGCAATCTTCTATGCCTTTGGCTCTCTCTCATCCCTGTACATCCTCATGCTCACTACTCACATGACCCCACTCACTCTAACCCTGTGCCTTATTCTGTCAGCCCCAAACACTGGCAGCCCAGGATAGATCCCTTGTATCTTTATCCCTACTTTTATGAAGCTAGAGAGGACTTATAATCATGTAAACAGATATATAAATAAGGGTGGTCATGGTTTTACAAAAATGGAATCATTCTGCTGTTTGCATTTGTCATTTAACAACACCCAGGGAAAAATATTACTCTAGGCCCAAGAATATAGTAAGTAAAGCACTAGTCACTCAGTTGCATCCAACACTTTGCAACACTATGGACTGTAGCCCACCAGTCTCCTCTGTCCATGGAACTCTCCAGGCAAGAATGCTGGAGTGCGTGGCCATTTCCTTCTCTGGGAAATCTTCCCAGTGAATTTAGTACTAACTCAATTTTCTTTCTACTGACCATATAGTATTCCAAAACGTGATTATTGACAATTTTATTTAGCCACCCCTAGAGATGAATGTTTGTATTGTTTTCAAGTTTTATTTTTCCCATTACAAACAGCGCCAAAATAAGCCTCACTGTGTCATGACCTTACCTGCTAGTGCTTACATTTTCATAGACTGTACTCCCAGAAGTGGGTTGAATGAAATATGTATTTAAAATTTTTAAGGTACGTTGCTAGGTTGCTTCTCTAAAAGATGATTAACATTTCATATACCTAATACAGATAACAGTACTGTGTTCCCAGATCCTAACCAGCAATAAAAGTGTTAATTTACGTTCCTTCATTACAAGTGAATGATAATTTTAAAATATTTGTTGGCTATGTATATTTGCTCTTTTTGGAATAGCCTACTCATGTTGTTCCCCACTTTTCAACTGAAATGTTTTACCTCCTTGCCAATGTGTGAAAGTACTTTGTATACTCTTACATGTACGTGAGGTGGGTTGAAGTCCAGGTTATATACCCTTCCACTGGGAGGGTGAATCCAGCGTCGGCTGAGACGATCTTTGAGCGTTTCAAATGGAATGTTCAAAGTGATCACTAGATCCAGGTCACATATTCTGTCCAAGGCTTCAGCCTGAACTAATGTTCGAGGAAAGCCTAAATGCCAAAACAAAATATATCAAATGCAAGACACGTACCAATTCTAATTAGCTGTTAGAATTATTTTCAGAGACAGAATAATCAAATCTGCACAAATACTAACCAGAAAGGAATTTTAAAAATCAGGAATTTATATTGACTTAATAAATCGAATATTAGCAGAAACTATGCTACTTTATAACCTAGCTTCAGCATTTGGAATATAAAACATTAAAGGGAGTCACATGATAAAAGCAAAAAGTACTAAAAACTAGACTAGTCCCAGCTCTGGTGTAAGCTCTGCTCTTAACTACCTGTGTGACCTTGGGCAAGTTGTAACACCTCCATTTCCTGTTCTGTTAAAGAACCAAAGGGACAAATTTATATCTGTGTCCTTTTGGCTGTAATAGCTTGTGTGTGTGTGTATGTACTAACTAACTCCAGTTGTGTCCAACTCTTTGCAACGCTATGGACCATAGTCCGCCAGGCTCCTCTGTCCACGGGATTCTCTAGGCAAGAACACTGGAGTGGGTTGCCATGCCCTCCTCCAGGGGATCTTTCTGACCCAGGGATTGAACCCACATCCCTTACATCCTCTGCATTGGCTAGCAGGCCCTTTACCACTAGCACCACCTGGGAAGCCCTTGTAATAGCTTGCTGCTGCTGCTGCTGCTGCTAAATCACTTCAGTCGTGTCTGATTCTGTGCGACCCCATAGATGCCAGCCCACCAGGCTCCCTCGTCCAGGGAGTATATTATTCTTAGGTTACCACTAAATACACACACACACACACACACACACACACACACACACACACACATTTTAAAAATCCAAATCAATTAAAGTACAATCCTTTGCTCAGACCTTCATTTGAGCCTGCACCTTAACAGTAAGATGGCAAAACTCCAGTCTCAAAAAGAACTGATACTTTTGAAACCATATGGATACTGCAAAACTTATAAATTCACCCTACTTTGCTAAACATGGGGAAATAAGCTGCAACTGAAATTTGAACTCACAGTTATTACTTTCTTTTTTGCAGTTAGCTGATCCCAAATTATATATATATTTTTCCCCATTCATTTTTCCCCTTCTATTTGTTATGAAGTGATGGGACCAGATGCCATGATCTTAGTGTTTTTAATGTTGAGTTTTAAGTCAGCTTTTTTACTCTCCTCTTTCACCCTCAATGACAGATTTTATTCTCCTGGGCTCCAAAATCACTGCAAATGGTGAGTGCAGCCATGAAATTAAAATATTTTTTTCCTTGGAATAAAAGCTATGACAAAAACTTAGACAGTGTATTAAAGAACAGAGACATCACTTTGCCAACAAAGCTCCATCTAGTCAAAGCTATGGTTTTTCCAGTAGTAACGTACGGATATGAGAGTTGGACCACTCTCAAAGAAGGCTGAGTGCCAAAGAATAGATGCTCTTGAATTGTGATGCTAGAGAAAACTCCTGAGAGTCCCTTGACTGCAAGGAGAACAAACCAGTCAATCCTAAAGGAAATCAACCCTGAATATTCATTGGAAGGACTGATGCTGAATCTCCAACACTTTGGCCACCTAAAATGAAGAGCTGACTTATTGGAAAAGACCCTGATGCTGGTTTAGACTGATGAGATGGTTAGATAACATCATTGATTTAATGGACATGAATTTGAGCAAACTCCAGGAGATAGTGAAGGATAGAGAAACCTGGTGTGCTGCAGTCCATGGGGTTGCAAAGGGTTGGACATGACTTAGCCACTGAAAAATTCCCCCTCTCCAGGGATTGACCTGCTTTAAATTTCATTCCAGGTTTGCCTGGGATAGAACTACACAGTAGTATGCTGTTTCTAAACAGTTTGTCAAGTTGACCTGTTGTTAAAAACCTGACTGTATCCAATATCACTTAAAAAAAAATGTCCTTTAAATCTTAGGTAAAAGAGCCAGATGGATGAAGAACAGGAAAGAAAGTATAACAGAAGATGCAATACTCAGAAGAGAAACTTTTAAATCCCTTCAAAAAGGACACCATCCCATCTCTACCCTTTCATCATTAGAAGTAACAAAAGAACTTTGAAAAGATGAGTCTTCATGGCCCTAAAACACTTAACCATCAAAGAAATCCTTTTCCTATTATAGGAAGTCAGCTATTCAAACATGAGCAAGCCACATCCTGTGTTACCATCCCCAAGTTGTATGAATGCCAAGGTGATATCAGGGTGTTTGCTCGGCTGAATATGACAAAACCCACCCAAAGTTGTCTCTATGCCCCTGCTCCAGGTAACAACCTCTGCAGAAAACTCTCTTCAATGCTCCCTTCAAAGCCTTCCTTATTGCCTGTCTATAAGGCCAGGCCCTTTTCTCCAAAGCCCATTCCTCCCAAGTTCCTCATCCATCGTCTTTTGCATATTCCATTACCAGGAGTCTGAGCTAAGTCATGGATGACATTCCTGATTCCTTGTTCTTGCATGTTCCCCAGCTATAATCCAACTCACCTGTTTGCACAGCTTCACCTCTGGGCTGCCCATGACACCATTTTCCTTATCTACACTTCCTTGACTTTGGCCACATCAACTTGCATTCAGTATTGCTCTCCTCAGGCCTCACTACCTCTCTGTCAAAGATACCTCTGCCTCAGGGCCTTTACACTGGCTGTCCTCGGCCTAGAATGTTCTTCCTACAGATCTCTGAACACGACTGTTTATCATTTGAGATATTTGCATAAATAAAACTTCCTCGGGGAGACTTCTTACACTAGTATATTTAAAATAGTCCCAGTTCCCTCTCATTATCTATTTTATTCTCTTCAATTTTTCTATTACCTATGACTATGAATAATTTCCAAGTATTCATGTTTATTTTCTATCCCTTTCTCACTCACTCTCTGAGAAATGGGACTTTTCGGTCTTGATCATTCTGTACACTTTTGCTCCTAAAAAATTAACACTGATGAGCAACTTAGTACAGGGCCTTGAATTATTTCCAAAGTTTATGCCCTGATGAACTTGCTTACAGTATTTTGCAAGTTCCATGAGAAATTATCCATTACCTACATCTTACTAAATTCAACATCTGGTTTGCAGTCCAGTGTAAGCTTTGGTCACAGTAAATACAGAAATNAAGACTGATATGTTTTTTATCTGTTTAGTTTGAGAGTTTTGGGCTCTGGAAATAGAGGCTAGACCAGGATACATCAATATTTTGGATCTTGTCATCTCCTGGAGGTGAATCAGTGGTCTTACAACTGTCTCTTATACACATCTAGATGTGTATAAGAGACAGGCTGAGTAATATCTGCAGGGCAGCAATGGAGACGAAGATATGGAGAGCAGACTGTGGACACAGTGGGGGAAGCAGAGGGGGGATGAATGGAAAGAGCAGCAGGGAAGCATACACGTTCTCATATGCAAAAGAGAAAGCCAGTGGGAATTGGTGCTCGGAGTAGGGAGCTCAAACCCAGCGCTCTGTAACAACCTAGAGGGGTGGGATGGAGCGGGAGGCGGGAGGGAAGCTCAAGAGGGAGGGGACATATATATACCCATGACTGATTCACGCTGATGTATGGCAGAAAGCAACACAATATTGTAAAGCAATTATCCTCCAACTAAAAATAAACAAATTAAGATATATATAAAATTATATATATATATAGATATCTATAAAACCCAAAATCCAGAGAAAGCACAATTGGCAAAAGCAGACCAGTTATTAGAATTAGCAAATTGTTTTATAAACAGTTATTATACGTACTTGGGTTTCTCAGGTGGCCACTAGTAGCATAGAACCTACCTGCCAATGCAGGAAACATAAGAGGCGTGGATTTGATCCCTGGTAAGATCCCCTGGAGTATGAAATCACAACCCAGTCCAGTATCCTTGCCTGGAAAATCCCTGGACAGAGGAGCCTGGTGGGCTACAGTCCATGGAGTCACAAAAGAGTTGGACATGACTCAGCAACTAAACAGCAACAACCAGTTTACTGGATTATCACCAAACAAACACACTCCTGTAGTCACACCTAGATTAAGAAAGAGAAAACTATACTCCGGTGCCTGTTGTTTCTCACGCTGTCTCAGCAGCAGCCAACGTGGTGAGCAGAATTAATACCTGGCGGTCTGAGGCATTAATCTGTGATGTGAATGACCAGCTGTCCAGGGAAGGAGGAGCCTGAGGGATTTCGGGGTTCTACAGACCGATGGGTGCTGACACGTGAGTCCTGTCCCTTCTCTGTCTCTCAAAATGGGGATATCCCTACTAGCTGGCTTTGTGTGGTTTACTGAGTACCAAGGACTTTGACTTATCCAGAGGAAGGAAGAAGTGGAGCAAGACCCAGCAATATCTAGTCTCTAAAATTCAAGGAAAAGGGCAATTTCCCATCAGACAAAGAAAAATTACACATGTTATTTTCCTAGAAGTATTGATTTCTAGCTAGACTATTAATTTCCACCAAAGTGGATACACTGGGCATCATTTCTATTTCCAGGTCAGTAATTCATTTAAATTTTGTTACTATGAAATCATAATAAAACCCACCTTGTCCTTAACTGTGACTCGGGTCTGGCCCATCTGTTTGACTCAATTGAATTCTACCTTCTGGAAGGTCTTTTTAAAATGTAACACAGCTACTCTTAGGAACAAATCTCACCAATAGGAAACTCTCATTGGGCAAGCAGGAGTGAGGGGATGACCTCAGACTCATGGAGAAGGACACTCCAATTAGACAGTACTTCAGGCATCTCTCCAAGGAGCCCAGGATAATGCAACTGCTAGAAAAACTCAGAGGCTGGAGCTCAGCAAAACAAGTTACTCTCCTGTGGTTATAACAAGCCATCCTTCAGTGAGTGAAACAGAATGAGCATGGCTCTCCCAGATATACAAAGCAGTACTGTGAGGCATAGCACGAGTCGACCAGATGGCTTCCATGCAGAACCCAGGTTGCAGAGGTGGTGACCTCAGGGTCTGTTTTACTGGCCAAACTGAAGAAATACATCCCACTTGTATTTTCTTAACCCCGGTTGAATGGCCTGCATTGATAGGTTCAACAGCGTATCTTATGCCACTGAAGAGGTAAAGGGAAGGGGGAAGGAAAAGAGAGTTTTCTCCTTGTCTTGGTACACTCTGTTAAGACTGATATGTTTTTTATCTGTTTAGTTTGAGAGTTTTGGGCTCTGGAAATAGAGGCTAGACCAGGATACATCAATATTTTGGATCTTGTCATCTCCTGGAGGTGAATCAGTGGTCTTACAATGGTAGAAGGGAAGGTAAAGCCAGTTCTGGGGGTATTTTCAAACCAAAGTAGATTTTAAAATGGATGCAATTGCATTCCCTGTGAAACCACTCCACTGTGATATCATTTCAGTGACACCCTGGCTTCTTGACCAATGATCCACCGTCAGGAACCCCACTCTGATGGAATGGGTATTTGTGGCTTCCCTTCATACCAGCTTCTCCACTCAGCCTGGAGGACACAGCCAAGTGTCCTCCAAACCTCACCACTGACTTGTAGCCAAGTCAGACAGACCTTACTAGGTGGGTGGAATGGGGATGGGGGAACCAGAGATCTTTTCCCAAGTTCCTTACAAAAAAAAAAGAGAGAGAGAGAGAGAAAGAGAGAGAGTCTGTAGGTAGTAGGTGAAGCCAAGGGACAGAGAAAATCTTCCTCCCTTTCCCAATCCAGTGAATGTCTGCAATACCCTTTGCCTAAAATCTCAGTTCATGTTGCGTTTGGTTCCAATATCTGAACATTTGTTAAGCTGCCTTGATCCAGGTGTTTGGAGAAACAGAAATAGAAGGATAGGAAACCTGCACGGCCATTTAAACAAGAAACAGTTAATGCAGCATGAGAGACAGCCAACACTGTTGGTAGGAAGAGAAGAGTACCACTTCTAAGCCTCAGGGGTATGAGCACAGGGTACCTGCTCTTGAAGTAGGGAGAAGGGTTAATATCCCAATACTACCTTTCCATCTTGGAACTCTCCTCCAAGTTTTTCTTCCTGTTTTGTCTCTTTCACTCCAAGTCTTTATGGCACAGGGCAATGCCTGCACTTATATTTTGCACATAGTTCAAAATAGTAAATAAGGATCATCCACCTTCTAAATTCGAAGGAGCCAAGTGGCGTCCTAGTTTGGGGTTTGGTATCTGCCGCTCTGCACATTCTTACTCCAAGCTCATTTCCTAAGAATAAATTGATATGTTTGTGGCTTCAACTCAGAGCTACTTCATCAACTCAGAGCTACTTGAATGTGTCAGTCAACAGGCTTGAATGCTTTTCCTCCTTAACGATTCAGCTGGGAAGCACAGTGAAGAACTGGCCTCCCAGTGCAGGAGCCTGGGGGTACGTGGGTTTGATTCCTGGGTTCCCAGTCCACTGCAGGATTCTTGCCTGGGACAATGCCACGGACAGAGATGCGTGGCAGGCTATAGCCCAGGGGTCCCAAAGAGCTGGACGTGACTGAAGTGACTGAACACGTGTGCAGGCAACTATCTGATGGACTAAACTGAGCCTAACACCCAAATCTTAATGGTTGTTTTATACTGGAGCAGATATAGCAGAAGAGCCAAGATCACTTGCCATCAACAGGCTCCCCCTGCCCGCATTGCTGTGGTTGAGTATCCCAGCAGTTCTCATTCCAGGAGGAAAAGAAAGATTCCTTTTACTGGGGTAGACTAAGGCTGTTAAGTGCTGGGTCCACCCCTGTGTCACCTGCTGTTGAGGGTACAAAACATGACTTGGGCTGGTGCTGGTAATCTGGGTTTCACCCTAACACACCAAAATGCAAATGATCGGTCTAGAGGCATGAGAGAAGGACGCAGGTGGGAAGAGGGGCCAGTCATCCACTGCTCTAACAGAAACAAGGCACTTAGGAAGGAAATGGTTGGGCAGGACTCAAGCCGGCCATCAAGTCAACATCTGGGTGAAGGCGTAACAGCTGTGGGTACCGTGTGATCAAATGTGGTGGAGATGTCATGACTGCTTGGCTGTGGTCATGATCAGTATTTATTTTCTCTCTTCCTGAATGAGTTTTGGGTTTTTAGCCGGGTTCCCCTTACAGGCAGCCTCCTGTGCCCTCTGGGAGGTGGAGAGGAGTGCCCCTCCTCACTGCTGTGCTGAGTTACACAGCCCCCCCTCACTTCCCTGAAGGTCCCTTAAAACCCCCTTTCTCACACTGTTCCATGATCTGGGCTCAGGGCAGGAAGCAGAACCTGATTCAACATTTTTCTAAGTATTATTTTCACCATGTTGAATAGGGTCTTTTTTGATCTGCAAGCCACAGCTGGGTTGTGGTTCTCTCGACCCACATAGACTGAAACGCTTCCTCCCACGAGGATTTCCGAGTGAGAGCTGACCACACGTCCATGTACATGCTTCTCTGAACATCAGCAAGAGCCACTGTTCCCAAACCGGTGGGCTCGGACAGAGCAAGACTGCTGTGCCTGGGAGTTTAGGGAGCAAACACTCCAAAGAGAAACACGAGCCAGCTCGAAAACTTAGTTTCCTTTAAGGGCTGGTGTAAAATAAGGTGGAGGGCTCAAGCCCAAACAGTCCTTTCCATTAAAATACATCATTTCACAGAGTGAAGGAAGTCAGAGAGAAATAAATATTGCATATTAATGCATATATATGGAATCTAGAGAGATGGTACTGATGAACCTTTTTGCAGGGCAGCAGTGCTCAGTGGTAAAGAAACTGCCTGCCAAGCAGGAGACCCAGGTTCGATCCCTGGGTCAGGAAGATCCCCTGAAGAAGTATATGGAAACTCACTCCAGGATTCTTGCCTGGGAAATCCCATGGACAGAAGAACCTGGCCGGCTACAATCCACGGGGTTGCAAAGAGTCGGAACAACTTAGCGACAAAACAACAATGGAGATACAGAGTAGAAAACAGACTTGTGGACACAGAGGGAAAGGAGAGGGTGGGACGAGCGGAGAGAGTAGGGTGAGAACATACACGCTACCGCATGCAAAACAGACAGCCAGGGGGAGTCTGCTCAAAGAGCGCAAACTGGGGCTCTGTGACAGCCTAGAGGGGTGGGATGGGGTGGGAGGTGGGAGGCAGGTTCAGGCGGGAGGGGACATATGTGTGCTTATGGCTGAGTCATGTTGCTGTATGGCAGAAACCAACACAATATTGTAAAACAATGATCTTTCAATTAAAAGTGCTTTTAAAATTAAAAAATTAATAATAATAAAAAATGAAGACACAGACTCCTGTATTCGGGAAAACATACACACAAAACTCCGTCATTTTATAAAGCTGAAATTTTCGTTTCATCTGTTTTTAAGCAACATGAAGTTGGTCTTGGTGGAGAGACACGATTGGTAACTTATTTTGAAAGATTTTCCCTCCTGAAAATGAGAGTTAGCTGATAGTTCCTCCTTAATGCTGACAATTATCTAAAGCAAAATTAGTACAAACATCAAGGTTAGTGAAAACTGAAATGGGATAAGGCCCAGACACTAAGTTTTCCGAGAACAAAGCACACAATGGTTCCAGACACATAAGTACTTAATGGCAAGTACAGAGCTCTTTTCTTGAGGGCCTTGTGATGATGGAGCCCTGGGGGCACCTCACTAGACCACCGTTGAGCCGAGGTCCCCCAGTGAGGCACAAAGGTGGAACCGCCCCATTCTACAGTTCAGGCCTGGGAACGCTAGAACAGCTGGAAACCCGAATCTAGAAGCCTCACCTCCCCCTCTCACTACCCCAGTCACAAATCAGCCTCAGCGTCCCCATCCCTACAGAGGATTAGCAGCTATTCACACGCAAGCGTGTGACCAGGGGATTACACTGGCTCATGAAAGTGGACCAACTCTGCTAACACTGACGCTCCAGACAAAAGAAAGCGGGTACTTATCACAGCCAGGAAAGGCTTGGGAGATTGGCTTGATTTTTTTTTTTCTAGAAATAAATAATTTTTATTGGAGTAGAGTGCTCCTGCTCAGTCACTTCAGTCGTGTCCAGCTCTTTGCAACCCCATGGACTATAGCCCAGGTGGCGCCAGGGGTAAAGAATCTGCCTGCCAATGAAGGAGACACAAGAGACACAGGTTCGATCCCTGGGTCAGGAAGCTCCCCTGGAGAAGGAAATGGCAACCCACCCCAGTATGCTTGCCTGGGAAATTCCATGGCCTGAGAAGCCTGACGGGATATAGTCCATGGGGTCCCAAAAGAGTCAGACAGGACTTCGCGACTAAACATCAAGAGTTAACTAATGCAGACTTTGTTCAGATTTATCAGTTTTTCTAGGAACGCCCTCCTCCTGTCCTAGGACACCATCCAGGTGCCACACTGCATTCAGTCACCACGCTCCTTCTTCGTCTGGCTGCAGATGCGCTCTCAGTCCCTCCTTGTTTTTTACTGACTGACAGATTGAAGAGTACCAGTCTGGTCCTGTGTGGACCACCCCTCAGTTTGGTTTTGTGTGACATGTTTTTTCATGACTGGATTGGGGCCATGGGTTTTGGCAAGAGAGAAGCGCTGTTCTCATCACATCGTATCAGAGGTCCCCATCACCAACATGACTTATTACTGATGATATTAACCCTAGTCACATGGTTAACGTGGGATCTACGGATTTCTCCACTGTAAAGAAACGTTTTTCCATTTTCAAACTTGATTCTTTAAAAATAGAAGGAAGTTTCTAAGTCCAACTCACTATCAAGGGAAGGAAAATGAAGCTGCTGAAGGGGCCATTATCATTTGGAATTCTTTAAGGAAGACTTGGGGCTCCCCCGGTGGCTCAGAAGGTAAAGAATCTGCCTGCAATGCAGGAGACCGAGCTTCGATCCCTGGGTAGGGAAGATCCCCTGGAGGAGGGAATGGAGACCCACTCTAGTTCTTGCCTGCAGAATCCCACGGACAGAGGAGCCTGGCGGGCTACAGTCCATGAGGCCACAAAGAGTCAGACATGACTGAGTGACGAACACTTTCACTTTGTCTCTTTTATCCCATTTATATTACTTGTGTAACTATTTGCTTACATGATTACTGGCTTGTATTCGGTTACTTTATACTTTGGGTTACAAGCCAAAAACTACACTGTTTTCTTGCTCTAAGTGTTTCAGCTTTGGCCCCTGGGAGCTCTTTCAGTAGGCTATTTCCCACATCCCTTGGACATATCCCCACGTTTTTCTATTGCTTGAGACTTCAGTTAAACTGGACTTCAGTTAATCTGTCCTAAGTACTCCCATTTTTATGATTTTTCTCACTTCAACAACCCCAGGCAGTGCTTTACTCAATATGCCAGCAAATTTGGAAAACTCAGCAGTGGCCACAGGACTGGAAAAGCTCAGTTTTCATTCCAATCCCCAAGAAAGGCAATGCCAAAGAATGTTTAAACTACAGCACAACTGCACTCATCTCACACGCAAGCAAAGTAACACTCAAAATTCGCCAAGCCAGGCTTCAACAGTACCTGAACTGAGAACTTCCAGATGTTCAAGCTGGGTTTAGAAAAGGCAGAGGAACCAGAGATTAAACTGCCAATATCCATTGGATCGTAGAAAAAGCAAGAAAATTCCAGAAAAACATCTACTGCTGCTTCATTGACTATCTTTTGACTGGGTGGATCACAAAAAAATTGTGGGAAATTCTTCAAGAGATGGGAATACCAGACCACCTTACCTGCCTCCTGAGAAATCTGTGCACAGGTCAAGAAGCAACAGTTAGAACTGGACATGGAACAGTGGACTGGTTCCAAATTGGGAAGGGAGTATGTCAAGGCTGTATATTGTCACCTTGCTTATTCAACTTATATGCAGAGTACATCATGCGAAATGCCAGGTTGGATGAAGCACAAGCTGGAATCAAGATTGCTGGGAGAAATATCAATAACCTCAGATATGTAGATGACACCACCCTTATGGCAGAAAGCAAAGAGGACCTAAAGAGTCTCTTGATGAAAGTGAAAGAGGAGAGTGAAAAAGCTGGCTTAAAACTCAACATTCAAAAAATGAAGATCATGGCATCTGGGTCCATCCCTTCATGGCAAATAGATGGGGAAACAATGGAAACAGTGACAGACTTTATCTTCTTTGGCTCCAAATCACTACAGATGGTGATTGCAGCCATGAAATTAAAAGACACTTACTTCTTGGAAGAAAAGCTATGACAAACCTAGACAGCATATTAAGAAGCAGAGACATTACTTTGCCGACAAAGGTCCATCTAGTCAAACCTATGGTTTTTCCAGTAGTCATGCATGGATGTGAGAGTTGGATCATAAAGAAGGTTGAGCACTGAAGAATTAATGCTTTTGAATTGTGGTGTTGGAGAAGACTCTTGAGAGTCCCTTGGACTGCAAGGAGATCAAATCAGTCCATCCTAAAGGAGATCAATCCTGATTTTGATTATTCATTGGAAGGACTGATGTTGAAGCTGAAGCTCAATATTTTGGCCACCTGATGCAAAGAGCTGACTCATTGGAAAAGACCCTGATGCTGGGAAAGATTGAAGGCGGGAGGAGAGGGGGACGACAGAGGATGAGATGGTTGAATGGCGTCACCAACGCAATGGACATGAGTTTGAGTAAGCTCCAGAAGTTGGTGATGGACAAGGAGGCCTGGCATGTTGCAATCCGTGGCGTCGTGGAGTCGGACATGGCTGAGCAACTTGAGCAGCAACAACAACAACCCCATCTGAAGGCTCACTTGCATTTCTTCCTCCTCGTTTGAATCTCTTCCTCCACTGTGGATTTTCCCCTCTTCAAGGTTGAGCAAAGAACACCATTAAATCCTAGTGTTAGCCTCTCAGTCATGTCCTGCTCTTTGCAACCCCATGGTCTGTAGCCCACCAGGTTCCTCTGTCCACAGTATTCTCCAGGCAAGAGTACTGGAGTGGGTTACCATTCCCTTCTCCAGGGGATCTTCCCAACCCTAGGGATCAAACCCGGGTCTTCTGTATTGCAGGCAGATTCTTTACACTGTCTGAGCCACCAGGAAAGCTCATTAACTCCTAAGTGTCCACTGAACTCAAATTATTCTTGTGGTCAAGTTCATCAAAGAGCTCCATTTTCTTGTGTTGCTGCTGCTGCTGCTGCTGCTGCTAAGTCACTTCAGTCGTGTCCAACTCTGTGTGACCCCATAGACGGCAGCCCACCAGGCTCCCCCGTCCCTGGGATTCTCCAGGCAAGAACACTGGAGTGGGTTGCCATTTCCTTCTCCAATGCATGAAAGAGAAAAGTGAAAGTGAAGTCGCTCAGTCTGTCCGACTGTTAGCGACCCCATGGACTGCAGCCCACCAGGCTACTCCGTCCATTGGATTTCCAGGCAAGAGTACTGGGGTGGGGTGCCAAAGGCAGTTTTGTGTCCCCAGCTATAATAGGCTCCCTTGAATACAGAGACTGACAACACACTTGTGTCTATTTTTCAGCATCTAATAGGGGGCCTGGAAGAAAGGGGAAATCCAGAAAATGCTTCTGGATGCTATGCTTGTTTGATGGTCTTTTTCTAGAGCGGCATCTTGGTGATGATTCGCTGGATCTATCTTCATTTTCAGGTGCTCTGTGGTTGTCATACTAAATTCCAATTGCAACTACTAACAAAATACCACCAGGTCTTTTTTCCAAATATAAAGAATGACTTACTAGGCTTTGGTAAGAAGAAAATGAAAATTATTTCATACCTCTTTTTAATCTTTTTACAACACTTTTGATTCCCTCCAATCTGTTACACATTAGAAGTTCATCCAACAGAAGGAGGGAGGCTCAAGAAAGAGGAGATATATGTACACTTACAGCTGATTCATGTTGTTCTTCAGCAGAAATGAATACAACATTGTAGAGCGATTATCCTTCAATTAAAAAAATTTTTGTAAAGAAAAAACCGTGAATCACTTCCTTGTCACTTAAACTCTGAAGTGTAATATGATCACGGTAGGCAATGAAAACACATATGTGAAATCCCAGAGGCATAAAAATTCATGAGTAGAAACCATCAACGAAAGATTGGCAGGAGTGTTTTCTAAAAAAGCAAAGAGCCGACAGCTGAGGTATGAAGGGTTTCTTCTGCACCCTGGGGGGATTCTTACCTGACGCCTAATCCTCATGCTGGTCATGGGAGTCAAATATTTATGTTCCAGATACCAGGCTCGCTCCTGGAACACAAGGTTGGTTCCATATAGCAGACAAAACTAAGGGTCGTGGGGAGAGGAAAGAAATGGAAGAATATGTTAGAAATTGCAGAATCTAAGGAAGTGAATGAGAAATAACAGAATACACTTCCTAAAATCATAAAAGCTAATACACACCTAATGTAAAATGGTCACATTTAAAAATTTTTATTTTCTATGGGATATAATTGATTAACATTGATGTGTCAGTTACAGATACATAGCAAAGTGATTCAGTTATGCCTGTACAAATATCCATTCTTTTTCAAACTCTTCTCCTATTTATGCTCTAAAAGAATACTGAGTCTAGTTCCCTGTGCGATACAGTAGATCCTCGTTGGTTATCTGTTTTAAAGATAGCAGTGTGTACCTGTCAGCTAATACATACCTAATGTAAAATGGTCACATTTAAAAATTTTTTATTTTCTATGGGATATAATTGATTAACATTGATGTGTCAGTTACAGATACATAGCAAAGTGATTCAGTTATGCCTGTACAAATATCCATTCTTTTTCAAACTCTTCTCCTATTTATGCTCTAAAAGAATACTGAGTCTAGTTCCCTGTGCGATACAGTAGATCCTCGTTGGTTATCTGTTTTAAAGATAGCAGTGTGTACCTGTCCATCCCAAACTCCCACTCTACCCCTCCCACCCAGTGCTTTCTCCCTGGTAACCATAAATTCATTCTCTAAGTCTGAAAATGGTCACGTTCTGGACATGCAGTTTATGTTTTATGTTGTGAAACCACTCTATGGAGATATTTGAAGCACAGATAAAATAATTTAAAAAATAGTGTAACCAACTTCCATGTCTCCATCCTCCCAGTTCAACAAATAGAAGCTCACAGCCAGTCTTGCTTCATCTGTAATCTCTAATTCTTTCCTATCCCAGGTTATTTAGAAGCAAGTGTTGGTCACTCAGCTGTGTCCAGCTCTGTGATCCCATGAACGGTAGCCTCTCTCCATGGAATTCTCCAGGCAAGGATACTGGAGCCATTCCCTTCTCTAGGTTTAGAAGCAAGGTCCACTCATAACATATTTTAAAAGATAAATGTAATGTATCTGTTTGTTTTTTTTCTTGATCCATGAAAGCATACTCTAAACACACATTCTGAATAATGTCATCTTGATATTTTCCATTGAACATGCTGTTTGATTCAACCTTCATAAAAATAGCATTCTTCATTTGTATTTATTTTAGCTCAGTATATTTTTTCTATCATGTTTCTGAAACCTTCACACAGACCTCCTTCATGATATCAGTGGCATCCAGGAATAATAGATGAGTTTCACTGTATTTTATTTTATTTTACTTGGCCACACCATGCAGCATGTGGGATCTTCCCCAAACAGGGATCAAACCTGTGCCCCCTGCAGTGGGTGCACAGACACGGAAGTTCCAGCAAGTAACTCCTGAATTAACTATTCTTTTAACTTTTCACATTTAATAATTCCAAAATTATACAAAAGTAGAGTGGGGGCAGGAGGAGAAGGGGACGACAGACGACGAGATGGCTGGATGGCATCACCGACTCGATGGACATGGGTTTGGGTGAATTCAGGAGTTGGTGATGGACAGGGAGGCCTGGCGTGCTGCGGTTCAAGGGGTCGCAAAGAGTCGGACACAACTGAGCGACTGAACTGAACTGAATTGAGAGACAATAGTATAAAGTACCTCCATATTCATGTCATCCGGCTTTAGGAGTTACCTGCTCGTGGCCAGTCTTGTTTTATCTCTACACACATCTGTTTCCCACTTTATCTATTACTGTGAAGTTCAGCTGTTACTACCTCTAGGTTGGGAGGGGAGAGAGCAGGGAGGGACTACTGGATCCTGGAAGAGAGAACTCTGTATTCAGTGACACCTTCAGAGGAGCCGTGACCTTCATCAAGGAGCACGGAAACCCCAAGGTGATCTCACAAGAAGGCAGGCAAGGGGCAGGGATATTCCACCTTATTCTTCTCCCTGTCTCTGATCTCTACGTGGGGCTTCCTGTTCTCAGAACCTAACTGGATCCAGAGGGCAAGAATTCCTTTCCCTGATGTAAATTCAGCTCAGTCACTCAGTCGTATCTGACTCTTTGTGACCCCATGGACTGCAGCATGCCAGGCTTCCCTGTCCACCACCAACTCTCGAAGATTGCTCAAAGTCAAGTCCATGGAGTCAGTGACGCCATTCAACCATCTCATCCTCTGTCGTCCCCTTCTCCCGCCTTCAATCTTTCCCAGCATCAGGGTCTTTTCCAATGAGTCAGCTCTTTGCATCAGGTGGCCAAAATATTGAGCTTCAGCTTCAACATCAGTCCTTCCAATGAATAATCAGGATTGATCTCCTTTAGGATGGACTGATTTGATCTCCTTGCTGTCCAAGGGACTCTCAAGAGTCTTCTCCAACACCACAGTTCAAAAGCATTAATTCTTCAGTGCTCAACCTTCTTTATGATCCAACTCTCACATCCATGCATGACTACTGGAAAAACCATAGGTTTGACTAGATGGACCTTTGTCAGCAAAGTAATGTCTCTGCTTCTTAATATGCTGTCTAGGTTTGTCCTAGCTTTTCTTCCAAGAAGTAAGTGTCTTTTAATTTCATGGCTGCAATCACCATCTGTAGTGATCTGGAGCCAAAGAAAATAAAGTCTGTCACTGTTTCCATTGTTTCCCCATCTATTTGCCATGAAGGGATGGACCCAGATGCCATGATCTTCATTTTTTGAATGTTGAGTTTTAAGCCAGCTTTTTCACTCTCCTCTTTCACTTTCATCAAGAGACTCTTTAGGTCCTCTTTGCTTTCTGCCATAAGGGTGGTGTCATCTACATATCTGAGGTTATTGATATTTCTCCCAGCAATCTTGATTCCAGCTTGTGCTTCATCCAACCTGGCATTTCGCATGATGTACTCTGCATATAAGTTGAATAAGCAAGGTGACAATATACAGCCTTGACATACTCCCTTCCCAATTTGGAACCAGTCCACTGTTCCGTGTCCAGTTCTAACTGTTGCTTCCTGACCTGTGCAGATTTCTCAGGAGGCAGGTAAGGTGGTCTGGTATTCCCATCTCTTGAAGAATTTCCCACAATTTTTTTGTGATCCAATCAGTCAAAGGTTAGTCAGTGAAGCATAAGTAGATGTTTTTCTGGAATTTTCTTGCTTTTTTCTGTGATCCAATGGATATTGGCAATTTAATCTCTGGTTCTTCTGCCTTTTCTAAACCCAGCTTGAACATCTGGAAGTTCTCAGTTCAGGTACTGTTGAAGCCTGGCTTGGAGAATTTTGAGTGTTACTTTACTAGCATGTGAGATAAGTGCAATTGTGCTGTAGTTTAAACATTCTTTGGCATTGCCTTTCTTGGGGACTGGAATGAAAACTGAGATTTCCAGTCCTATGGCCACTGCTGAGTTTTCCAAATTTGCTGGCATATTGACTAAAGCACTTTAATAGCATCACCTTCTAGGATTTGAAATAGCTCAGCTGGAATTCCATCACCTCCAGTAGCTTTGTTCATACTGATGTTTCTTAAGGCCCACTTGACTTTGCATTCCAGGATTCCTGGCTCCAGGTGTGATACAAGTTATGAAGATCAATTTCCTCAGCCCAGAGTAGGGTTGAGAAGGGTGGAGAATAAGAGATGGAGAGGCAGATGGAGGATGTCTGGCATTTGTTCCATCCCTAATGACCACCACAGGTGGTCATCCAGCCTTAGTCCAGTTCTATCTCAAGTTCAAGATCACTTGGAGCCCCTTATAGACCCCGACTTCTGGCACTATTCCCAGACCTCTTCCTAGACTGCCACCTTTTAAAAAAAAGTCATTGATGTATAGTTGATTTACAATGTTGTGTTACTTTTTGCAGCATAGAAAAGTGATTCAGTTTTATATGAAATGAACTGATCTAATGAATTGTGTTAATCACTTAGTTATGTCCGACTCTGTGTGATCCCATGGACTGTAGCCTGCCAGGCTCCTCTATGGGATTCTCCAGGACAAGAACACTGGAGTGGGTTGCCATTCCCTTCTCCATGGGGTCTTTCCAACTCAGAGTTCAAACCCATGTCTCCTGCACTAGTAGATGGATTCTTTGCCACTGAGCTACCAGGGAAGCCCCATATATATGTACATATATCTTCTTTTTCATATTCTTTTCCATTTTGGTTTATCACAGGGTATTGAATACAGTTCCCTGCGCTACAGAGTTGGACCTTGTTGTTTACCCATTCCATATATGATAGCGTTAAGCTACTAATATGAAACTCCCAATTCTTTCCTCCCCCGCTCTCCTCCTCCTTGGCAATGACAACTTTCTTTTCTATGTGTGTGAGTCCATCTCTGTTTTGTAGATAAGTTCATTTGTATCATATTTAGCTTTCACAAATAAGTGATATCGATAATATTTGTTTTCCTTTTTCTGACTTACTTCACTTGGTATAATAGTCTCGAGGTCCACCCCTGATGCTGCAAATGGCATTATTTCATTCTTTTTTATGACTGAGTAATGTCCCATTGTATATATGCATACCACATCTTCTCTACCCACTTACCTACCAGACTGCCATCTTTAGCCAGAGTTACACCATGCTCCATGACTGTTCGGCCCTATAGCGGCTCTGCCCTTCTGTCGACCCCTGACTTGTCCTCCTGATGATAGTTTGTGGCTCTGGTCTATCTGATGCTCAGCACCACTTCTCCAGCTTTGAATTTCTGCTTTTCTCCTTGAACACAGTTCAGACTCTTCTTTGGCTAGCCTCTTTGCTTGTCTGGGGAAACAGGCATCCTTGTTCTTGGTTGCCACCAGAACACCACCTCCAATACCATCAGCGCAGCCTTAGATCCTTAAAGAGAACCTGAGCATGTTTCCTTTTATGTTCCAGAGATGGGCGCTCAGTGCCATAGAGGCATCCAGTTCTTCTATCTGCTCTTGGAAGAACCGTTGCCTATCATCTGCCCTTCTGTCGACCCCTGACTTGTCCTCCTGATGATAGTTTGTGGCTCTGGTCTATCTGATGCTCAGCACCACTTCTCCAGCTTTGAATTTCTGCTTTTCTCCTTGAACACAGTTCAGACTCTTCTTTGGCTAGCCTCTTTGCTTGTCTGGGGAAACAGGCATCCTTGTTCTTGGTTGCCACCAGAACACCACCTCCAATACCATCAGCGCAGCCTTAGATCCTTAAAGAGAACCTGAGCATGTTTCCTTTTATGTTCCAGAGATGGGCGCTCAGTGCCATAGAGGCATCCAGTTCTTCTATCTGCTCTTGGAAGAACCGTTGCCTATCGAGCATTTGTTTATGTGGAACCTGAATCTATGGAGTGCTGACTCTGTCAGAAAGGGGCCTTGTCCTGCTCATTTCTGTGTGCCTAGGGACCGGAAAAGGAGCTGGTAGACGGTCAGAGACTGGCTGACATCCAATTTCGTATACTTCGTGGCTATTAATCCTGTAACTTTTGCTGCCTAAGGAGCAGAGCAGGAACATATGAAAGTATCCAGACAACAGCTCTTAACAAGTGTAAAGATAAGTTTCACATCCCTACTTAGTCTTTCTCCAGATGATCAGCCTTCACAGACTGTCGTTTTTCTCACCTTGCAGCTTCCAGCTCTTGAGCCACCTTGAACCTGGTGGCTTCTTTTAAATGTAATTCTCTTTGCCAAGGTGTCTCACGGGATGAGCACAGTACCAGGTGTTTTCCCATCACTAGTGTTGGGGCACCATTGCTGTCCTGCTCTGGACTCTGAACTTCTACAAGCAAAGTGAATGGAATTTGCTGTTTTCAACCAACTTATACGTACATATACATATCCCACCTACCTCAAGTCCCCCAAATCTCTAAGAATATTGATTCAGTCACCTCACATGTTTGTATCATTTTACAAATTGTTAAGTCCCACCTATGTCTTTATATGCTAGAACCCAACTGACGGGTCTAAAACTTTTCATTTAAATATTTGAGAATCTCTTTAATAGACTATCATTTAACTCATAGTGGCTCAGACGGTAAAGCATCTGTCTGCAATGCAGGAGACCCGGCTTCGATCCCTGGGTTGGGAAGATTCCCTGGAGAAGGAAATGGCAGCCCACTCCAGTATTCTTGCCTGGAAAATCCCATGGACCACGGAGCCTGGTAGGTTACCGTCCATGGGGTCGCAGAGAGTTGGACACAACTGAGTGACTTCACTTCACTTAACTCATATTCCTCTAGCTTGTACATAAGGATATCCTAAGGGTCTGGAAGGTGTTGGTCAAAATCAATATACATCAAGTATTTAGTATTTCAGTAACCTGATTAAGAAAGGAAATAAGATTAGTTTAGCAAGAGCTTAGCCATAGTGAACACAAACAGGCTCCTAGTGACCATCTTTTTCTTTCTTTCTTTTAATACATATTTAGGAAGGTATAGCTATTTGGCTGTGACAGGTCTTACTTTGTGACATGCAGGATCTTCCATCTTTGTCACGCCATGAGAGATCTTTGGTTACAGCATGTAACCCTGGCCAGGGATCAAACCCAGGCCCCCTGTATTGGGAGTGTGGAGTCTTATTAGCCACTGGAGCCACAGGGAAGTCCTGTGGCCATCTTTCTCTAATTGCTCATAAACTACTATGAATCACTTTTCCTCACATTTTAACTTGGATTTATATCAGTCTTAAATTCTATAGTTTCCAGTCATTATTTCTTTTTTAAAAACGTGGACATTTGCTCATTTATGGTTTTCTGACATCTCTTCTGTCCTCTGTAGTTTCACATGTCTCACAACTGTGTCCTTCCCAATTCAGAGAGAAGACAGGAATTTGGGAGGCAGGTAGGTCTGCTTTCTCTTTGCATTTATGAACATCAAAGCTTTCTTCCCCACACCAGTTATCTGTCTCCTCAAACTCTGAGTGTAGCTAAAAAGAGCCTTCAACATCTTCATCAGATTATTTGTCAACCCTCACGTTATACTGGGATTTGAGCATGCTGACATTTATTAAATGCTACCCTTTGTATTTGTCCCTGGACAAGCATTCCCTCATCATCCCATTCCTCATTCATATAGTATATAGTGACCTTAGACTTATGGTCATCAGGGTGCCCTCTCTAAGCGTCTCTCAGTTTCCTTACATATATCTCAGGTTACACCTTCCCTCTTATATCGACTGTACTGTCAGAATAATATTTTTCTGTTCTTCTTACTCTTAAGTACATGTGCCCCTTGGAAATCTCTGTCCAAAGAACCATAATAACCAGTATTTATTAAACATCTACTATGTGCCAGGCACTACAAGATATTTTACATGCATCTCATTTAGTCCTCACAATAATCCTGAATGTAGCCTCAACTCCTGGACAAAAAAATGGAGAAGCGATTTGAGGAAATGAAAAATCAAAGTAGGCAGACTGGGGAAGAAGACCAGAATTGAGAGCACCACCAAACAGCTGGTGAGTTTAATTTTTTTTCCTAGTCCTCAAGCTGCTTGTCCTTGGAGTCACATGCAGCAGATGAAGGATGGAAAGCGGAGCCCTGAGGAACCAGAGAGTACCAAGGAGGCCATGGAGGGGGAACCGCGTAAACTTGTTTATGAACTTCTGGGCTCAACCCCAGGTGTGCATACACAGATCTAATGCTCATCAGCACACAAAACACGCTGAGAACTGAACTAGCAAATAAACGAGAGCCAGGTGTCAGACTGGCCACTGTGTGGTGCATATGTGGGACAGGACAGAACAGAACAGAACTGCAAAGGCGTTGAAGACCAAAGTGACGCTGAAACCACAGTGAATGAAAGGTGAGCTGAACACAGCCCCAAACCAGATACACTCACTGCTGAAACGAAAACATTAACATTCTTCAGTGGGACTCTAAAAAGACCCAGAGTCTCATAACATAATATTCAAAATGCCCAGGAAATGGGGAATTCCCTGGCGGTCCAGTGTTTAGGACTCTGCACTCTCACCACTCAGGCCTGGGGTTTGATCCCGGGCTAGAAAACTAAGATCCCATAGGCTGTGTGGTACAAAAACAAAAATGTCCAGAAAGTAATTTTTTAAAGTTTAGCACACGAAGGGCAATGGAAATATAACCTATGTAGAAAAAGACAATCAACACATGCCAATGAAAAATGGCATGCATGCTGGAATTATTTGGCAAAAGCTTTAAAACACCTTTGATAGCACAGGGTAAAGTTAGTCAGAAAGAGAAGAACAAATAATGTATATTAATGCATATATGTGAAATCTAGAAAAATGGTAAGTAAAAGGGTTAGTCGCTCAGTCACGTCCAACTCTTTGCAACCCCATGGACTGTAACCCACCAGGCTCCTCTGTCCATGGAATTCTCCAGGCAAGAATATTGGAGTGGGTAGCCATACCCTTCTCCAGGGCATCTTCCTGACCCAGGAATCAAACCCATGTCTCCTACATTGCAGGTAGATTTTTTTACTGTCAGAATCACCAGGGAAGCCCAGAAAAAATGGTAGAGATGATCTTATCTGCAAAGCAGAAAGAGAGACACGGATGTAGAGAACAATCACATGGACACCAAGAAGGGAGGGGGTTGGGAGGGAGGGGGTTGGGAGGGACTGAGATTGACATGTATATATACTATTGACATGTATATATACTATTGACATTGACATATATATGTTGATTGACATATACCTGTCTCTTATACACATCTAGATGTGTATAAGAGACAGCTCCAGTATTCTTGCCTGGAAAATCCCATGGACCACGGAGCCTGGTAGGTTACCGTCCATGGGGTCGCAGAGAGTTGGACACAACTGAGTGACTTCACTTCACTTAACTCATATTCCTCTAGCTTGTACATAAGGATATCCTAAGGGTCTGGAAGGTGTTGGTCAAAATCAATATACATCAAGTATTTAGTATTTCAGTAACCTGATTAAGAAAGGAAATAAGATTAGTTTAGCAAGAGCTTAGCCATAGTGAACACAAACAGGCTCCTAGTGACCATCTTTTTCTTTCTTTCTTTTAATACATATTTAGGAAGGTATAGCTATTTGGCTGTGACAGGTCTTACTTTGTGACATGCAGGATCTTCCATCTTTGTCACGCCATGAGAGATCTTTGGTTACAGCATGTAACCCTGGCCAGGGATCAAACCCAGGCCCCCTGTATTGGGAGTGTGGAGTCTTATTAGCCACTGGAGCCACAGGGAAGTCCTGTGGCCATCTTTCTCTAATTGCTCATAAACTACTATGAATCACTTTTCCTCACATTTTAACTTGGATTTATATCAGTCTTAAATTCTATAGTTTCCAGTCATTATTTCTTTTTTAAAAACGTGGACATTTGCTCATTTATGGTTTTCTGACATCTCTTCTGTCCTCTGTAGTTTCACATGTCTCACAACTGTGTCCTTCCCAATTCAGAGAGAAGACAGGAATTTGGGAGGCAGGTAGGTCTGCTTTCTCTTTGCATTTATGAACATCAAAGCTTTCTTCCCCACACCAGTTATCTGTCTCCTCAAACTCTGAGTGTAGCTAAAAAGAGCCTTTAACATCTTCATCAGATTATTTGTCAACCCTCACGTTATACTGGGATTTGAGCATGCTGACATTTATTAAATGCTACCCTTTGTATTTGTCCCTGGACAAGCATTCCCTCATCATCCCATTCCTCATTCATATAGTATATAGTGACCTTAGACTTATGGTCATCAGGGTGCCCTCTCTAAGCGTCTCTCAGTTTCCTTACATATATCTCAGGTTACACCTTCCCTCTTATATCGACTGTACTGTCAGAATAATATTTTTCTGTTCTTCTTACTCTTAAGTACATGTGCCCCTTGGAAATCTCTGTCCAAAGAACCATAATAACCAGTATTTATTAAACATCTACTATGTGCCAGGCACTACAAGATATTTTACATGCATCTCATTTAGTCCTCACAATAATCCTGAATGTAGCCTCAACTCCTGGACAAAAAAATGGAGAAGCGATTTGAGGAAATGAAAAATCAAAGTAGGCAGACTGGGGAAGAAGACCAGAATTGAGAGCACCACCAAACAGCTGGTGAGTTTAATTTTTTTTCCTAGTCCTCAAGCTGCTTGTCCTTGGAGTCACATGCAGCAGATGAAGGATGGAAAGCGGAGCCCTGAGGAACCAGAGAGTACCAAGGAGGCCATGGAGGGGGAACCGCGTAAACTTGTTTATGAACTTCTGGGCTCAACCCCAGGTGTGCATACACAGATCTAATGCTCATCAGCACACAAAACACGCTGAGAACTGAACTAGCAAATAAACGAGAGCCAGGTGTCAGACTGGCCACTGTGTGGTGCATATGTGGGACAGGACAGAACAGAACAGAACTGCAAAGGCGTTGAAGACCAAAGTGACGCTGAAACCACAGTGAATGAAAGGTGAGCTGAACACAGCCCCAAACCAGATACACTCACTGCTGAAACGAAAACATTAACATTCTTCAGTGGGACTCTAAAAAGACCCAGAGTCTCATAACATAATATTCAAAATGCCCAGGAAATGGGGAATTCCCTGGCGGTCCAGTGTTTAGGACTNATAGGCCACTGATGGTTTGGTCAGGGATCAAGTTGACAACTTGGCCTATTTCAAAACAAAATCAAGTTATAAGAATAGTCTCCTGAATTTCACTGGCATGACCAAGAGATAAAAATATTTTTTATTGTCCTAAAATCTGCTCATTTATATAAAAGTCTGCTGCTGCTGCTAAGTCACTTCAGTCGTGTCCGACTCTGTGCGACCCCAGAGACGACAGCCCACCAGGCTCCCCCGTTTCTGGGATTCTCCAGGCAAGAAAAAATCTAAAACAGATTAAATTACACTGTATTATTCAAAGTACTATTGACGGACCCATGTGTGTGTGTGTGTTAGTCGCCAAATCGTGTCTGACTCTTTGCAAATCCATGGACTATAGCCCACCAGGCTCCTCTGTCCACGGGATATTTCAGGCAAGAATACTGGACTGGGTTGCCATTTCCTTCTCCAAGGGATCTTCCTGCCCAGGGATCAAATCCTAGTTTCCCACATTGCATGCATGCATGCTGTCACCTCAGTCGTGTCCAACTCTGTGTGATCCCACAGATGGCAGCCAACCAGGCTCCTCCATCCCTAGGATTCTTCAGGCAAGAATACTGGAGTGGGTTGCCATTTCCTTCTCCAAAAGGCAACATAAAGCTCTGTAATTAGTCACAGATTTTAAAGAGAGTTTCTATTATAAAAGTGCCTAAAATTTTTATTCTGAAGAAATATAATTGCAGGCAGATTCTTTACTGCCTGAGCCACCAGGGAAGCCCCACTGAGGGACCCTGCATCTTGTAATTAATTATCCTCTTATTTCGTCATACACTTTTACCATCGATGTACTGAGGGGCCCGTACAACTATGGCAAAAGTGTATGGGAAAGCAAGAGGATAATTACAAGAGGCAGGGTAGCAGCTGAGGTCATAGAGAAAGAACATATGCGGGTTTCCAAGGTACTTGTGACATTTTATGCCTTAGGGTGAGTGGTGGATACACAACTGTTATCCTTTACATCATACACACCGTGTTTATCTTTTTGTCTGACTGCCTATAAAGCGATGGCAAACTGAATACAGAAGACAGAGCTGGAAAAATGTCCACAAAGCAGCAAATTGCCAAAATGCCTGGCTAAATCACCAGAAACACATAACAACTCTGTGTTCTCTTCATTGTTCAAGTTAGAAAACAGTGAGAGAGACCACTGTAAAAGAGCTTGGTACCCGCTAAGAACGCCTAAAGTAGGATAAACCATTGCCCCCTCTCAGTATCATCCCTTCACAGTGATCCCTCAGGACATCACTGAGAAGGCCAACTTTATCTCTCGCTCTCCCATACACACACACACTACAGTACAGTCGCTCAGTCGTGTCCAACTCTTTGCAACCCCATGAATTGCAGCACGCCAGGCCTCCCTGTTCACTCCCGGAGTTCACTCAAACTCATGTCCATTGAGTCAGTGGTGCCATCCAACCATCTCATCCTCTGTTGTCCCCTTCTCCTCCTGCCCTCAATCTTTCCCAGCATCAGGGTCTTTTCAAATGAGTCAGCTCTTCGCATGAGGTGGCCAAAGTATTGGAGTTTCAGCTTCAATATCCGTCCTTCCAATGAATACCCAGGACTGATCTCCTTTAGGATGGACTGGTTGGATCACCTTGCAGTCCAAGGGACTCTCAAAAGTCTTCTCCAACACCACAGTTCAAAAGCATCAATTATGCACTCAGCTTTCTTTATAGTCCAACTCTCACATCCATACATAACCACTGGAAAAACCATAGCCTTACGGACCTTAGTTGACAAAGCAATGTCTCTGTTTTTTAATATGCTGTCTAGGTTGGTCATAACTTTCCTTCCAAGGAGTAAGCGTCTTTTAATTTCATGGCTGCAGTCACCATCTGCAGTGATTTTGGAGCCCCCAAAAATAAAGTCTGACACTGTTTCCACTGTTTGCCCATCTGTTTCCCACGAAGTGATGGGATCAGATGCCATGATCTTCGTTTTCTGAAATGTTGAGCTTAAGCCAACATTTTCACTCTCCTCTTTCACTTTCATCAAGAGGCTCTTTAGTTCTTCTCCACTTTCTGCCATAAGAGTGGTGTCATCTGTGTACCTGAGGTTATTGATATTTCTCCCAGCAATCTGGACTCCAGCTAGTGCTTCATCCAGCCCAGTGTTTCTCATGCTGTACTCTGCATATAAATTAAATAAGCAGGGTGACAATATACAGCCTTGACATACTCATTTTCCTATTTGGAACCAGTGTGTTGTTCCATGTCCAATTCTAACTGTTGCTTCCTAACCTGCATACTGGTTTCTCAAGAAGCAGGTCAGGGCACACTACAAGGAATATTCAGAAATGAACTATAGCTTTGTGATTCTCCAAACAAGTTCTTTATCCCCTGCCCACTCACTTGGAAGAACATTTTGGTAATTAAGCGGTTACTTGGAAAAAATAAGATAAAGAAAAACTTTATTCTATGAACTGTTTACCCTTGATACCACTTTGATAAACTTCTCCTATAGTAAAATAAGCTTTTTTAAAAAAGAAAAAAGTTTGGTTAAAAAATTGATATCAAAGTCTGAGGAGGCAGAAATTATGGGAAAAACTTCTGAATTTAAGAAACTTAGGCACTTAAATGACTCATTTCAGATGTCCAGAATCCATCTGTCAAGTGGCCTTGCTCAAAGCCAGGCTTTCCCTCCCTTCACACCAAAAAGACATTGGTTTTAAATCACTCCCTGACACTTGCTATTTGTAGCTATGAAGGCAATTCTGAACCTAATGTCACAGTCCAGAACATGTACTTTAAAACTAGGCTGCCTTGGTTCATATTCTGGCACCCCACTTAAAGGTTTTACAACTTGGTCACTTTGTATGTTTGTAAATCCACTTCTTCATCTATAAAATGGAAATATTACCACATAGGAATGTGCTAAAAATTGTATGTGATTAATATGTATATATAAAGGACTTGGAATAATGCCACTTTGCAAATTTCATTCAAGGACACAGAGATAATCAATATATGTTCTTATATGCCAGGTGTTGTCCTAAGCAGTTTATACATACAAACCCATTTAATCCTCACAAATATCTATGAGGTCGATGCTAGTATTTCACAAACAAGTAAACTGACATACAGAAAGAGTAAGTAATTCTCTGAAAGTAACTCAGCTAATAATAAGTAACAGAGCCAGGAATCAAACTCAAGTAGTCTCCATTTCCTTAACCACTTTACTATACTGTCTCTCCAGTGTTTGAGAGCATTTCCTTGAATAATGGCACTTTGGATGTTAGAGTACATACTCCTGAAAGAGTGAAGCAAATCCCTAACAAAAGGGACAGGAACATACATTTCTGTCATATATGCATGCATGCTAAGTCACTTCAGTCTTGTCTGACTCTTTGAGACCCTGTGGACCGTAGCCTGCCAGTTCCTCTGTCCATGGGATTCTCCAAGCAAGACTACTGAAGTTGGCTGTCATGCCCACCTCCAGGGGATCTTCCTGACCCAGGGATCAAACCCATGCCTCTTATGTCTCCTGCATTAGGCAGGCAGGTTCCTTACCACTAGCAGCACCTGGGAAGGATATGTGTGTGTGTGTCTGTGTGTGTAGTGTATATATATATATATACATTAATGGTGATAGTATGCCTTGTGGGAAATACATGTCTTCAACTAAATAAAAACTTACAGCAACTATTTCTGTGCAGCTGCTTCCTACCAAGCTCTTAAGCACCTTGCAACCCTATACCTCCAAACTCTCCACATGGCCCCTTCTCTCCTCTGATCCATGTCTACACAACTCTCAGAGAGGCTTTCCAAAAAAAAAGAAAACATAGTTGGCACAAGTCGCTTCCTCCTCCAACACTAAGAATGCATTCCCTGGCCTATAGGATAATGTGAAAACTCCTCAGGATGGCAATCAAAATCTTTCTGATCCACCTGGAACTATTCCTCAAACCCGACCTCCCACACAAATCCTTCCCTCAAGGTCTCTTCCCTCGAGTGGTCCACAGACTCAGTGGGGAAAGGGCGAGACAGGAGAGAAAGAGCGCTGGCAGACACGTGCCTGAGACACACAGGCGGTCACCGCCCTCTGACCTTAGGTCCCAGAACACTTGCCTCCCTAGAACTGGGCTTTCAAGGGCTGACAGAGGTTGCCTGGAAGAATCACCTTCCAAGGACTTCATGTACCAGCCACCTCACAGCCATGTATTTCCTACTCCCTTCAAAGGAGTAATCCTCTCTCCTGTACACCACCAGCACCTGGGCTGAAGCTAGTACATGATGTGTCTTCCTTCAGACATTAGAAAAAAAGATATTGCCTTTGGAAGATGCCCATTTCTCAAAGCTGACTCAGCTGTAAGCCAGGGAACTGAGCTCGGTGGACAGAACCCAAGGTGGACTGTAAGCCCACCCCCAACACTCCCCAGCCAAGTACCCGCCCACTCCCTATGCAGTTTCACAGCCTGTACCACTATAGGTGGTTGCACATCTACCTACACGTCATTCATTGTGTTCAATGGTGGCTGTTCAGAAATCCTCCACAGCAGATTATCATCCCCTTGAGGCCACACATTATGGGATTCCCAGGTAGCTCAGTAGTAAACAATCTGCCTGGCAATGCAGGAGATGAAGGTTCAATCCTTGGGTCAGGAAGATACTCTGGAGAAGGAAATGGTAACCCACTCCAGTATTCACACCTGGAAAAATGTCATGGGCAGAGGAGCTTAGCAGGTTACAGTCCACGGGATCTCAGAGTCGGACACAACGTAGGGACTTAACAACAGCAAGAGCTGCTCTACTTAAGATCAAGAGCTACCCTGTCTTTAAAATCTCCATCCTTCCACTGCTAAGGTCCTATATATTAGATGAACTTTATTATCACTACACACACAATATCTTATATCATATTGTTCAGCAGTCCTGATAAAGTCAACACTTTAAGGCAATTAAGGCTTAGAAAAGACCTTCTTAATCACAGTAAGAATTATGCAGAGAAATATTTCCTTTAAATATTATCTTTTCTAATTCTTTGGCAAGCCTTGAATAATTGAGTAAAATAAATTACTGGATTAATAAGCAAACCATTATAAATGGACACAGTGTAGTTTGTTAATGGGTCTCATGACGATTGCTTCACTCTATTCAGGCTGGTATAGAAAGATAGTCACCACGGGTTGTCTCTGGATCCCAAACTGGAGCTCTTCACAAGAAAGGATCTGTTCCTGCAAGTGGATGCCTGCCCCTCCCGAAACCACCTGACATTCTCCAACACCCACAAGAGGTGCATGAGTCACCTCTTAAAGATTCTGAGAGTGCAACTCCAAAATATTATCTAACAGAATAAGCAGAGTTTAGCGTTAAGAAAACAACTTATCATTTCCAAACTAACATGCAGGTGCTTGCTTGAAAGTCACCTCAAGTCAGAGTTTATACTAGGCTCCACTGTCAAAAACCTGCTGCCTCACTCAGCTATCTCCTCTTCTGGGTGTCTATGTGTCACAAGTTAGGTTTTACCCAATGGTTTCCTGATAAATCACAAGATATCAGGAAGTGTAAACCAAGACTAAAGAAGACCAGAGGAAATTCCCTGGTGGTTCGGTGGTCAGGACTCCACACTTTGATTGTTGAGGCCTCGGGTTCAATCCCCGGTCAGGGAACTAAGATGGCACAAGCAACACAGCAAGGCAAAAAAAAAAAAAAAAAAAAAAGGTACCAGAGATAAATATATAACCGATTTAATGTAAAACAATCAAAATTTTGAAACTATAAAGACTTTATTCTATCCACTCTCTGTTCCTTTGGACATCATCAGACTAAGTTCCCCCAGGATCAAATCACTGACCACATCTCTCCTAACTTCACACAAAACACTCCTATCTTCAAAACCTTTCCTCTGCCATTTAGTCTCAGGATAAAATGTTTAGCTCATCATGAGGTCATTACTGGGGCTTCCCCAGTGGCTCAGCAGTAAGAATCTGCCTACAAAGTGGAAGCCGCAGGAGACATGGGTTCAGTCCCTGGGTTGGGAAGACCTCCTGGAGAGGGCATGGCAACCCACTCCAGTATTCTTGCCTGAAGAATCTCATGGACAGAGGAACCTGGCAGGCTGCAACTTAGCACAGAACGAGGTAATTATTATTGTTGGTGTTTTAACCAAAAGAAATTGTGGTGAAAATTGTTTGAATAAATATTTGAAAATTACTTGTGACTTATATGATCAATCACTACTCCCAAGGTTAAAAGGAGGTTAATAGCAAGAAAATTATTTCTTTTTAGATTTGAACCCAAATATAAAGTACAAATGTTCCTCTTTACCACTAATTCTGAGATTAAAATGAAAGAATTTATAGTGTGATTTCTTTTTTTCTATTGAGCTCTAACTCAAATAACATTAGTTTCTGGTCTACAACATAATGATTTGATATTCGTATATATTGAGAAATGATTGCCACAATAAACCCAGTTAACATCTGTCAACATACATAGTCACAAACTTTTTTCTTATGAAGAGAATATTTAAGATCTATTCTCATTAGTGTGTACACAGATAAATATTTATATATTCAAAATAGAAAACTAGGGATCTCCCTGGCAGTCCAATGGTTAAGACTCTGTGTTCTCAATGCTGGAGGCATGGGTTCAATCCCTGGTTGGTAACTGAAATTACACATGCTGCAAAACATGACCCCCCAAAAAAGAAGATAAAACAGAAATCCAATAAACAAATGAATTACTTTTGAAGGGGGAAAAAAAAGATCTATTTTCTTGGCAATTTTCAAATACATAATAAAATATTATTAAATATAACCACCACACTATATGTGCATCCCAAGGGCTCTCATACTTTAGTTTGGACTTTTTGATAGGCTAAACCCCAACCTCTGGCAATCACCAATCTGTTCTCTGTATCTATGAGCACAAGGTTTTTTTGTTTTGTTTCTTAGATTCCACATTTAAATGAGATCATTCAGTTGATTTATTACTAATATCTATATTTTTAATCAAGGGACAATATATCCTTTTAAAAACACAGAACTGGCTTCATAATGAAGCAAAGAGCCAACATGATACAATGAATTACCACAAGAGGAGGAATCTAGAGTCTTGACTCTTTAAAGTTTGCCTCCAAGTCACTGCCCATGGCCTGAACACATCAATGTCCTTCACTGATTGTAGCCCCAAGTTTTCTCATTTATGTGAGAGAGGTGAACTCTTCTTCCTCTGTAATCTCAGAGGCAGATTTTCAATTTTGTATACCTCAGTTCAGCTCATTCACTGTCATGTCCAACTCTTTGCGACCCCAAGGACTGCAGCACGCCAGGCTTCCCTGTCCATCACCAACTCCTGGAGCTTGCTCAAACTCATGTCCATCGAGTCAGTGATGCCATCCAACTATCTCATTGTCTATCATCCCCTTCTCCTCCTGCCTTCAATCTTTCCCCAGCATCAGGGTCTTTTCCACTTAGTCAGTTCTTCACATCAGGTGGCCAAAGTATTGGAGCTTTAGCGTCAGTCCTTCCAGTGAATGTTCAGGGTTCAACTCCTGGAGCTTGCTCAAACTCATGTCCATCGAGTCAGTGATGCCATCCAACTATCTCATTGTCTATCATCCCCTTCTCCTCCTGCCTTCAATCTTTCCCCAGCATCAGGGTCTTTTCCACTTAGTCAGTTCTTCACATCAGGTGGCCAAAGTATTGGAGCTTTAGCGTCAGTCCTTCCAGTGAATGTTCAGGGTGATTTCCCTCAGGATTGACTGGATTGATCTCCTTGCAGTCCAAGGGACTCTCAAGAGTCTTCTCCAACACGACAGTTCAAAAGCATCAGTTCTTCTGCACTCAGTTTTCTTTCTCTGTGGTCCAACTCTCACATCCAAATACATGACTACTGGAAAAACCATAGCTTTGACTAGACAGACCTCTGTCTGCAAAGTAATATCTCTGCTTTATAATATGCTGTCTAGGTTGGTCATAGCTTTTCTTCCAAGGAGCAATTATCTTAATTTCATGGCTGCAATCACCATCTGCAGTGATTTTGGAGTCCAAAAAACTAAAGTCTGACACTGTTTCCCTTATTTCCCCATCTATTTGCCATGAAGTGATAGGACTGGATGCCATGACCTTCGTTTTTTGAATGTTGAGTTTTAAGCCAGCTTTTGCACTCTCCTCTTTTACTTTTATCAAGAGGCTCTTTAGTTCCTTTTCACTTTCTGCCATAAAAGTGGTGTCATCTGCATATCTGAGGTTGATATTTCTCCCAGCAATCTTGATTCCAGCTTGTGCTTCACGCAGCCCAGCATTTCGCATGATGTACTCTGCATGTAAGTTAAACAAGAACAATGACAATATACAGCCTTTACGTACTCCTTTCCCAATTTGGAAGTAGTCCATTGTTCCATGTCAGGTTCTAACTATTGCTTCTTGACCTGCATACAGATTTCTCAGGAGACAGGTAAGGTGGTCTGGTATTCCCATCTCTTTCAGAATTTTCCAGTTTGTTGTGATCCACACAGTCAAAGGCTTTAGCGTAGTCAATGAAGCAGAATTAGATGTTTTTCTGGAACTCTCTTGCTTTTCTATGATCCAATGGATGTTGTCAATTTGATCTCTGGTTCCTCTGCCTTTTCTAAATCCAGTTTGAACATCTGGTGGTTCTGGGTTCATGTACTGTTGAGGCCTGGCTTAGAGAATTTTGAGCATTACTTGGCTAGCATGTGAGATGAGTGCAGGTATAAGTATTCCTGGCTTTTGACCTGGGCTTTCAGGCTGCTTAGCACATCTGAAACCACAGCAGGATCCTTTCAGCCACCTAGACTCTACTTCTAAAGTGAGGACAGGTGAGACGAAGGAGAGTCTCCCTGCCTTCACGCACCGCTAAGGTGTTGACCACTATACCCATTCTAGACATGACAAGTGGGGTCTGGACCAGAACTCAGGCCTGACCCATGTGCCTGGGAATAAGGGCAAATGCTTTGTTTGGCCTCTTTTCTTTTTACCTCTCTAGCCAGACTGGATATTTACATTCACTTAGTCTAATTTTGTACCCTAGGTCCAGAAATGTGTTGGCAGTGAGTGTGTTTTCTATAATAGTCAAGATAAAAATATGCATGGACAAAAGCCATGACTTTGGGTAGGGGAGGGGCTCGCATTACTGAGAAAGAAGGTGATCGAATGTCTAAGCACAAAGAATATCCTTAAGCTTTCTCATCCCATCAGCAGATTAATTATGTGACCCCCCCACCCACACACCAATTCAAAGAATAAAACTGCACAGTGACTTCATTTTAAGACTTCTAAATAAATCATGAAAGGAAAAAGATACTGTAAATTTCATTAAGCCAAAAAAATTTTGGAATATTTTCTTGGCCCAGAATAGGAACACATGCATTTATAGACGCACCATGAACATCTGGTGAAGGACCACATGCCGCCTTACATAAGCAGCAGGAGAAAAAGCAGACTGGGATGAAGGCAACAGAATCTGGGCAAGGGAACAAATGGGAAAAGGCAAGTAATCTGTAAGGTTTGCCAAAATCAAGGCTGAGTTTTTTTTTTGTTGTTTTGTTTTTAATTTTTTTTTTTTGTATTTATTTATTTATTTATTTTATTTATTTATTTTTTTTAATCACGAACTCCCAAACATGAACCCCCCTCCCACCCTGAGTTTTAGACCCAGAGTGTTCAGCCATCTCCTCAAGCTCAAGTGCTGCAAATCTGCCTTGGCATCCACGATACAGACACTTCCAGCCCCAAGAAGCAGGATCATACTTTATATCTCACAAGCTCTCTAGATTTTCTCTGCCTCCCTTGTGACCTGACCACAACCCAACTATTAGCCCCATGCAGAGGACAGAGGGGATTTTCACTTTTAAAGCAAGATAAAAGGAATTCCTTCCCATTGCAGAAGGCCTGGATATGGATCTGGCTGTGCCAGGCACCTTGTCAGCTGCCTCTCTGTGCAGGATCTTGGCTGCAGATCTGCACAAGGGAAGCTGCTGTTTCCTCCAGAGCCATCTGCTCAAACAGGATGGATTGCTACTGCTGCCCACGGTGGGGGTTGGGGGGAAGGGTCCTCTCTCTCTCCCTCATCTTCCTCCCTCTGCCATAGCTTTCTGGCAATACTCTGATGGAGAACTACTCCAAGAACACTGAAGATGTGCATGCTCACCAGCCTCCCAGAGCTGGTAGCAGACAGTCCTGCAAACAAAGGAAAAGAAAAGGAGGGAAACAGCTGATGGTACCTCTCTTTTCCTCTAGGGCTCCCAGTGGGGTATATGGTCCACTGAGAAGGCCGACATGCCATCATCCTTTAACACCAGCAAGGACAACAATAATAACAATACCAGAGGGCAACCATATAAAAAACAGTACAGAGGTTCTGCAAAAAATAAAAAATAGAATCACCTGGGACTTCCCTGGGTGGTCCAGTGGTAGAGAATCCATCTGCTAATGCAGGGAACACAGGTTTGAAACCTGGTCTGGGAAGATTCTACATGCCACAGAGCAGCTCATTCCATGCTGCACAACAAGAGAAGCCAACACAAGGAGAAGCCCATACACCGCAACTATAGAGTCGCCCCCACTTTCCCAACTAGAGAAGGCCAGTGCTCAGCAGTGAAGACTCAGTACAGCCAAAAATAAATAAATAAAGTTAAAAAAAAAATTACCATATGATCCAGCAATTCCACTCAGGGTATTTACCCAAAGAAAATGAAAACACCAACTTGAAAAGATTTATGTAGCTTTTTGTACACTGTAGGACTTCCCAGTGGGCTTGGTGGTAAAGAATCTGCCTGCCAATGTAAGAGACACAAGATACACGGGTTTGATCCCTGGGTTGAGAAGATCCCCTGGAGAAGAAAATAGCAACCCACTCCCAGTATTCTTGCCTGAAAAATGCCATGGACAGAGAAGGCTGTCAGGCTACAGTCCATGGGGTTGAAAAAAAAGTAGGAGATGACTCAGCCACTAGACAACAACAATGTTCACTGCAGTTCAATAGCCAAGATATGGAACCAACCTAAACGTCCATCAGTAGATGAATAGATAAAGAAAATGAGAGTGATACACACAGAGAGAATATTACTAAGCCATTAAAAAGAATGAAACATTGGGACTTCCCTGGCAGTCCAGTGGCCAAGACATCATGCTACCAATTCAGGGGACCCAGGTTCAATCCCTGGTCAGGGAACTAGATCCCGTGCAACTAAAGATCCTGCATGCTACAAAGAAGACAGAAGATCCCTGCTGCAACTAAAACTTGCTGCAGCCAGATAAATAATTTTTTTTTCAAATAAACTAAATCTAATCGCAATCAGAGAATGGTCAGAACTGTAGATGGTGGAGTGAAGTGCTGTGTACCCACTAAGCAGGTGATGGGAATCTGAAAGTGAAAGTCGCTCAGTCGTGTCTGACTCTCTGCAGCCCCATGAACTATACAGCCCACGGAATTCTCTAGGCCAGAATGCTGGAGTGGGTAGCCTTTCCCTTCTCCAGCAGATCTTCCCAACCCAGGGATTGAACCGGGGTCTCCTGCATTGCAGGTGGATTCTTTACCAACTGAGCTATCAAGGACACAGGATGGGAAACTGAGTCTTCCGAATTCAACAGATAATGCCAGAGTACTGGTCAATTGCCACAGACTGTTCCCCAGTGTCACCCATCACCCTGACTGTGACAGTGGGTCACAGTCACTCCCAGGTCACCCATCACAATGACTCAACGCTAACGAACAGGATTTGCGGTTTGCGAATCTGTTTAGAACTCAGTCTGAACTTGCCCAGAAGCAGAAGTAATCAAGAGAAGAAAGCATTGGATATCATCCTCTGACTCTAGAAGTCTTACCTCACTCACTAATTTGAAAATGAGCTGATAAATTACTCAACAGGAAACAAACTTTGCACATTAAAGCAAGGGATGGCTTTCAGGCTAAGAGAATTATTCCCAGAGTTGCCTCTATTTCAAGAAGAGTTCCTGGATATCTGAGGATGTCCCCCCTATAAATCAAAGTGCCACTAGTAGACTAGTGATTTCAACCTCTACACTTACTCTACACTCAAGTCTCTACATCTTTTTCTGCTAGATATGCATATACATGAAATTTGAATGCTCCATCAGATATACAATTTTACACTCAATTTTAAACTTTCACACTTTTCCCACCTGCTAAATGAAAGAAGGAAAACAAAGCAGACATGTATAGGTTAGCAGCTGCCACAGCTGTTCTCTAAAAACTGGTACAAAGAAGGTGACAGACACTCAAGACAAGAATTTCCCATTCATTTTTTCTTTTTTTACACTAAGCCAAAAAACACCTGGAGTCTCTATAAATGATCAAATTCAGGCAGCAGATCCACCTTGCCATGGCAAGGCAGCATTGTCTGGCAACAGTCAACAAAATGAAGTTATGTTTTTAATTCTACCACAACAACTGGATTCCACCTTTTTAGAATCTAAAAACAAAATGATAAAACCTGCAGGTAAATTCAAACCTAATGAAAGCCAATGACAACTGCTATGGTGATTACTAGTTTATTTAGCTTTACATATTTTATGCAAAGCATCAACAGCATGCCGTCTCTGTGCCTTTTTCTGAGGGGGAGGTACGCGAGGTCTTCACTGCTGCACGGGCCTTCTCTAGTCGCGGCAGGGGGCACTACTCCTCGGCTTCTCTTGTTGCAGAGCACGGGCTCAAGGGCTCTTGGGCACAGTAGTTGAGGCATGTGGAATCTTCCCAGGTCAGGGATCAAACCTATGTCCCCTACAGAGGCGGGCAGGTTCTTAACCACTGGACCACCTTTTGAGAAGGACTATGTCTCTTACTTTGTCCAGAGAGCAACACTGGATGAATCTGTAGAAGAAAGGAATGAAGGAAAGAGAGAAACCACTGCAACAGAGTAATGCCCTAACAATCTGCCTTGCCTGTATAACACCTGGACTTCCAAGAAGAAAGCTTTAAAACACCAGATTCTGTAGCTTTTTTTTTTTTTTTTTTTTTTTGCCTTTCACTGGTCATTAACTATGAAAAAGATTTCCAAGACATGCTTATAATCAGGTCTGTATAACTAAAGGCAAATTGGAGAAGAACCAGAATTAAAGAAGAATTCTATGATCATAATTTAACTTCTAGAAACACCACTTCCTAATCCCCAGTGTGGCCTGGCTTCTGTCACTTAGAATATCTCTTGCCAACGAACAGTAGTTCCAGCTCCGGCTCAGCCACCATCTGTGTCCATCTTTCACAATCCCTACCAGCGAGGAGAAGCAATGTTGCAGTGCTATTTGGTATGGCTAGATTCCTCTAGACATAAGCTCAGTACATGCATTTTTAATTCTCTGGCTGTGAACTTTGGCAGTATTTGAAACACGACATTTCCAAACCTAAAGCTGACCTTGATGAGATTTGGACTGGCACTCTGAGATAACCTAACAGAAACATCTATGCTGAGGAAAGAAATCCTTACGTGAGGCTTTTGGAACGCATTTCCTTCACAAGACTGACATCCCGTGATAACTACAAACAACACACAACACATCTGTCTGCAACCGGGGTGAGATTAGTGAGGCACTCACTTTGGGCCAAAAATTGGAGAGGATATAAAAGAAAACAAGCTCTAGTAACCAAGATAAATAGTATTTTAAAATATTATCCAATGTTTTAAAGTATCAAAATTAAGGCCATGGATTTAAAAGATATTTACAACTTAAAAGTTAAGAGAATTTTTAGTATTTCAAGTCTAGGAGACAGCATCTCAAGTAATCCTGGAGAACCACTAAGGAGGTGAGGAGAGGAACCAGGTAGAGTTTTACAAGAAAGGGCAGGTAGTTTGAACATCAAATGATTATTATTAAAGAAAACCGATATCCCAAGTTAAGGAATTTCACACTTTTCTATGCATAGAAAAATACAAAAGTCCTGGCTCACTGAAATAACTCCTTTGATATGAAGGATTCTGTCTGGGGCCTGTATCCTGTGTTGTCACATCCCGAGTTTCTTCAGGGCTCAACACAGGGAGCAGCTACAGTCTGATGGGTTCCACAGGGCTCACCAGCTCACCATCCGTGGTGTCTGCAATTGCTGACGACTGTGACAGCCTTTGTTTACTGATACGGCAGGAACTATTTCATTTCTCAAAGCAAAAATATCCATGATGAAAAATTATGAAATTTTTAAATAAAGACAGGATCCAATCCTGCACTTGTACAACACACTCACTTCACCCCAATCTCAGTCCTTTCAGATTTGGTCTCTATTTAAAATGTTGGTATTTTGGCCCTTCCCTGGTAGCTCAATGGTGAAGAATTTGCCTGCCAATACAGGGGTCACAGGTTCAGTCCCTGATCCAGGAGGAGCCCACGTGACAAGGAGCCACTGGGCCCATGCAACACAACTATGGAGCCTGTGCTCCAGAGCCTGGAAGCGACAACTACTGAGCCCACGTGCCGAAACTACTGAAGGCCATGAGCCCTACAGCCCACGCTCCATGACAAGAGAAGCCGCTGCAATGAGAAGCTGAGCACCACAACTGGACAGTAGCCCCCTGCTCGCTGCATCTAAAGAAAGCCCACGTGCAGCAACGAAGACTCAGCACCAGCCATTAATAAATAAAAATAAATCTTTAAAACAATAATTTTAAAAATGTTGACATTTGGCTTATTTTACTCCATTAAACTATTTATCTTGATGACTGATTTTTTGGCAGCCCTTTAAGTTTTTTACTTAAGGAGGGTGCCTTGCTCGCTCTTTCAAACTTAGCCTCAGCCCTGCCAAAACATATTAACTTATTTCACACAAGGAAACTTGATGAGGCAGCTCTATCATGACTCTCATTTATAAATGAATAAACACAAAAAGGTTAGCCATTGATGCTTTGCCCAAATTCCTACAGTTCATGGCCAAATCAGACTCCAAACCCAGCTATGTGGGTCATAGCACAAACTCTTATTAAAAGCAGCTCTCAGAGCTTTGCCTCACTGAAGTACCTGGCATGGGTGAAACTGATCAGGATCCTGTGGGGCCTCACTGGACAGAAAGTCTTTCTGGGTCCCCTATTTCTTTATTTACTTGGTTAGTTGCAGCACACAAGATCTTTGATCTTCATTGCATCCTGTGGGATCTTTAGTTGTAGCATGTGGGATCTATTTCCCTGACCAGGGATCAAACCTGGGCACCCTGCATTGGGAGCCCAGAGTCTTAGCCACTAAACCACCAGTGAAAGTGAAAGTCACTGAGTCATGTCCAACTCTTTCTGACCCCATGAACTATACTGTACATCGAATTCTCCAGGCCAGAATACTGGAATGGGTAGCCTTTCCCTTTTCCAGGGGATCTTATCAACCCAGGGATTGAACCCAGGTCTCCTGCATTGCAGGCAGATTCTTTACCAGCTGAGCCACAGGGAAGCACAGTGAAGTCACCTCCACTTCTTATTTAAAGAATAAAGGCTTCAGCCTCCTTCCTAAATCTTCCCAGAGATCTAAAGGGCAGATTCAAACAGCTACCAATCAGGGAAATAAGGGATGCAAAACCAAAGGAGGAACAAACAAGAAACTATAGTACAGTGATTAAAGCAGCATCCTGGTTCCCCCTCAAGGGAACCAGTTCTGTAGGAACTAAGTTTGAGTTCTGTAGGAACTAAGGCTCCACCTAGGTCGGGGGTGGTAATTTTGGAGAACCACTCTGTTACCTCACCACCAATAAATAAGAAGAAAATTCACACATCCTGTAGCCCTCACCCCAAATTTTATCTATAGAAACTCTTTCTCAAAAGCCATCAGGGAGTTCACGGGGTTTTGAGCACAAGCCACTAGTCTCCTTGCTTGACCCTGCATTAAAACTTTGCTCCAAGCTCAGATTTTTCAATTGATTTGGCCTCATCTCTCCTTTGGTAACCTAAATCACTACAATCCTGGGTTTCATAAAATAATATGTGGGAAACAATCCAAATAAGCTAATAATGACAATCTGGGTAAATTCAGTCATGAGTTTTTCATTGCTGATCTGTGTCCTGCAATATTTAGGCTGCTTAATTCCATCTGGAATTTCTCCTGGAATCTAATTTGTCCCTAAATCTCAGAGGGAACCAAGAAAGCAAGATCTCTGAATGCTCACTCAAGGACAGCACTACAGAGCTGAATAGTCTGGAGTAGCTGGTGTCTGAACTTAGGTCTTCGCACTAATCTTCAAATACTGTCAGCTTTATGAGACTACATGAGCTACACTGCATTGCAGGACAATGTTCAGAAATACTCCCGAATAATGTATTCATTTAGAAAGTAGAACATAGAAGTAAATCCACTATAACTGTAAGCATAGAGGGTAGGAGGTCCCTGGAGAAAAAGAACCAGGAATGGCTTTCTTGACATGAGAGAACTCATTTTGGCCTAAGACATTTTGTGATCTAACCCTGACCAGGATGCTTGCCCTTGAACAGGTCTCAGTAATAATGATCTTAAGGGAACAAATGAATGCTGTAATAGAGAAAAGGCAGTCAAACAACAGTTCAGTGAAAAGGAGTCCTAGTTATCCTATCCTCAAAGGATACACATAATAATATATCTTTGAGTTCTGTAGGAACCAAGACCCCAACCCAGATGGAAGACAGGATAAGGATGCTGCCCTCCAGACTTCAATCAACCAAGACTTAGATTGTTGACCTTTGCCCCAATTCTAGGCTGAACTCTCCTGGCTCAAGTTCCTTCATGAATATGCACGTAGCCTTAGCTTAAGCTTCGCTGATTTTGCTGTTTGGGTATGCTGCCTTGAGAAAGATCACAAAGTACTTGCTGCAAGTAACAATAAGTCCTTCATTCTACCGTCTTTGGCTTGGTTGTGTCTATTGGCTCAACATCCACCAAGAGGTGAACCTGGCTTTCTGGTAACTTAAGTGCAATGATCCTGCCACATTTAGCTAGCTGTCAGGAGGGATGGCCACTGCAGATTAAAAGGGCCATAGTGAAGTCAGGCTGCAAAAGAACCTAGAAATGATATCATGGGAAGAATGGCTGAGGGAACAAGGGCTATTTTTCTTGGGGGAAAAAAAAAGACAACTTAAGTCAGAGAAGTGGTGCCTAGCAACTATTTTCAATTATCTGAAGAGCTAGTGGATTTAATTTACGTGACAACAAAAGACTGAAGTTGGATAAGTGGATGACAGTTTATGGATGACAGTTTCAAGGGGCTGGCTTTCATCTCAGTATGAGGGGGGAAAGAAAAAATCTTCCAACAATTAGACCTGTCCAGCAATGAAAGAGCCTGCCTCCAGAGGAGGCAAGTTGGCTGTCAACTGCTGTAGAAGGGATCTAACACAGAATGGCCACTTGGACAGAAGGACTTAAAATCCCTTCCAATTCTAAGATGTTAAGAAATGGAACAAATAATTAAACTTAACACAGTCATTGTTATGCATAGTGTTTAGTTCCTAAGAACCCTAGAAAACTGAAACAAAACTGAGTTCAATGAAAAGGTTTTGCACTTTCATCTTATTCCAAGCTGCATTCTTGATTTTTTTTAAAAAGCTAAGTCAATGAAGTAATGCAAGTTGAAAGTCAATCTCCCTCTTTGAAAAATTAAATTATGTCCTGAGATGGTATTTATAGTTACCATTTAAGAAAACTGGGAAACTACTCATACATGCAATCAATATTTTATAGCTCTCCTACAAACTACATTGCCTATTTTCACCAAGACCTATAGGGGTCATGTAGAAGAAAAATACAGAAGCAGCTGTGTTAAAATTTAGGAAAACCAAGCAAAGCAAAAGTTGAATTTCAGTAATGTCAGCTACTCTGTTTATTAAAAGACCTTGAGAAAATCTAACCTATCAGATAAAGAGGTAAAGTTAAGAAAACTCCTTTTCCTTTCACTGCTGTGGCCACAGTCACGAGTATGCTCAGGCTGCAGAAGAGGCTTGCCTCCAGGGTCCCCCTGCTGTGGCAAAACGGTCTGGTTGGACCCCAAGGAGGCTAATGAAATCGCCAAGGCCAATTCCCATCAGCAGATCCGGAAGCCAATCAAAGATGGGCTGATCACCCGGAAGCCTATGACTTCTTGGACTCAACGGTGGAAAAACACCTTGGCTCGCTGGAAGGGCAGGCATATGGGCATAGATAAGTGAAAGGGTACTGTCAATGCGCGAATGCTCGAAAAGGCAACCTGAAAGCAGGGGATGAGAACTGCGCTGGCTGCTCAGAAGATGGGAAGACTGACCACCACGTGTACCACAGCCTGTCCCTGAAGGTGAAGGGTAACGCGTTCAAAAACAAGTGGATTATATCCACAAGCTGGATATATATCCATGGAATATATGTATATATCATGGAATATATCCACAAGCTGAAGGCAGACAAGGCTCGCAAGAAGCTTCTGGTGGACCAGGCTAAGGCCTGCAAGTCTAAGACTGAGGAAGCCCTCAAGCACCGTGAAGAGCAGCTTCAGGCCAAAAAGGAGGAAATCATCAAGATTCTATCCGAGGAGGAAGCAACCAAGAAATAAAGTTCTCCCCCTCTTCTCTGTACATAGTAGCCTCAGTAATTGCATAAATCACACATTCAATAAAAACAAACCTTATTCTGTCTTAAAAAAAAAAAAAAGAAAAGAAAGAAAACTGTCCTTTTAATGATGATACAATTTTTAAAAAGCAATTTTCCCTGCCTTCCAAAAGAGGCACACATGTAAGTAGTCTTGTTTGAATAAGAGTGGAAACAAGGGGTTTCCCTGATGGTCCAGTGGTTAAGAATCTGCCCTTGCAATGCAAGCGACATGGGTTTGATCCCTGATCCAGGAACTAAGATCTAGCACGTCAGAGCAACTAAGCCTGCGGGCCGTAACTACCTTAGTCCAAGAGCTCAGGAGCCCCTGTCACACAATTAAGATGCCACAAAAGCTTCTAAGTACCGCAACAAAGACCCAACTCAGCCAAATAAATAAATTAAAAAAAAAAAAAGAAATAAGACAAATTCAAAGGAAAATAGGACAACACAATTAAAACAATGAGCAAATGCTTATAACCTCTGCAGAAGAGAGAATGGTTGAGTGGTGAACATACACACACCCAAACACATCCCCCAACCACCACTGGATTATGTCACTGATTCCATTCAAAGAGCCACATTCACTGAGGAAGATTTTAAGTGAAATGAAAATATATAACTCCAGAGAGGAGAACAAACAGAGACTCCTCTTACTTGCCAGGTATTTGACAGAAATCACCTCCTCTGACCCTCCCCAAAGCCCTGTGAAATAGGAGGACATAGCCCTTACAAACGAGGAAATCAAGTTCATTAACTTCCCCCAAATTTACAAAGTCAATAAGACGTTGAGTCCGAGGTATGCATGATTCCAAAGCTCAACAGTATTTCCACTATGCCATGGGGCCAGCTTCAGTGCCAGCCTCTTGCTACGCCAAACCCTCAAGGGTTCTTGTCAACTGGAACTTCCCACAGGCATGGACTGCACCCCTCTGTTAAATGGGACCCCATCATCCCTGACAGTCGCTGAAGTCTCACTCTTCAAAGGGCTGCAGCGGGATCTGCCCTGCCCACCATTCCCATACGGTCACATCTAATGTTACCACTTCAGCTTCTCCCGAACACTTCTTCCCACTCGTTCTAAACTACTTCTAAACTTCCCACTATGATCTAAACCGTGGTGACACTACCCTAGCTGTGCTCCACTTCCTCCCCACCGGTCCACCGGTCAGTCACACCACTAAAGGAATCTGAGGAAGGCACTCCCCATAGTTTTCCTATTTACAAACTCCATCTGGGATTACACAGACAGCCCCTCTCCCACCCCGCTAGGAACATTTCCAGCCTGTTGCCTATAATCCCCAACTCTAGGTTTTAATCAAAATATCCTTAATTTTAATCACCTACTCCCAGACATGATCCTTGAGAAACACCCTTCTCAGGACTTCCCTGGAGGTCTAGTGGTTAAGACTCTGCACTTCCAATGGAGGGGATATGGGTTCAATTCCCCATCCGGGAACTAAGATCCCACATGCTGCATGCTGTGACGAAAAAACTAAAAAGTTAAACAAAACACCCTGCTCCCATTTTTCCACCTGCAGGTACCTAACCCATCTGTAAAGGCCCAGCTCTAATGCCATCTCTCCCATAGCTTTCAGTTACTCTGTCATCCCAAAGCATAACTATTACACACTGCCTGTGTTAGATACTGGTGATTAAAAAAATGAACTCCCTCCACTGTTCTTATAATAAAATTTTCATGCCTTTTTATACTATTCAGTATAATCTCCCTGATAAAACAGTTAATTGGCTGTATGTTTTACCTTGTGAATTTCTTAAAGGTGGAGACCATTTTTTTTTTATTCCTAATAACAAGATGCCATTGGAATATCTTGATTTAACAAGTGCTTACTTAAGTTTAAAGTCTAACCATTTGTCTATGGATACTATAACAACCTCTTAACTGACCTTGGAAGTTTCACTCTAGAACCATTCAATCCAGTTTACAAACAGCCTGAATGACCTATTTAAAGCGTGAATGAAACTGTCAATTTTCTATTTAAAAACAATGGCTTCACCTTAGATTAGGTGGTGGTGTCTTAGCCACATCACTAACAACAGAAACAGCAAAAGAAGAAGAAAAAAACAGATAAATTGGACTTCATCAAAATTAAGAACTTTCCATAGACACCATGAAGGGAGTAAAAAGACAATTCACAGGGAATTCCCTAGTGGTGGAGTGGTTAGAACTTGGCACTTTCATTGCCAAGGGCCCAGGTTCAATCCCTGGTTGGGGAACTAAAGTCCCACAAGCCATGCAACATGGTCAAAAAAATATAAACAAACAGAAAGACAATTCACAGAATGGGAGACAATATATGCAAATCATATATCTAATAAGGGACTTATAACCAAAATATATAAAGAATTCAACAATAAAGGACAAATGAGCCAATCTTAAAAACAGGCAAAGAATTTAAATAGACATTTCTCTCCAAAGGAAACATACAAATGGTCAAAAGGACACAGAAAAAAAATGTTCAACATCATTAGTCCTTCAGTTCAGTCACTCAGTTGTGTCCAGCTCTTTACGACCCCATGAATCACAGCACGCCAGGCCTCCCTGTCAATCACCAACTCCCGGAGTTCACCCAAACTCATGTGTATCAAGTCGGTGATGCCATCTAGCTATCTCATCCTCTGTCATCCCCTTCTCCTCCTGCCCCCAATCCCTCCCAGCATCAGGGTCTTTTCCAATGAGTCAACTCTTCGCATGAGGTGGCCAAAGTATTGGAGTTTCAGCCTTAGCATCAGTCCTTCCAATGAACATCCAGGGCTGATCTCCCTTAGAATGGACTGGGTGGATCTCCTTGCAGTCCAAGGGACTCT
>SJYX01013938.1:202506-217839 GCA_006410675.1 Oreotragus oreotragus | reverse complement strand
TTCTCCAGAGGCAGGTCAGGGGGGTCTGGTATTCCCATCTCTTTCAGAATTTTCCACAGTTTCTTGTGATGCACACAGTCAAAGGCTTTGGCATAGTCAATAGAGCAGAAATAGATGTTTTTATGGAACTCTCTTGCTTTTTCCATGATCCAGCAGATGCTGGCAATTTGATCTCTGGTTCCTCTGCCTTTTCTAAAACCAACTTGAACATCTGGAAGTTCACGGTTCACGTATTGCTGAAGCTTGGCTTCAAGAATTTTGAGCATTACTTTACTAACGTGTGAGATGAGTGCAATTGTGCGGTAGTTTGAGCATTCTTTGGCATTGCCTTTCTTTAGGGGAATGCCATTCAAAACCACAATGAGATACCACTTCACACCCACTGGGGAGGCTAAAAGAAAAAGACAATAACAAGACTTGACAAGGAAACGAAGACATTGGAAAACTCATTCATTGGTGATGGGAATGCGTAAATGATGAAGCTGCTTTAGAAAATAGTTTGGCAATTCCTCTAAATGTTAAACATAGTGTTACCACATGACTTAGCAATTTGACTTCTATGTATACACCCAAGGGAGATGAAAACATGTCCACACAAAAATATGTATACTGATGTTCATAGCAGGAAATGACCCAAGTGTCCATCAAAGAATGAAAAAGTGTGGGATAGCCATCTAATAGAGTATTAGGCAATGAGAAGAAATGAAGTACTGACACATATTACCACATAGTTGAATCCCAAAAACATGCAAAGTTAAAACAGTCATCTGCAAAAGAAAATTATGTATTATGAGTCAACTTATATGAAAGATCAAAAAAGGCAACTCCATATAAACAAAAAGTAGGTTAGTGATTACTAGGAGCTAGAGGGAAGAGGGGAATGGGGAATGACTGCTAATAGGTCCAGGGTTTCTTTCTGGGGTAATGAAAATGTTCTGTAATTATATACTGGTTGCACAGGGCTTCCCAGGTGGCTCAGTGGTATAGAATCCACTTGCCAAAGCAGGAAGATGCAGGACACTGGGTCGGAAAGATCCCCTGAAGGGGGAAACGGCAACCCACGCCAGTATTCTGGTCTGGATAATCCCATGGACAGAGCATCCTGGCAGGCTACAGTCCATGGGGTCACAAAGAGTCAGGCACGACTGAGCATACATACATGATGGTTGCACAACTCTATTAAAAAAAGCACTGACTTATGCACTCTAAAAGGATAAACTTTATTATATGAAAGCTATATCTCAGTAAAGCTAATAAAAAAAAAAACTCCATTGCCTTGCATCCAGTTATAATGAAGTCTTAATTTCTGGCCACCCTACACCTTTCCAGCCACTTCTGCCATCTCCTCTGCACTCATGATGCTCCCGAGACACTTATCTCCTCTCTTCTCCACTGATGGAAGGTTCACTCCTATATTACAATTTGTCACATGTTCATCCCTCTGCCCAAGTCTGCACATACCTGGCTGCCACACTCATGTTCAGAGCTCAGCTTATACATCATCTGTTCAGACAGGCCTCCTCCGACTTCACATTCTGCAGTCGTCTTCCCAGTCACTCTGTCACTGCACTATTATATTCTCTTCATAGTACTTATATAATGAATAAGGTGTACAGTCATCTCAGGTGTTTTTCCCTTGTTTTTCCCTCCTGCCCTAGTAGGATTTCAAAACTTTTCTTGAGCTAAACTAAAGCTAATGAATTTACTCTTCAGATAGTTAAAGACTGTAACTTAAGTTATGAAATGGATCATCTTACACGGAGGTGATAATGAATACCGTGTTAGAGGTACAGATGGGTATGGTAGAAATTCCAGATTAGAAAATGACATATAGCTACAACAGCTGTGGAAAAGCTTCATAGAAAGGATGGGACTGCAAACAGACTATGAGAGATTAACTGAAGTGTGAAAGGCATTACGGTAGAAAGGGAGAAAGTTATATCTGAATAACACCCTCCCTCAGCGATGTTCATGACCTCAACACTTCACCCACATACACCCCACCATGACTCATGAGAATGTAACATGGAACCTCGAACTTGAATCCTCGACCGTAAATGCCTCAAGGACACTTGTGCATACCTCCCCCTACCTAACGCAGGCACAGAAACATTTGTTAAGTGACTAATAAGTTAAAAAGTACAGGTATTATTCCAGAAGTCTTACCATTATGATGAGAAACAATTTCTGCCTACTCACAAATACATATGGTTTCTATTTTAGACCTCTTTTGGCCCATTTTTATGGGAGAAAAGAGGAAGTCAGTGTTTTCTATTTTAGAATTTTTTTTTTTTTAACGTTTTAGGGACAGAGTGGTAACAACAACAAACCATGTATCTCCAGCTCACCATTGAAGGGTCTGCTCAATCTCAATGGACTTGTGGAGAGCTAAGCGGCAGATTCCCTGCCAGTCTTTCCCAATGTGACATTTCTAAGACATAAAGTAGATAATTCGCTAGCTACTGGAGCACCTGCAAGGCAGCAGGATACAATGCAAAGTTTAAATCCCAGCCGTGCAGTCTCAGATTTGAATGCTAGCTTCTCTATTTGACTGTCTGATGTAAGGCAAGTAGCTCAGTCTATCTGATGTCATTTCTATTTATAAAATGAGATATTACTTATAACTGCTCCAGATTTGTGTGTGGACTAGACAACATGCATGGGCTTCCCTGGTGGCTCAGACAGTAAAGAATCTACCTGCAATACAGGAGCTGGGTTTGATCCCTGGGTTGGGAAGATCCCCTGGAGAGGGCAGGGCAACCCACTCCAGCATTCTGACCTGGAGAATCCCATGGACGGAGGAGCCCGGCGGGCTACAGTCCACGGGGTCGCAGAGAGTCAAACATGACTGAGCAACTAAGCGTGCTGCACAGAGAATGTGCCCACACTGGCTGTCTAGCACGTGCTTTCTGCAAATGTCAGTTACAATGATCAAGTCACAAGAACTACAAAGTGCCAGGGTCACAGGTGGCTGGTCAATTAAAAAATGCTTTAGAATAGAAAACAGTTGATTTCTAGCTTCTTGGGAATTTGATGAGTGGGAGTGACTTTGCATTATTTCAATACTATCAGTCTCTCTGGCCAAGGAGGAGATGCTTGCTGCCAGACCTGTCATTTAACCAGTACAAGAACCCTTGGAACTTGGAAGTAAAGCTGTTAAAATATAACATCAGCCATCTAATTGGGACTGCATGAAGCTCTACAAATGAGACCTTTTGTACTATGTCTTAAAGGCCAATCAGCACCAAACACCAAGTGATAGAGGGGAAAAGGCAGAGTAATCTAAAGCCTCTATTACCTGATTTAAAATATATTTAAAAAATATATATCTGCACATATATCTAGTTCACTAAAAAGACAATACACAGTTGATATATCTGATTCACTGTAAAAACATACTGGCTAAAACTTAAAAAAAAAAAATTTTCCAAGTCTTAAGTCTTCTCACAACATGGACCACACACAGTACTAAAGAGAAGACTAGCATAATATAAAACGATTGAACAATTTACTTGGTAGATTGTTAAATATGCAATTCTTCATGCCCTTCATAATGATTGTATTTATAGCTAATCATCTAGAGCCAATTTACTCTAGTTTCAAGATCAGTTGCCATCACTGACCCAGGAAGTGAGTTCCAGTAAGTTAGAAACAGAAGATTAAATGTTTCCTGGTACCATATGTGTATGGATCTTAAAGGTAAGCACAGTAATGGAAACTGGAAAAGGTGATATGAAGCAAAATAATAACCTTTCCTTTGATAATATGTATAATTAAAAGAATATGTATAATAGAATGATAATATGCATAATAAAAAGGGTAAAACAGGAGATTGAAAAAGCTGGCTTGAAACTCAACATTCAAAAAATGAAGATCATGGCATCTAGTCCCATCACTTCATGGCAAATAGAAGTGGAAAAAGTGGAAGAAATGACAGATTTTCTTTTCTTGGGCTCCAAAATCACTATGAACAGTGACTGCAGCCTCGAAATGAAAAGATGCTTGCTCCTTTGGAAGGAAAGCTAGGACAAACTTAGTGTATTAAAAAGCAGAGATATCACTTTGCCAGCAAAGGTCCATATAGTCAAAGCTATGGTTTTTCCAGCAGTCATGAACGGATGTGAGAGTTTGACCATAAAGAAGGCTGAGCGCTGAAGAACTGGTGCTTNACACACACACACACACATACACACACACACTATACATTTCGAAGAGTTGAAAAGAGAAACTCTTTAAAATAAAAAACCAGGCAACATGAGAGAATTAACTGAGCACAAATTATGCTGAATTTCTTGTTAACGTTAAGCTCAGAGCCTCTAAGGAACATCTGTGTTGTAGAGACATCAGCTAAGCAACTCAATGTAAATTGGAAATTGAGGAAAGGTGAGATGAGAATTTATTAGATGAGTTTATTACCCTTGATGCTACTGATATTTTTAGCTGGATATTCGCTTGTTACAAGAGGGTTTCCCTTGGATGTAGGATATTTACAGCATCCATGGTCTCTGCATACTAGATCCCAGTAACACGTTCACTCCTCTAGTTGCATCCACCAAAAATGTCTCCAGTGTGTGTCATGGGGAGAGTGTGTGTGTGTGTGTGTGTGAAATCACCCTGGCTGAGAACCACTGGTTTAGATACAGAAATGGGTGAATCACAGCTGTGCGGGTGGTGTTGAAGCCAGTGAGAAAGTTAAATATGTAAAGAACTATGAGATGCTATANACCATTATCTTTTCTCCTTTTTCTCTCTTTTACAAACTCACAAACATACTGAAGATAAAATGAGTAAAATTAGGAACAAAGTTGAGATTCAGTTCATTGGTAATTGTATCATATATCATACATTTTTATTCACATGTAAAATCTGTGTTTTAAATAATATTAAATTTTAGCGAAAGGCTTATCATCAAAGTCGTACAATCCTGCATCTGTCTCTTATACACATCTAGATGTGTATAAGAGACAGATATATATATATGTATATAGGGTAAGCATGGCAGGGGATGAGGAAGTGAAAGAAATTCAACCTAAGAGGTGGGAGAGAGACCAACAAACAACTTCTTTCTAACAGTCAGTTTCAGGAAGGAGTCATTTATTCTAGAGATGGAATACCTTAAGTATCCATTGATCTGAGAAACAAAAGATCATTATTAACTCAATGAGTCCAGTTTTAGTGGGTTGGTGAGGGCAGAAATGAACTGTAATGAGGAAGAGAACACTGATGAATTCTTGAAAAACATAAAATATGAAGGGAATCAAAAGGGTGGTAGCTAGATTAGGTATGTGGGACAGAAAGGTTGAATATATTTATCTATTTTTAGTGATAAGAGAGATAGGATTGTTCAAAGTTGGAAAAGAGCATGTAATATGGGAGAAGCCAAAAAATTGCATTCTGAGACTCATCGGAACACTAATGTTATTGTTTTAAATATACAACATTACTGTAAACCAGACAGAGAAACGTGACGTTTGGGTTATGGTGCTGATTTTACCTTGTAACTGACAGTATGACAGGTGTCCTTATTTAAAAGACTCCATTTTCAGATGCATGAAAAAGGACGCATTTAGAAAGTGAAGGAACATTAAGAAGTTAAGGTCAAAAGAAAATGTCAAGTCTGTGAAAGGAAAGGGCAATGCCTAGAAACAGCCAAGGGGGATGCTAGGGGCAAGGAAGAATATTAAACCTAAACTCAAGTCAGCCCAATTACAATCCACTGGTATCACCTCTTTCTAGGTTTTTTTTTTTTAAAGACATTCGGATCTTTTTAGCCTGGAGAACTATAGTATGTGCAATAACCACACCTTTTCTTGTTAAAAAACTGTAGAGATCTGGAAAATGTTGTTATTCTTTCCCCACAATGATTGATGTTAGCTTTCCTTGGCTGATGCTTTGTTATTCTTTCATCCCCAAACATAATTTGGGAACATTTTTTGTGAAAACATAGAAATAATTACTCCTCAAATTATATGTATTTTGGAGTTCAGATAGATGTAGTCTTCTCAAGTACTGGAGTAGCAAGAAGGAAGATAAATCCAGTGGCCCCATTATGTTCTCTTCACAATGAGGAAGTTTAATAACAAGGTCTCTAGAGTACCTCCAACATTGAAAATTGAATTATTATTTTTCTGACATCCTGGGAGCACCAGCTATATAACTTAGTGGCTAAAGTTATAGTAAATCTCTGTGTGTGTGTGTGTGTGTGTGTGTGTGCGTGCGTGTATGTGTGTGTGGTCTAATGAGGCATTTTCGTTAAGTCAGGCAATTCAGGTATATTAACTCTTTACACCATAAAATCATTACCTAGTGCCCTGAGGCAGCAATTTACTAAATGGTATTCTAAGTAGCCTGGAAAATGTAATGGAGCCTCTGAGAAATGACCAAAGGCTTTGGACTGGAAACTGTCCTTACATTGTCCAGCATAAAACCATATTGGTGTGAAGAGGAGCCATTAACAACGTTTCATACATAACATATATGTAGCCACCTTTTGGTGATTTCTTCCCAACAAAATGTGCATTTGCTGACATGGAAGAACAATCTTCAGAGGAAATGGATCTGTAATATATGACTTGATATGTCTTCCAAATCAAGATGCCATTAAACACAATAATTTGTGTACATGAATCGATCAAATAAATGATCATTCACTCTGATGAATGTTATCACTAAAAAATGACAAGTGAACAATAATATCAGCATATATAACAATATTGAAATACTGTCTCCGAAGTAGCAAAGCTTTTCTTAACTCTTTCTCATAGAAAATTTCAATAAATGCTCAAGAAATAGATTATTACTTTCTTACAAAAAGTAAGAAATGTGCTCTATCTTATTATTCACATAATGGAGAAAGCAGGTAAATATTTATAAGACAACTCCTATCAACATGTATATTAATCAAAAGAAGACAGATTATTTAAGAATGGAAAAGGAATGTGGCAGACAGTGTTTAATTTTACACATTCTTAGCTTTAAACCTCTTTCTTCACCCTCACTGGTTAAATTCCCAGATTACCTTAGTATGTTCTGTTTGTTCAATTAAAAAATTTTTTTATTGACGTATAATTGCTTTACAGAATTTTGCTGTTTTCTGTCAAACTTCAACATGAATCAGCCATAGGTATACATATATCCCCTCTGTTTTGAAACTTCCACCTGTCTCCCTCCCCATCCCACCCTTCTAGGTTGATACAGAGCCCCTGTTTGAGTTTCCTGAGCCAATCAGCAAATTCCCATTGGCTATCTGTTTTACATATGGTAATATAAGTTTCCATGTCACCCATCTCCTAAAGGAAATAAAAACAAAAGTAAACAAGTAGGACCTGATTAAACTTAAAAGCTTTTGCACAGCAAAGGAAACTATAAGCAAGGTGAAAAGACAACCCTCAGAATGGGAGAAAATAATAGCAAATGAACAACTGACAAAGGATTAATTTCCAAAATAAACAGCTCATACAACTCAATACCAGAAAACAAACAACCCAATGAGAAAGCGGGAAAAAGACCTAAACAGACGTTTCTCCAAAGACGACATATAGGTGGCTAAAAAACACATGAAAAGATGCTCAACATTATTCATTATTAGAGAAATCCAAATCAAAACTACAATGAGATATCACCTCACACTGGTCAGAATGGCCCTCATCAAAAAGTCTACAGACAATAAATGTTTGTTCAACTTTGAGTGTGTCTTCTTCTCCAGTCCTGGGGATAAACCTTGGCTACAATGATCTCAGGGAGTTTTGGATAACCTCCAACTCACTGCTACAGGGATTGGTTTGTGTTACGCAGGCATCGACCAATCACCACATGGGGTTCTAGGTCCCATGAGACTGGCTGTCAAATGGTTCCATGAGCAGAAAGCTCAACATTCTTCCTTGTCCTTGTTCAATTGCCCAGTTGGTCTGATTCTTTGCGACCCCATGGACTGCAGCACGTCAGACACGCTTCATGGGTGTGTCAATACTGTTAGTGGGTGTCAATCAGAAAACACTGTTCTGCGTTCTACTGGTGGCCATCTTGTGAATATGGTCAAAGTATAAACATAAAACAAATATGTGGAGAAAGACACACAGCAGTCGCAGAAAGGTCAAGCTCTTATTAAACCAAGGATTATCCTAATCTACCTCTGAGCTTCAGTTTACATGAACTTCAGTCAATCCTTTTTATAGTTTAAGCCAGTCTGAATTAGATTATCTTTTATTTGCTATCTGATGCATCCTTCACTATTACATAGACTGCAATCATCTTAATTTCATTGACTCGAGCTTTAATTTCTTCATATGTCAAATGAGGATACATCTGTCTGTCTATATTAATGATATTATAAGAATATCCAACCAGACATGTAAATACAGCTAACCCTTGAATGATGTGTGTTTAAACTATGTGGGTCCATTTACAGGTAGAATTTTTGAAATAGTAAATACTACAGTACTACACAATCTGTAGTTAGCTAAGTCTGTGGATGCAAACCTGTGGACACTGAGGAAACACATATGCAAACAGTCAACTGTAAATTATATATGGATTTTCAACTTTGCAGAGGGCCCATGCTCCTAACACCTGTGTTAAGGGTCAATTCTACTTCGTAAAATACTGTAAAGAATGTATGGCACTATTACGTGACCAAAATAAAACAAATTTATTTTTCTTTTAGGAATCAAGTTACTCTCAGATGACATTCTATTTAATAATTTTTAGGTCTTTTTGTTTTTTTCCTTTCCTAAGTCATATTGTTTGCCAGATGTGCAGTTTACAAATTGAGGTATAAAATCAAGTTACTGGTCATAAAAGTGGATTTTCTGTAGACTATTTCACTAATAACTGTGGGGACAGTTTCTCTCTTGATCTGGATTTACTTGGAAGATATTCTACATCAAAGAAAACCTAATCCATCCTAGAAGGTGCATAAGAACAATTTTGTTACTCCACAAAGCTCTGAATTACTGCATTCCTGAAAAAGTTGTTCGACCTTTCATGATGTATGTGTACTGCTTTTCCCTTTCACTAAAATATGCTAAAGGTTCTTATCTTAAAGATAACTTTGAAACTCTGCATATGAGCATACTCAATGTAATAACAAAACCCACAATTGTCACTTTTATAAGTTATTAAGAATCCATAAACATATAGTTTGGAAAAACACATGTAAACTTAGAATTCCTTAAGTATATCTGTGGTAGACTATTTAAATGCTTTATTTCCCTTCTCCCAGCAATGGAATTATACACCAAAAACTTGTCCAGTAACTCTGCAGCATCTCTGATCCCACTCATTCCTGGATAGAGACTGGTAACTTGCTATCTGACCAATGTGAATTTGGTAGATATGGCAGAGTAGAGGTTTGAAATGTTCCTCTGATTGGGCTTGGCTTCCTGTATCTCTGCTTCTGTGATGAGAACATGCCAAACTCGCTCTCTGAGAGTAAAAGGAAACACATAAATAAGAACCAAAGCCAAGCCTAGCTTCTATCAGGAGAGCTATGTCTGGCCCAGCCTACAAAAATGTCAATCCACAGGCAATTCAGAGATGTGTGAGATTTAATACATGCTTATTGCTTTAAGCTAATGAGTGTGAGGAGATTTGCTAAGCAGAATTTCATGACAATAGCAAATTGAAACAGCTATGTGTGTGGGTATGTTTGTATGTATGTTCAACACCATGAAGCATATAAAGATATATAAATTCATTGTCCACTGACTGCAATGAGCTAATACACTGAAGAAGGGGATGGATGAAAACAGTTGCAATAAATAGAAGGCTATCACAAGTTTTTAAAGACTGATACCTTTACCATCACATCTTTCATATCCAGCCTATATTTTATGTTGCATGATTCCAACTGGGAATGAAATGGATAAGTGATATAGTCTACAATAGCTGGATATTTTAATTATTTCATCACTATCAACTGGAATCCAGGGAATAATCTTTACTTCACTTTTTTATTTCAGGTTCAATACTAATACTCTAAATTGTGTTTCCAGAAATGCAGAAATCAAGTATGGTTTCTTTAGCTTATTCAGTTTATACTCATCCTCCATTCAAATGGCTGTCCCCATTACCCCACAAAAATATATTTGAGGAACCAACTATTTTATGCTCTCAATCTCTTTTCTGTTAAAAAGTTTTCTGTTGTCTTTTTTTATAACCTATTCAGTGCCCTCATGTAGGTGGTATTAAAAGATAACTGGAATTTTAATAATGAGGTTAACTTATTGCTAGCATTTCTCCTTTTTAGACTGGAAGAGTATCTGTTTTCACCTGATGGGTAAAACTAAACTTTCCAAGACTCTGCTTTATGTTACCTGATACTAACAATAGGAAGAATGTATGGGTGTGGAAGAAGAAAACATTAATACACACACAGGTGAAATATCAGTGTAGAATTGGATAGATAATATGGTTCTATTTTTACAATCTGATGCTTTTTTCATAACCAGGCTCCCAAATATACTTGAATTCTGTCTCATACAGACCTGGCAAAAAGACTTCCCAATCAATTGTCCAAGGAGAATGCCTAGGTAGAAATGTCTGATTCAAGAAAGATTCACACATGTGCCACAACTAGAAGGTCCCACATGCCACACTAGAATGTTTTGCATGCTGCATCTAAAGATCTGGTGTGCCACAATAAATAAAAACAAATATTAAAAAAGAATGATTCTTGTATACAGGGTGTGTTAGTCAGTGTTCTCTAGAAAAACAAAAACAGTAAGATATATGGATATATAGAAGAGAAAGATGCATTTTAAGGAATTGACTTGTGATTTTGAGAGCTGACAGTCCAAAATCTGCAGGGTGAGTTGATAGGATTGCCACCCAGGGAAGAGTTAATGTTGCTGCTGCAGTCCAAAGTCAGTCTACTGGTAGAATTCCCTCTTTCTCTGGGGAGATGGGTCTTTTTTTTTTTTTGGTCTATTAAGTCCTTCAACTGACTGGATGAGACCCATTCACATTTTTGGAAAGTAATCTGCTGCTGATTAAAATGTTAATGTCATCTAGGAAAAAATTCCTTTACAATAACCTTCAGACCAGTGATTTGACCCAATAGCTGGGTACCATGCCCTAGCCAAGTTGACATGGTAACCATCACAGAAGAATGGACTATGGGTGGCAAAGGACAAACAATAGTTTCTTCACAAAGAATTGGCTTTGTGGATTTTAAATAACCCATTGATTGTCTAAAAATGTTTTTAATTCAAAGCAGAAGTTGATGAAATATAAAGAAAAATGATTTTGTTAACAGTGCCCAAATCACTTAAAACTGAAGATATTCAAGGGAAAAGACAAAACATCAGGCAGTAATTGTCAGTTTACTTTATCTCTCCTAGGCTTAAATTTTCTTACCTATTTCTGTAAATATTACCTAAATGCCATTTCCCCCCTTGCCTTAGCATTCATACATAGTTTCACTGTCACACAGAACAAAACACTTAAAGTTTTTTGCAGAAAACATGAATCTCAAATATCAGCAGAATATCATCTTTATGGAGATGTGTTATAGCCAGAGAAAAATATAAACCTTCTATCCTCAGTGGGATTTTATTCTTGAAAATCACTGAAAGTCTATTATAAAGCTTGTCATAAAAATCTCTCCCTGAGCCCTAGATTATCCCATAACTACCTAGTGATCCAACACAAGGTATGATGTTATTATAGAAAACTCACATATTCACATCCTCTTGCAAAAAATAATCTCAGTAAGACCTAAAGAAATAATAGCAGTCTTATTTCACATTTGTTCTTTTCTAGAAGATGAGGACCGTCTTAGACTCATTCAAGTTCTCAGATATAAACCGATTTGTCAAAACATTTTCAACACTTCTAAGTGAAATGTAGCTTCTCTGGGTCACTCAAATATCTCCAAATTACATTTTTTCATAACCCTTCGATATAGGGACTCATGTTGATGCTCTTTTACCATCTTATCACTCAATATTGTCAACTCAGCAATATTTGCCAGTCTGGGAAGTTCTTGTCTGGTTAATTAGGCAATTATCAAGTTTTACAAAGTGCTTAGCATTTTTACTTGTGTCGAGTATTTAGGGTTGGATAAAATGCTTGAAATTTGTTAACAATTGGGTGGATATGATAGTTTTTTTTTTTTTTTCTCCCAACTCAGGATCAAATACTGGGTAATGTTAATAATTGCAACTAATACTTTTGAGCATGTACGTGTGCCAGGAACTATAAACTCCATGAAGGCAGGTGCTTTTTCTGTATTATTCATCACAGCCCAGCCAGCACTTAATGCATTGTCTGGCTTATAATAAGCTCATAATTACTTATTGAGTAGATGGAGGTATGACCTCACCTAAGACTCATACCCACTTCTAAGTTAGATTATATTCCTCATCTTTAACATAAGATAACTGAATCTTTGCAAGAATGAAACATGTGTCTCCATCTCTATGCCATACTGCTTTTGAATTTCCACAACTCACAAGAGACAATATGAATTTTAGAACTTATAAATTATATTATGTGGATGCTGTTTTTTTAGATGTTTTTAAACTCATAGAATGTTTACTGAAATATTAGTACATAAGGAAATAATAAAAATTACTATTACTGAGGACTTAACATTTGTTCCTGTAACATTTATGCAAATAAATCTATTCCACAGCAGGATAGCTGTCCTTTTTTCCTTTCAAAAATTTTTATTTATTTTCATTGAAGTATAGTTGATTTACAACATGTTAGTTTCAGGTGTACATATCCTGTTTCTTACATGTTTTATATCTATTAGCACGTATCTCAATCTCATACTCCAAATTTGCCTCTTCCTCTTTCCCTGTTTCTCTTGGTAACCCTAGTTTGTTTTCTATATCTATATATATATTTGGAAACCATTACATATATCTGGATGCTAAAGTCAAATAGAAAATACTTAGTAAAAACAATTCTTCTCATTATGAACCCTACTGAGTATTACAGAATTGACATTATCATGGTTTAGCTAGACACAAAAGGACTGATGCTGTATGATTCCACTGACATGAAGTAGCTGCTGCTGCTGCTGCTGCTGCTGCTGCTGCTGCTAAGTCGCTTCAGTCGTGTCCGACTCTGTGCAACCCCATAGACGGCAGCCCACCAGGCTCCCCCGTCCCTGGGATTCTCCAGGCAAAAACACTGGAGTGGGTTGGCATTTCCTTCTCCAGTGCATAAAAGTGAAAAGTGAAAGTGAAGTCACTCAGTTGTGTCCGACTCTTAGCGACCCCATGGACTGCAGCCTACCAGGCTCCTCCATCCATGGGATTTTCCAGGCAAGAGTACTGGAGTGGGGTGCCATTGCCTTCTCCATTAAGTAGCTAGAATCATCAAATTCTTAGAGGCAGAAAGTAGAATAGAGATTAACAGGGCTGGAATGGGGAAGGGTGAAATGGGGAATCATTATTGAATGGGTACAGAGTTTTAGTTTGGGATAATGAAAACATTCTGGAAATGAATACTGGTGATGGCTGTCCAACACTGGAACTCTACTTAATTCTACTAAACACTTAAACTGGCTAATATGATAAATTTTATGTTACACATACTTATCATCATATTAAAAAAGTCATGGTTTAGAAGATACTGAACAAATGCTACTGTTAAGAGAGATGTGCTTGCTAGATATTGTTTTAAAAAGTCAGAATTACCAATAAAATTATTATTAACCTAAAATCTATTTGATTTTTAAGATTATATACTTTATAGATAACAATGTAATTATTTCCACTCTCTCTAAATCTTCTATTTCACAAGTTTTCTATGTTTTCTAGTAGTTCTTGACCTTTTGGGAAATAGGAAAATTCTTAGAATCTACTATCATCCATAGAATCTTCTTCTACAAAACTCACAAATATTAACAATTCGGTGCAGAAATCTACTGGATTCAAAGAGACAAGAGTCCCTAGCATGTGTACCTTATTCAAATAATTAAAGATCTTATCCTAACCCCTGAATCTGATGATGAATTTTTCCCCCAGTGGATGTCTAAAATGAGATGATGGGAAAATAAATACTTGCATTGTGGGGAAGGTATAGTACACTACAAGTCATTCCAAATAATAGAGGAAGTCTTCATGACAGAAGCTGGTTACCAAGACTTTGCCAACCATCTAACACTTGGCCATCACTTAGAAATTACTATAATCTTTTGCCAGATGTCACCATGCTGGACAGAACTGTCACAGGGAAACCCCCCCAAAAAACTCAGTAAAATTCACTTACTCAAGATAAAAAAATAGATTCTAGTTATTTAGATGATAGATGGCTACAGGCCGAAGAACTTGGGGGATAAGAAGTGTTTCCTAACATTTTACGCACCAACTTACACATTTGATATATTTGCCATATCCAATTAGTATATATAATTAATGTTTTTAAAATCAAATTTAAATATAACTTCCAAGATTTTCTAAGCAATCATAAACACAGACACATATATTTTTACTAACTGATATTAACATAAACACAAAAGTACAGTAATTAAACAATTTGTCACTCAAAACCATTTAACTGCCCCAGCACTACAGTACTACATTCCAGACAAGAGTACTGGAGTGGGTTGCCAATGCCTTCTCCACTACATTTTGAAACACTGGGATAAATAATACTCAAAAAAAAGAAAAAATCTGAGCATTTAAATCATTCTGCTTTAAAATGTTTAAACTCTGTTTTGTCCTTCTTGTGGAGTTCACAACATTCTGTTTGAATACTAAATCTCTAAGTTTTGAGTTTACTTCCCTTAGAAGTAGAGCTGAAACTGAGAATTCTGTTACAAGAACTTTTGAGGGGAGTGAGGTGGGGAGAAGAGTTGCTCTTTGGAGACTGAGTATGAAGGGAAGCAGAATAGGGCGTAAGAGACTAGCTTAGATCTAAACACATGGATGGGAAATGAAAGCCAAGTACCATGGTTAGCGCCACCTGGAGGCAAAGCAGTGCCAGTGAGTCACTGCCCCAGAACAGATGGACAGGGGAGGCAGTGGGAGCAGCGCTGACCAGCCAAGCAGCTGTGAATTATTATCCAACACTTGAAGAGGTACTACTCCAGTATTCTTGGGCTTTCCTTGTGGCTCAGCTGGTAGAGAATCTGGCTGCAACGCGGGAGACGTGGGTTTGATCCCTGGGTTGGGAAGATCCCCTGGAGAAAGGAAAGGCTACCCACTCCAGTATTCTGGCCTGGAGAAGTCCATGGACTTCCATGGGATCGCAAAGGGTTGCACAAGACTGAGCAACTTTCACTAAAGAGGTACAGGAGATTTGTGTGTGACACCATCTGTGCCCATGACACAGGAAAAGCTAACTAAATGCTACCAAAGTTTTTGCTGCCTTCAAAGT
>SJYX01013938.1:127144-201753 GCA_006410675.1 Oreotragus oreotragus | reverse complement strand
TTTTCACTTCCATGCATTGGAGAAGGAAATGGCAACCCACTCCAGTGTTCTTGCCTGGAGAATCCCAGGCTTCCATCTATGGGGTCGCACTGAGTCAGATATGACTGATGTGACTTAGCAGCAGCAGCAGCATGCATATATATACACATGTGAACACATATACAAGGCTTCCCTGATGGCTCAGACGGTAAAGCGTCTGCCTGCAATGCGGGAGACCCGGGTTTGATTCCTGGGTCGGGAAGTTCCCTTGGAGAAGGAAATGGCAATCCACTCCAGCACTCTTGCCTGGAAAATCCCATGGACGGAGGAGCTTGATAGACTACAGTCCATGGGGTTGCAAAGAGTCGGACGCGACTGAGCGACTTCACTCACTCACTCAGGAAAACATGAAAGTGCTGAGGGACTTTCCTTTGGTCCATTGGCTAAGGTTCTGTGCTACTAGTGCAAAGGGCCCGGGTTTGATTGCTGGTCAGGAAACTAGATTCCACATGCAGCAACTAGAACCTGGGGCATCCAAATAAGTAAATATTTTTAAAAAGCAGGGGACTGAGAGGAAGTTATGAGATTAAACATACACACATGTATATAATAGAGCAGAATGCAAAGTCTACATAAATGTGTAAAATAAAACAAGAAAATTTTGTTTAGGGGTTACATTCTCTACAACTCTGACATATTCTTTTATTTTCCTCCTCCAGTAAGTGTTACTGTAAAGGATGCTTTAGGTTAAGAATCATTTATTGAGAGCTGAGTATATCCCAGGTACTGTGCTGAGTTATTTATACACACATCACTTCTTATTCACCTTCCCTCCAAATCCTTTGCATCCTCTGTTCTTATGTCCCTTTAGAGATGAGCAAATGGATATATGACCATCTATGATAACTTGCCATACAGGGAAAACCCAGAATTCAAACCCAGAAGGAAACCAAGACAATGGCCATTTGCAAAGCCATTATAGTCCTCCACCCTCCGCTCTTGCACAGTAAGTTCAGACACAGAAGGGGAATTTTAAAAGTAAAATCTGGAGTCAGAAAAACAACATGAATTGCCCAGGTTTTATTTGGTAAACAGCAGGATTATGTTGAAGTTAATAATGTGGGCTCCAGAGTTTAGTTTGCCTGAATTCAAACTGCAAGTCCTTCCACTTATTAATAACAAACTAGGCATACTTATTTAACTTTTGCAAAACTCAATTTCCTCCTCTCTAAAATGTACATAGTAGAAATCCTCTCTGTGTTATTGTGAGGACTTTTTACGGATTTAAAAAGGTCTAAGAACAGTATGTGGCATGTAGACTCATCTGTAAATTTTAGCTATTTTCTGGCTTCACACTTTGGTTCTCATTTCGTAACTGTAAATTTGGTATCTTCCCAAGATGGCTATTTTAATCACTTATATAAAAACAATAGATTCCTTTTCATTAATTTCAGGAGTCATTACCACTATCAATTCACTCCATGTACAGACACAATTCAAGGCCTTCCTTTTATTCCAGGACTCCATCCTTTGCTGCTAACTCTGGATAAGATATTTGACCTCCCCACCCAAGCATGGGTCTCGTTTTCTGATAGAGGGATCATTCAAATGCAGTTTAAGTTAAAGCTCGCTTTGTAAGTTTATTTTCGATTATTGTCTTCCTTTGTTGTGGTTGTTATTCAGTTGCCCCGTCAGGCCTGACTCTTTGTGACCCACGGACTGCAGCACGCCAGGCTTCCCTGTCCCTCACCATCTTCCAAAGTTTGCCCAAGTTCATGTCTACTGCATCCGTGATGCCATCCAGGCATCCCATCCTCTGACGCCCTATCCTCTACCCTCAATATTTCCCAGCATCACGGACTTTTCCAGCGAATGACTTGTTCACATCAGATGACCCAAACACTGGCGTTTCAACTGCATCATCAATCCTTTCAAGGAGTATTCCGCGTTGATTTCCCTTATGATGACTAGTTTGATCTCCAGCACCACAGTTCGAAGGCATCAGTTTTTCAGCGCTCCGCTTTCCTTCCAGTCTACTCCTCACAACGATACATACCAGTGGGAAGACCACAGCCTTGACTATACTATCTATATTGATGATACTGTCTATATTGACTATATTGTCTTCCTTTATCCAAAGGGAAATCAGGTTTCTTTTCTTTTCATAAAGGATGGGAAAGTAGTTTAGAAATTGATATGAAGGTAGAAATCCTATAGACTGAATATTTGTCCCCCTGAAATTCATGTGTTAAAACCACATCTCCAACATGATGGTTTTAGGAGGTGGGTCCTTTGGGAGATGATTAGGTTATGAAAGTAGAGCCCTCCTGAATGAGATCTGTGTCTTTAAAAATGAGACCCCAGAGAGTTCCCTTTCTCCTTCTGTAATGTGAGGATGAATTGAGACGATTCAATTTACTAACCAGGACATGGTTTCTCACCGGACACTGAATGTGCTAGTGCCTTGATCTTGGACTTCCTAGGCCCCAGAACCATGAGAAACTAATTTCTGTTGCTTATAAGCCACCCAGTTTATGGTATTTTTATAGAGGAAATCAGAGAAGGGTGTGATGTATAGTTAGATTTAGAAGAAAAATGAGGATGGGACCAACACACATCTTTAAGAAGAAGTATTCTCTTCCCATTTGCCAGCCAAAATGCAAATTAATTTTCAGCTCCATTTGATTTCTAAGACATTTCTTTGTGAACAAAAAGGAAAACCTTGTGCTCTTCCCCCTCATTCTTGTGAATGCATAGTAAATTAATAGCAAAGTAATGATGAATATGGAAATTAATCAAAAGGAAAAATATAGTTTTCACACACATATTTCTAACTGAATTAATGATTTCCTTTATTACAGCAAATGTGTCAAGACAGTAAAATGTGAGGAATAATTAAAAATGCAAGATTAAATGCTGTTGAAACTCTGCCCAACCTTATTAATGCACCACTGAGCTTAAGCAAAAAGCTGGGATAGCAATAGAAGTTATAAGAAAGTGTTACAGCCAGAATTTTTCAAATAAGGAGCTAAGAAAAAATGAACTAAATCATAATAGGTTTAAAAGAGAAGTCAAGGGAGGAGACATAAGCAATTCAATTTTAAACATGGCCAAGGGCAAGGAGTACACAGAAAGAATCAGTGTAACTGGGAAAAAATAATCTTGGATATAAGTCAAGGGTGGCTTTGAAACAGAGGATTCAATAACCTAGTACTTAGCTCTTGGCATAGTTCCATAAAGGAAAACTTGCATGATGTTTCTTCTTGCATTAAGCCAGTCCAAACGCTTTGAATCAATGAACTGGTTATATAGATAAAATCATTTTGGAAAACTCTACCTTCTCTCCAAAAAGAGAAAAGAGACTAGGGGCTATTCAGGGAGTGGATGATTCAAAAATTCCTGTGTGAAGTAAAGGTGCGTACCTTCGATTTAAACAATGTATGTTTAATCCCAGCATGAGCAAAGCACAATACTAGATCCTAGAGAACAAAGGCAGAAAACACTCACGATCTTTCCTTGCGTTCATTTCATTTTCTTTTTTTTTGCTATCACCTTTTAAAGAATTTATTTTAATTAGAGGATAATTGCTTTACAATATTGTGCTGTCCTCTGCCATACATCAACGGGAATTGGCCATAACCATACATATGAGCCCTCCTTTCTGAACCCCTGTCCTACCTCCTTCTTTACCCATCCCTCTCACCGACTGTGGGTTCCCTCATTGCCTATTTCACATGTGGCTATGTGTATGTTTCAATGCTATTTTCTCAAATCATCCCACCCTCTCTTTTCCCCACTGTGTTAAAAAATCTGTTATTTATATCTGTGTCTCCTATGTATGCAGGTCAGGAAGCAACAGTTAGAACTGATGTTCCAACAACAGACTGGTTTCAAATAGGAAAAGGAGTGTGTCAAGGCTATATATTGTCATCCTGCTTGTTTAACTTATATACAGAGTACATCATGAGAAACGCTGGGCTGGAGCAAGCACAGGCTGGAATCAAGATTGCTGGGAGAAATATCAATAACCTGAGATATGCAGATGACACCACCCTTATGGCAGAAAGCCAAGAAGAACTAAAGAGCTTCTTGATGAAAGTGAAAGAGGAGAGTGAAAAAGTTGGCTTAAGGCTCAACATTCAGAAAACAAAGATCATGGCATCTGGTCCCATCACTTCCATGGCAAACAGATGGGGAAACAGTGGCAACACTGGCTAACTTTATTTTTTGGGGCTCCAAAATCACTGCAGATGGTGACTGCAGCCATGAAATTAAAAGACACTTGCTCCTTGGAAGGAAAATTATGACCAACCTAGACAGCATATTAAAAAGGAGAGACATTACTTTGCCAACAAAGGTCCGTCTAGTCAAGGCTATGGTTTTTCCAGTAGTCACGTACAGCTGTGAGAGTTGGACTATAATGAAAACTGAGCACCAAAGAATTGATGCTTTTGAACTGTGGTGTTGGAGAAGACTCTTGAGAGTCCCTTGTACTGCAAGGAGATCCAACCAGTCCATCCTAAAGGAGATCAGTCCTGAGTGTTCATTGGAAGGACTGATGTTGAAGCTGAAACTCCAATACTTTGGCCGCCTGATGCAAAGAGCTGACTCATTGGAAAAACCCTGATGCTGGGAAAGATTGAAGGCAGGATGAGAAGGGGATGACAGAGGATAAGATGGTTAGTTGGCATCACCGACTCAATGGACATGAATTTGGGTAAACTCCAGGAGTTGTTGATGGACAGGGAGGCCTGGTATTCTGTGGTTCACGGGGTTGCAAAGAGTCAGACATGATTGAGTGACTGAACTGAACTCTTTTGCTGCCCTGTATATAAGACTGTCAGTACCATCTTTCTAAATTCCACATATATGAATTAACATACAATATTTGTTCTTCTCTTTCAGACTTATTTCATCTGTATAACAGGCTCTAGGTCCATCCACTTCATTAGAATGGATTTATACCAACTTATACCAACTTACACCAACTACTATATCAATTCATTAGAACTGACTCAATTGTGTTCCTTTTTATAGCTTAGTACTCTTTCATTATATTTATGTACAATAACTTCCTCATCATCTGCCAATGGACGTCTAAGTTTCTTCCATGTCCTGATGGTGGTTTAGTTGCTAAGTCGTGTTTGACTTCTTCCCACCCCATGGGCTGTAGTCTGCCAGGCTCCTCTGCCCATGGGATTTCCCAGGCAAAAGTAGTGGAGTGGATTGCCATTTCCTTCTCCAGAGGATCTTCCCACCCGAGGGATCGAATCTAGGTCTCCTGCATTGCAGGCGGAGTGTTTACTGACTGAACCATCAGGGAAACTCATGTTCTAGATTCTGTAAATAGTGTTGCAATGAACACTCGTGTACATGTGTCTCATTCACTTACTGTTTCCTTAGGGTATATGCCCAGTAGTGGGATTGCTGGGTGGTCATATGGCAGTTTTATTCCTCGTTTTATGGCTTGAAGGTGCGAATGGTCTCAGAGGAGGGAGGAACCAATTCTCCCTGGAAGCGAGACAGGTTTTCAGAGCTGAGGGTATAGGATAGGAAGATAAAGGTTAAGTTAATGGTTTCCAGGCAGAGAGGCTGGCACAGGCAAAAGCAGAGAGTCATGCTCTAGGTGGGATCTACAAACTGAGTTTATGTTCCTGATTAACCAGAAATATACAGAACAACTGGGAAAATGGTTGAAGACAGACTAGGCTAGAAATGCAGGAATCAGAAAGTAGATAATTAAAGATATTGATATCATATTAAGGGATTCATACTTATACCAACTCTTTTTGGGGTCCACTAAAGAGTTTTTCATAAGATAATGAAATATATCAAATTCATAGTTCATAAAAATGGAGAGAGAGGGGGACATAGTGGCATTTAAGAGTTGAATTCAGACAGAACTGAATCTGCACCAGAGCCTTAACTTAAAACTAAACCCTAAGCTACTTTTGGACATGAGTTTGGGTGAACTCCGGGAGTTGGTGATGGACAGGGAGGCCTGGCGTGCTGTGATTCATGGGGTCGCGAAGAGTCGGACACGACTGAGCTACTGAACTGAACTGAAGCTATTTTCAGTTTGGTCACATGAAAAGCTGGATACTGTTATCTGTGCCCATGCTTGCTAGCTACACATTTTAAATGCATTCTGTAAAATCTTAGCACTGGACCTGGTTCATAACACTCTCAGGTGCTCAGCTACATCCCACTCTTTTATGATCCTATGTAGCACACCCAGCTCCTCTGTCCATAGGATTTCCCAGGCAAGAATACTGGAGTGGGTTGCCATATCCTCCTCCAGGGGATCAACCATCAACCTTCCCAACCCAGGGATCAAACTTGTGTCTCTTATGTTTCCTGCATTGGCAGGTGGGTTCTTTACAAGTAGTGCCACCTGGAAAAACCCAATGTGAAATAAAACAGCTATTGTTATGATGGTAAAGAAAGAGATAAAGCATAGAGCATGAAGTTAAAAGGCTACTGAAATAATCTAAGGAGGCATGGGTGAGGGTGGTGATAAGAATGTAATGAAGCGGGTGTCACGGGGGGCTGAAAGGTTGAGGCCCTATTCAGGAAACCAACTAGAGTCTGGTGTCAGGAGATGCAAGAAGATGGTGTATATTTTTCTTAACCATTGAGATTAGAAGAAATTGAAGTCAGAGAGGCTATGAGAGAGCAATTAGAATTTTCAAATCATTATTTAACCATCAATGTGGACTTTAAGGGAGAGGAGACATGTATTTCTGAGAGTTTGCTTCTACATTTTACATTCTTACCCAAACAGAAATGCAGACAAGAAAAATGAGAGATGGGGAAAACCACATAGAGAGATAATAAATGTGCATTTAAAAATACAGTGAATTGATGCTTGAAGGATTATGTTGACTAAAAATGATTTATAAAGACATTTGAGATCTTATTTACTTTTAAATACACTATTAATAATGCAATATTTTCCCCATGCTTGATTTCACTGATATTTTTTGACTACTTTAAAATTCTAGGAAACACAAAAAACATTTATGGGTAATTACAGTGCTTCAATTTGCTTATCTCTACACACAAATGACAGTTCTTTCAAGCATCAATAAACAACCCAGTCCAAAGTACAAATGGGTTTAAATGTAATATATTTAATTTGCTAAAATTTTACAACATTCCCCAAGAAAATCACAGTTTTAGCATTTTTACTAGGTGATTTATTTTTTCTTCTACTTCACTTTAGAAGTCAGTCCTATGCAATTTAATCTTTCAAAGAATCCTTCTGCTGATAAACTACAGAGAGTACATGCGGCTGGTTTGACCCAAACCTTTCAGTCAATAAATGAGAGGGAATCTTATGAAAGGAAATGCAATCAGGATTTTCACAGACGTTTTTTTCCTGAAGGGCAAAAATAATAGTGGTGTTTGAGTCATTTTTATACCTGGGAGCAGAAGATGTCCTTGCAAAATATCTTCTTGGCAGAGCTCAAGTAGGACAGACCGTTCCAAAAGATAAGCAAAGCGTGAAAGATAGGAGAAACATCAGAAAAAAAGAAATAAACTAAGAGCATTTCCCAAAGCATTTAAAATAACAGGATAAAAAAATTCATTTCCATTTATCGAACATAAGTTTAGTGACTTTCTAAAAATGAAAGATGGACTTCAGGACACTCATAACCAGGATGGTACGGATGTTTTTTTTTTTTAATTTCCTTCTGCCCTTCCTTTCTTTTATTTTTCCCTCTTCCCATCCTTTCTTTTCTGGGAAGTCCAGATTTACCTCTTTCATTAGGATGAATCTATAACAAGATGAATGTTCATGACACATTTAAGCAAATGTGCTCTAATTTACTGTGGCATTATTTTCCTGTGTAGCCAAGAGTCAAATATTAAGTTGCTTTATGTGAGATGTGACTGTCTGTCTTGTAAGAAGTATCACATGGGATTTACTTTATAACTAATTTTATCAATTGCATGTGTGTGCTTAGTCACTCTGTCATGTCCAACTCTTTGTGACCCCATGGACTGTAGCTCATCAGGCTCCTCTGTCCATGGGGATTCTCCAGGCAAGAATACTGAAGTGGGTTGCCATGCCTTCCTCCAGGGGATGTTCCCAACCCAGGAATTGAACTCAGATCTCCTGCAGTGCAGGCAGATTCTTTACCAGTCAATTGCTACTTCTCCTCTACTCCCCATGTACCTCTGCTACTGAATGTCCAGGATGTTTAGTGTTAAAGAAAAAAAAAAAAAATAGGGGAATAAAGTCTCCCAAACTCTCATGATCATTGCCCTGGAGATTCAGGTACTGAAGTAAAATAAAAAGTATGTTTAAATGACATCCTGTCTGTTTTTTATTATATTCAGTTTGAGAGGGAATTTCTGTTATGGACAAAACAAACCAAGTTTGAGCCTGCAAGGAAAGCCATTTTCTGGATAATTGAAGCTAAAGATATTTTTGATCTTCAAATGCCTAGATACACTTCAGAGAAAAGCATTTTGGAGAGTTTTACATGGTTATCTCCGTTCTCACTGTCCTGAGCTGTATGTTAAGAGAAACTTGTTTGAGAGTTCATGCATAGGGACTTTGCATTTTTTAATTGTTTGAAATTTATTTTTCTGTATTTGGCTGCACCAGATCTTAGTTGCGGCATGTGGGATCTAGGAGTATGGAGTCTTAGCCATTGGGTCACCTGGGAAGTCCCAAAGGGACTTTACTTTTAACTTTTGCAAATGTGAAGAAACAGATGGACAAAGGGGAATGTTTAGTAAACTGCAACTTTCAAGAAGCCACAGTACAGGACATGGAAAAATGGACTGGTTCAAAATTGGGAAAGGAGTATGACAAGGTTGTATATTGTCACCCTATTTAACTTCTATGCAGAGCACATCATGCAAACTGGATGAATCACAAGCTAGAATTAAGATTGCTAGGAGAAATATCAACAACCTCAATATGCAGATGATCACCATTCTAACGGCAGCAAGCAAAGAGGAACCAAAGAGCCTCTTAATGAGGGTGAAAGAGGAGAGTGAAAACTGGCTTAAAAATCAACATTCAAAAAAGCTAATATTCTGGCCTCTGGCCCCATCACTTCATGGCAAATAGGAGGAGGAGAAGCGGAAGCAGTGACAGATGTTGTTTTCCTGGGTCACTGCAGATGGTGACTGCAGCCACAAAAGTAAGAGACTCCTGCTCCTTGGAAGGAAAACTTTGCCAACAAAGGTCCGTATAGATGAAGCTATGGTTTTTCCAGTAGTCATGTACAGATGTGAGAGCCGGACCATTAAGAAGGCTCAGCATCAAAGAAATGATGCTTTCAAACTGTGGAAAGATTCTTGAGAGTCCCTCAGACTGCAAGGATATAAACTCAGTCAATCGTAAAGGAGATCAGCTCTGAATCTTCATTGGAAGGACTGATGCTGAAGTGCCAAGATTTAGCCACCTGATGGGTAGAGTTGACTGACTGGAAAAGACCCTGATGCTGGGAAAGACTGAGGGCAGGAGGAGAAGGGGGTGAAAGAGGATGAGATGGTTGGATGGCATCTCCAACTCAATAGACATATGTTTAAGCAAACTCTGGGAGATAGTGAAGGGCAACAACAAACTTTTATTTCAGAATTTGTGTGTTTCTCACTGACAATCTTTCTCATTACCAATTGCCGACTTCGTGTGTTTTCAAGGCTTCCATATTAGATGTAGAAGTTTCTTCATAAAAGCTGATCAGTGAAAATATTTGATATAGAAAGGACATAAAAATGGCAATCTTTTTATAATGCAAGCACTCATTATGACAGATGACAGATAATGCATGCATATGCTAATGAATTAGAAAAAATGATAGGAATCAATAAACATTAGAATAAAAAATTAATTACAATCAGTAGCTTGGTATTTTAAAGCATATTTTCATATGAGTATAGAAAGGTACATCTTCTGGATGTGAAAGTTTGCCATCTCTAGTATATATAATTAAGACTGTTGACTATTCATTACCCTGGAATTAGATCTACCTGACTGAAAAGCAAAAAGTAGTCAATATAGATAGAAATCTAGCCTGTTGGAGACAGAAGAGAAAATGGAATAAAAAATTAACCACTACTCCTTGGATGTGGAATGAAGGATACATATTAAAGCAATCCAGGGTCTTTAGCCTGTTGACTTGGGATCATCTCAGGATACTTAAATTTGTGGAGGCTTGGTTAGTAGAGTTTTCCAGATAAAAATCCTCTAACCCCCTTCTTATCAGCTCTATTATTATGTGCTATGGAAGAAAAACAGATCATGAGAGTGTGATCTAAAATAGACTCTGTTCCTGGTGCCTTATGAGCCCCACCCTATCAAGGTATCGACTATCAAAGGTATCCTAGTAGCAGTGGCTAAGTGTGAAGTTTTCCATGACCAGCCTCTGACGGTAACATTGTGTGACTTTTAGAAGAACGTCATTGGCGCACTGTTCAGATTCAAGGTTTCTCTGCTTTGGGCAGAAAGACAGAGAAACACTAATAAATGCTTCATTTCAAGGAAGATAAGGTGTTCTAATGAAAAAAAAAAAGTGACTATATATTCTTTCTGCATTAGTGGAACAGATTAAAATGGTTTGGTGTACTTAACTTTCACCAAGATGGAAGCATGCTGGCTATATTGTTTTCTGTATTTTTTTCCACTTAATATATCATATCATCAACATTCCCATGACTCTCTTTTCACACATATTCATTTTTAATGACAGGTAACTTCTTTTTAGTCTAGACTTCTTTTTTGTCTAAAACTTTATATTGTGCTGCCATCTATAAAAAAGAATGAAATCTTGCCATTTGCAACAACATGGATGAATATAGAGCTTATAATACATGTGAACTAAGTCAGAAAAAACACTTTCACTTTTCACTTTCATGCATTGGAGAAGGAAATGGCAACCCACTCCAGTGTTCTTGCCTGGAGAATCCCAGGGATGGCGGAGCCCAATGGGCTGCTGTCTGTGGGGTCGCACAGAGTCGGACATGACTGAAGCGACTTAGCAGCAGCAGCAGTAGTATACTGAATCTAAAAACAGATACACATAAATATATGCATAAAATAGTAACAGAGTCACAAAGAGAATGTATATATCATTACCAAAGGGGAAAGAGCAGGGCATAAATTAGGAACATGCAATTAACAGATACAAACTACTATACATAAAAACGACAAGAAAAAGGAAATGCTGTATAGCACAGGAAACTATATTCAATATCTTGTAATAACCCACAATAGAAAATCATTGAAAAATATGTAACTGATTCATTTTGCTATACACCTGAAATAGACACAATGTTGTAAATCAACTATGCTTCAATAAAAAATAAATATTACACTGCCATATTCAGGTTTTATGGAAAATAATTTCCATGAGTTTGACAGGTCATTGTCTTGTCAGTTTCAGGTAATTAAAGACTAGCCATTGGTCACGGTACCTACTGTATAATCTCTACTGTCTCATCAGGTTCTTGAATTTTGCAGTGCTCACCAGTCTACAGTTAGCTTAATTAAAATCAGTGGAGTTGAAAGTTTATACTTTCTTGCTCTCTAAAGGATCCATTTTCCCAAACACCATAAGCAAATAAGCTGTCATGTGGATTTTTCTGGGGCTGCATAATAGTCACACACACTTAACTGCACATATTTACTTCCCCAGAAAACTGACTAACAATTTTACACTTGCTAACTAGCTAGCAAACTTCAGGTTTCTTCCTCAGAGTGGGGGTTCTCACCCACAGATTTTGTACAAAGAAGTAGTCCAATTACTAGCAACTACCCTCAAGAAGAGGCTCAAAAGATGAATTTGTACCATAGCTATCACCTTCCCCCCAAACTGAGTTATACTGTTCAAGTTAGCTGGCAAAGATGTCTCTGCTGTTGTTTTCTGGATTTAAACTGGAAAAGTGATAACTAGAACTAGAGGAGAGACTTTCCAACTAATGAAGTGTCAAATTAATATCAGACTTTAAAACGGATCATTTGTGATTTGTACTTTCTGTGATGTGCACTGGCATCAATGGACATCCCTTCGATTTCTTTCCACAAAGAGGACAAAGACTGAACTGGAAAAATTAGCAGCATGGATATATCCTGCCCTTCCAGGGTGCAAATTTTGCTTGATATAATGTCATTACCATTTTTCCATTTCCTACAGACAACAGTATGCTTGCAATGTGCCAAACTGTATGCCTACAACACAGAGCCTTTAAAACACTAAAGGTTGACTTTGGTTTTGCCACACTCCTAAAAAGGCAACCCTAATTTTCTTGAAGGACATATAACTTACATACACAACAAACACTCTCTCTCTTTCTCTCTCTCTCTCTCACACACACACACACACACACACACGTCTTCTTGGGTGGCTGAGTGGTAAAGAATCTGCTTGCAATGCAGGAGATGTGGGTTTGATCTCTGGGTTAAGAAGATCCCCTGGAGAAGGAGATGGCAACATTCTCCAGTATTCTTATCTGGAGAATTCCGTGGACAGAAGAGCCTGGTGTGCTCCAGTCCATGGGGTTGCCAAGAGTCAGATATGACTTAGTGACTAAACCGTATTATTATGTTCAGTTGTGTTAAATTATTATTGTGTTCAGTAGTGTTGAAACAGTTAACTATGCTCTTTAATATATATATTTAAAAACATATATTTCAATAAAACAAACACATATTAAAATAGAGTATTTCTAGTAAAGGGAAAATCCCAGTATGTAAATGATGTGATGAGATATAAATTTAACCAGTTAGCTTTTATGCATGCTGAACAACACATGTACCTGTTTCTTATCTTCTTCCTTCTAGAAATAAAACAATATATCTATTGCTACATATTACAGGGTATATGGATCAAGTTTACCCAGAGGTGTATCAGACATTCTACCAATACCAACTGATTATTGCTCAGTATAAGACATAACAAGTGGAGTGAAAGCACAAACCTAGCACAACCCATGACACTTCAACTGAGAAGGTCAAGAATGAGTAGAAGTATACACCGTGTACCAAAAGGAAAGATGAGGGGATTGCCCTGATGGTCCACTGATTAACATTTCGCCTTGCAAGGGAAGGGTTGCAGGTTTGCTAAGATCCTACATGCCACAGAGGAACTAAGCCCATGCACCTCAAATACTGAGCCCTCATGTCACAGCTAGAGAGTCTGTGCTACAACTAAGACCCGACGCAGTCAAATAAATAAATTAAATACTTTAAAAAAAGAAAGATGGGCACTGGATGTATCTGAGAGAGGACCAGCAAAGGCAAGGAGGTATCTGTAAGCATCATGTGCTTGAGGAGCTCCTCATATAAGGATTTGTTTATGACCAATAAGACATTTCAAATGAGTGGTGGAAAAGCTGCATTGGTCAATAAGCCTTCAATAGTGTTGGAACAATTAACTGTGCTCTTGAAAACAGAACTGTCCAATTCATACCAATGCTTACACAAAGCCGTTCCAAATATGGAACACAGATACAAACACATACATACGCCTGTTGTTGAGCCTTGAACAACTCAGGTTTGAACTGTGTCGGTCCACTTAATGCAGATTTTATTTTCAGTAAATACTACAGTACTACATGATCTGTGGTTGAAGCTCCAGATGTGAAAGTGCAGATAAGAGAGGCTGACTATGGGCTTTGAGCTAATTGTGGTGCTCAAGGCTAGTCCTGGAACCAATCCCCCTCAGGTATCAAGGAAAAAAGACAAAGTTAATACAAAGGTTTTCAGTTGTAGGGGAGGTATTAGCACCTTTAACCCCCAAGGGGTTAACTGTATATACAAATGTGTATGTATATACACCTATGTGTGTATTCTGCTGCTGCTAAGTTGCTTCAGTCATGTCCGACTCTGTGCGACCCCACAGACGGCAGCCCACCAGTCTCCCCCATCCCTGGGATTCTCCAGGCAAGAATACTGGAGTGGGTTGCCATTTCCTTCTCCAATGCATGACCATGAAAAGTGAAAGTGAAGTCGCTCAGTCATGTCCAACTCTTAGCGACCCCATGGACTGCAGCCCACCAGGTTCCTCCATCCATAGGATTTTCCAGGCAAGAGTACTGGAGTGGGGTGCCATTGCCTTCTCCAGTATAGGTGTGTATATACTGTTTCAAGCAATTGCAAAATTGGGTGAAGAAGATCTTTTTAGTGTTTTAAGCTAATGGAAAAATGTGAGATTTTACATCATATTTACTATGTACTACTATAAGAAATATTAGAGCTTCCAAGGTGGTACAGTGGCAAAGAATCTGTCTGGAAATGCAGGAGAAACAGGAGACTCTGGTTCAATCTTGGGTTGGGGAAGATCCCCTGGAGGAGGAAATAGCAACCTACCCCAACGTTCTTGCCTCAAACATCCCATGTACAGAGGGGCCTGGTGGGCTACACTAGTGTTTAAGCCTGAAGGATAGTAGTCTGAAAAAAATATCTGCAGTATATGTAAAAAATATATATAAAAAATAGTATCTTGTGTATGAGTTTTTACAAATCAATAATATAATGAAATATTATAGAAATGTGGGTAATACATGTATACATATATGCATGTAATATAAGATACAAAAATGACCTATAAACTAAAGGAAATTTTGTTTGAATTTTGTGGTAATAACGTGAATGCTTATTCAAATATTAATTAGAAGGCTCTGTTCTCTGGTCTAAAAAGAACTACTATTTGCTGGCATGCAAGTAGCTTAGAAATTTTCATTCCATTATAAAATCTAGTAAAAAGCTGAACGGTGTGAATGAGCAACAACTCTTGTTAAATCCATGAGACAGGAGGGCACAGGGCAAATGACTGACTCTCAGATTAGAAAGAAACAGGTCAAATTCAGAGAATCACAAAAACCCATAAGCAGAACCCTCCACAGGAACTAGTGCCAGGGTAGGAAAACCTGAACTATAACTGATAAACTGCAGGAGAGGCTGTGTGGCCATGTCGGAGTCAAAAGCTCCAGGGAGTTTGGTCACTGGGGGCACCTACAGATTTGTGAGTTTAATCTGTAGGACCTAAACTAGCTTCTCACACTAAATATCAGAGGAAAATCGCTTATGCTTCTGGCAGATGGAGGGGAAAAGGAGCACCTCAGAGCTTTCTTTTTTCCTCAAGCTAGTCTGCTCTCAGTCAGTTCAGTCGCTCAGTCGTGTCCGACTCTTTGTGACCCCACGAATCACAGCACACCAGGCCTCCCTGTCCATCACCAACTCCCGAAGTTCACTTGGACTCATGTCCATCGAGTCCGTGATGCCATCCAGCCATCTCATCCTCGGTCGCCCCTTCTCCTCCTGCCCCCAATCCCTCCCAGCATCAGGGTCTTTTCCAATGAGTCAACTCTTCGCATGAGGTGGCCAAGGTACTAGAGTCTCAGCTTCAGCATCAGTCCTTCCAATGAACACCCAGGACTGATCTCCTTTAGGATGGACTGGTTGGATCTTAAGAGAACCTATTTTTACCAGAGATTAAAGTCTTGGGGTGTTTTCAAGGCCTAACCTATCTGGGGAAAGGGTAATACTCAACTTTAGCCACAGTCATAGAAGTGTAGACCCCTTCCCCTCCTCCCACATGCCCCCACCACATTAGTATTTATAACAGTTGCTTTTTCCTGGTACCTCAGGGCAAGAAAATGTTACAAGGCATACTAAAAGATAGAAAAGAAAATATGAAGAGACCCAGTGAGCATCAGAACTAGACTCAGATTTGTCAGGGCCGCTGGAATTATCAGACTGTAGATTAAAAAGAAAAATTATGAATATGCTAGGTGGTCTAAGGGATAATGTAGAGATGCAAAAACACAGATGCAATGGACACAGAGAGATGGAAATCCTAACAAAGAACCAAAAAAGAAATGCTAAATAACAAGAACCATCATAACAGAAATGAAAATGTCTTTGATAGACACAGCTGAAGAATCTCTGAGTTTAAGTTTAGGTGAAGGTGAAGTCGCTCAGTCGTGTCCGACTCTTTGTGACCCCGTGGACGGTAACCTACTAGGCTTCTCCATCCATGGGATTCTCCAGGCAAGAATACTGGAGTGGATTGCCATTTCCTTCTCCAGGGGATTGTCCCGACCCAGAGATCGAACCCAGGTCTCCCGCAATGGAGGCAGACGCTTTAACCTCAGAGCCACCCAGGGAAGCTATCTCAATAGAAACTACCCAAACTGAATCACGACGAGGAAAGAAAATTAAAAAGCAGATTATGCAAGAACTGAAGGGTTACTACAGAAGGTTTAACATACATGTAATAGGAATACTGGAAGGAGAAGAAAGAGAGAAAGGAACGAAGAGATGTTTAAGGTACTATTGACTAAGAATTTCCCCAAGTCAATGTCAGACAAGCAAGCCACAGATCCAGGAAGCTTGGAGAACACAAAGAAAGGTAAACGCTAAAAAAAAATTGCACTTAGGTCTCTTATACTCAAACTGCAGAAAACCAAACTTAAAAAAATTCTGAAAGAAGCCAGAGGGTAGATAGCTTCCCTGGGGGCTCATGTGGGAACAATCTGTCTGCAACGTAGGAGACTTGGGTTTAATCCCTGGGTTAGAAAGATCCGCTGGAGAAGGAAGTGGCTACCCACTCTAGTATTCTTGCCTGGAGAATTCCACGGACAGAGGAGCCTGGTGGGCTACAATCCATGCGGTCTCAAAGAGTTGGACGTGACGGAGTGACTAATGCTTTCACTTTTCATACAGCGGCAAAGATAAGAATTACATCCAACTTCTCATAAACTATGCACTCACTAAGAGTGAAGCGATATATTTAAAGTGGTAAGACAAACAATATCCACCTAGAATTCTTAGCCTTGCTAAATTATCCTTCAAAACTGAAGATCATGAACAGGTAGAGCACAGTGGATTTTTAGGGTGGTGAAAATACTCTACTTCATACTATAATAATGAATACATGTCATTATTTGCTGTTGCTGTTAAGTCGTTCAGTCTTGTCTGACTCTTTGTGACTCTATGGATTGCAGCCTCTTTAATGCGATATTCCCAAGAATACTGCAGTGGGTTGCCATTTTTTTTTTTTCCTCCAGGGGATCTTCCCCATCCAGGGATTGAATCCACATCCCCTGCATTGGCAGGCAGTTTTTTACCACTGAGCCACTAGGGAGGTCCACCTGTCATTATAGACTTGCCCAAACCCAAAGAAGCTACAACACCTAGAGTGAATCCTCTAGGTAAGCTATGGTTCTTAGTGATTATAAAGTGTCAGTGTAAGCTCATTAACCGTAACAAATGTATCACTTTGGTGAAGAAGTTGATAATGGGACTATACGTGCATGGGGGCAGGAGACATATAGGAACTGCCTATGTTTTCATCTTAATTTTTCTGTGAACCTAAAATTGCTCTTAGATAATTGGCTTTCACACACATTGTGCATATTATCAGTCCTTAATAATGAGTAAAACATAGAATTTAAAAGTTAAATTTATCTTTCATAAATCAGACAAGGACGGTTTTAATTCCCTAGGTTTTTGTGCAATGAAGCAGATTTTACATTCTAACCATGAGGCGTATTAATTATCTGTTCATTTCAACAGGGAACATTTAATAGCAAATACAATCCTTGGAGAGTTCATTTCAACCCTTCACTTATGAAACTAGTTATATGTGTGTATTACTGCGAAATTCTTTGAGATTTTACATTATATTTAATACCAGCATCCTTAAGGGATAAAATAACAGGACTGTCACATCTGTATTGTGATGAAAATAAACACTTGGGAAATATAGAAGAGAAAAATCAGCAGAATGAAGCTTAATTGTGCCTCCTGGAAAGAAAAGCCCATTTTACAGGATGGTTGGACTAACTTATTTCTTCAGCTTATATATTTAAATTTGTGATAACATGTATCGTGTGAGAAAACATGGTATCATTAATGATCATTTGGGCTCTTAATATGAATAGTAAGACTGATAGAGCCTCAGTGTCCTGTAGGAAAATGCCCACTTAAAATCAAAGAGTTATTGTGGTGGATGTCCCCTAACACTAAACAATCAGAGAAGAGGCTAAAACATCCTTCCCTAATCATCCCTTTCATTTATTATGATTTGGTATCATGCCTAGAAAAAAGTTTCAGTTTATTCCCAATTCTCCACCAGGTTGTGAAGTTACACTTGCAATTGAGAATATATGCTCGAGTTTTACTGACGTTTACACACAGAATGGACTCAACATGCCAGTACTGGTTGTCACGGTTTGATGAATAGAGGCAAAATGGCTTTTAAACCTTTACACTCTATTTCAGGTATTCAGTTGCATAAAGAATACTGGTCTTAGTTCAGAATTATTCCCACCTGGCTGCCTTGAACATTACTCCTAATTTTTCTTCTGCTTCTTTGGCCCTTTTCTCTTGAACACCCTTCCTAGCACCAAGTCATCTCTCTGGCTTCTTAAAATTGAAGTGGTCTGAGTTCTTGGTTTTTCTTTTCTCTCTTTACACTTTCATTAATTTTCCTGGCTAAATATTTTCTATATGTTAACATCTCCCACATTTACCTCCTCAGATAGGTTGTCTCCTAGGAACATGAGGCTCTTACATGTAGCTAATTCCTTACTTTCTCTACTGTGATGTCAAGTTGACATATACATCTTAACCAACCCAAACTTGAGTCCTAAATTTTACCTTCAAACCAGCTCCTCCTGTGCTCTGCCCACAACCAATAAATGAGAGCTAAGATTCAGCCAGATGCTTAAGAACTTTGTAAATATTTTTATTCAACACTTTATCTTATACCATACATCTAATCTCTCAGGTAAAGTTATTGCTTACATCTTCAAAGTACATTTAAATACTCTTTCTCAATATCCCCACTGCAACCATTCTGGTCCAAGGCACTAATATATTTAAAATTTTTAATTGCAGGATAACTGCTTTACAATGCTGTGCTGTTTTCTGCCATACAACAACGTGAATCATCCACAAATATACATATATCCCCTCCCAGCTGAGCCTCCCCAAGCAACTAATATTTTTGTTTGTACTATTAAAATAATCTTATTCTCTCTTCCCCCACTCCACAAAGCCAGAAAAATCCTGTTAAAGCAGAAATAATATCATTCCTTTGTTCAAAATACTCAAAAGGCTACTAATTGCAATTATCCATTTATGCGTAACAAATGATTCCAAAGCAGAGAGGCTCTAAAAAACTAACAATCATTTACTGTTGCCTCTCAAGAGCTCTGAGACCAGTGGAGCTCAGCTGGGTTTTTCTGACTTGGCATTTCTCCTATGACTGCCATCTGATGGGGGCTGGGGCAGACATATCTTGAAGTCTTCCTCACTTACAGGTTTGGTGCCTGAACTGGGATGACATAAATATCTGAAGACTCATCAGGCACGTCTCTGACTCACTTATGAGATCTTTCCACATGGTCTCTCCAATATAGCAGCTTGAGGGTAGTTAGATTTCCTACATGGCAGTGGACTTTCTCTGGCATGGTGATCCTGAGTGGAGGTTGCATGCCCTTTAAGACCTATGCTCAGACGTCACATAGCATCATTTCCACCATGTCCCACTGGTGAAAATTAAAGGTGAGAGGTAGAGCCACCAGTCACATACTCTGTCTATGATAGTTTTTTGTTTGCTTGTTTGTTTTACCATGTAAAGTTTCTTTTATTTTTGGAGAATATTGATCAAAGGGGATCATATCCTATTTAATAAGGAAATTGTATGTGAGTTAGCAGTAGAAATATAATATGTTACGCAGGTGAATGAAGAGTTGTGTAGACTGTAGAGACGTTGACAGGATAAGGGGAGGAGGAGACAGAAGAATGTTGGATTTTTGTGATCATGAGGTGAAGTCTCTTGGAAGCTCACTTGGACTGTTAACTGATGCTACTGACATCCCATTCTTCCATCTGCTCCTGAGTTCTGTGTCATCACTGACAGCTTCCCATATCATGCATCTGTATGTCTGAATTTTTGCCTCAAGTGTTACTTCCATGACCTAGACATTTGCTCAAATTACACAAGGCTACTTAAGATGTTTGCTTAACTTACAAGAAATAGCAGGGAGTTCAGGTGAAGGCGAGGGTATGATGATTTGAGAGAACAGAATTGAAAAATGTATAATATCATATGTGAAATAGATCACCAGTCCAGGTTCAATGCTCAGGGCTGGTGCACTGGGGTGACCCAGAGGGATGGGATGGTGAGGGAGGTGGGAGGGGGGTTCAGGATGGGGAACACATGTACACCCAAGGCTGATTCATGTCTATGATAGCGTTTACTCTGCAACTGTGATGGCTTTTCCATCTCCTTTGTACTCCTTTCTTCACTGATATCCTTCTAATTTACCACCTTGCTGGACCCTCCATCTGGAATGCTCTTCCTTTAGATAGCCATCCAGCTGACTCATTGCTAACCTCTTTCATATACGTGCTTAAATGTCACCTTTCCAGTAACTCCTTATTTGAATAGTCAATTTAAAATCCACTCTGCTCTCCAAAACTCATCTGCCTTCCTTGAGTTATTTCCCCATAGTCCTTTGGTATTCCTCATGGTATTCTCACGTTACATAAATAATAACACGCTCATTTTATATATGGTTGTCTCTACCCCATCAAAATCTGAGTTCTATCATGTCATGGATTTTTGTCTTTTTTCTTGATTAATGTATAGACGAGCCTAAATAGTGCCAGAATATGACAAGTCTTCAGTAAATATTTGTTAAATGAATAGAGGCAGGAATGCAGTGATGACAGATGGAACAATAAAGAATGAATGTGTAAAATGTATGGGCAATATTATAAAATAAAATGTATTAGCTCTTTGGGGTTATGTTGCTGCTAAGTCACTTCAGTCGTGTTCGACTCTGTGCGACCCCACAGACTGCAGCCCACCAGGCTCCCCTGTCCCCAGGATTCTCCAGGCAAGAACACTGGAGTGGGTTGCCATTTCCTTCTCCAATGCATGAAAGTGAAAAGTGAAAGTGAAGTTGCTCAGTCGTGTNATTCTCCAGGCAAGAATACTAGAGAGGGTTGCCATTTCCTCCTCCAGGGGATCTTCCCAACCCAGGGATCTAAACTGCATGTCCTGAATCTGCAGGAAGATTCTTTGCAAGTGAGCCACCTGAGAAGCCCCAGGTAGGACCGAGAAAAGAGACAAAACTTCATAATGAAGTGCATCACAGAATGAATCTGTCCCACAAGCATGTTCTGTTTGGTTAGTGCCGGGTTTGTATTTTATTATTTTATTCATTTATTTTTATAAATTTACTCATTTTAATGGGAGGCTAATTACTTTACAATATTGTAGCGGTTTTGCCATACATTGACATGAATCAGCCACGGGTGTACGCGTGTTCCCCATCCTGAACCCCCCTCCCACCTCACTCTGCATCCCATCCCCCACACTGGGTCATCCCAGTGCCCCAGCCCTGAGCTATTTGGCAGCTCTGGGTCTTAACTGTGGCGTACTCGGGATCTTTAGTTGCAGTATGTGGGATCTAGTTCCTGATCAGGGATGGGACCCAGGCACCCTGCATTGGAAGCGTGGACTCAGCCACTGGACCACCAAGGAAGTCCCAAGGACAAGATTTTTAAACAATTTGGTTTTGAAGGACTTTGAGTGGAGCATGCCCTTTCTGGGTTCTCCAGTCCTCACTCTCTACGATCCTATATTTGGTCTACTGTACTGACTTTCCCCTAAAGGCACTGAGTTTAAAATCCCTGACTAGACAGACAGACAAGGAAATATTAATGCTTCACACAGTTCCCAATATGCCTCAGCAAAGTAGTTCCATTTATACATCAGAGGGCCGTGCAAGAGGAAGAGAGAATGGGCAGGTCGGCTGTGATTGAAACCCAGAGGTAAACAAGGGTGTCTCAGTGAATGCTGATGTGGAGGGATGACACCCAGACCAGGATGCTTCCTCAAAGTCATGGCGCTTCCAAAGTCCCACTCCCCCAAAACAATGAAGGCAACCAGAGCGACAGATGTTTTGTGGTTGAGCATCATGTTTGACTCCCTCATAGCTATCCCCTCTCTAATTGAGGACTAGCAGTGAAGCTAGGGAAACTGACCGTGACTCAAGTGACATACCTGATTGGTCCAAGGACATTTCAATTGCCCCCATCATTAATTAATTCAAGAATAGGGACTTCCCTGGTGGTCCAGTGGTTAAGAATCTGCCTTGCAATGAAGTGGACGCAAGTTCTGTCCCTGGTTGGGTAACTAAGATCCCACATGCCAGGGAGAAACTAAGCCTTCACACTGCAACTACTGAACCCATACACTTCGGGAGCTCCTTCGCCACAACTAGGGAGTCCACATGAGAACCAAAGATCCCACCTGCCACAACTAAGACCCGGTATGGACAAATAAAGAAATAGAATAATAAGCAGCCAATTCTGAGCAACCATTGAGTGTTTTATGGAAGTTTCTGGTTCAGAGTCAGCAATGGGAGCCAGCCTATCTTTCTTCAAAACGAGATTTCTTTGTAACCCAACTATTGTTGAGAGCCACCCTACTCATGTCAGGGACCAGCATTAGTTTGAAGCCAACAGCATGACTGGCAGAGCAGAAGGATGAAAAGCACTTGGTCCTTGATGATATAATTTAGCCTCTAGAGCAACCCTAAATGCTTCCCTACTTTTGGATGTCCTCTTACATTAGCCAATAAACTCTTTATTGTTTAGGTCAACTTGAGTTATATTTTCTGTTGTCCACAGTTAAAGCCTCCTGACAGATTCATAATCAATATCAATTTTAGTCATAGAAAAATTTTAGAAGTTAAAATTTTCACATCATAGCTGAAGAATTATGATTCATTTTGCTAAAATTTCATATTATCTAAAACTGAAGTTGCTTTTTTCGCAAACCCAGTATTTACATAAAGCCTTGAAGATATATTTTTTTCAATTGTTCACAGATGATTACTGGAAACAAGATGATTTCCACTCTCTACTTCTGCTTCATTCATTCATGTAACAGGCATTTATTGAGTGCCAACTGCATGCCAGTCACTCAATATAATGATGGTCAAAAGAGTCCGCTTTTCACTGATTATAATTTATCAGATATGAGGAATTCAGATTTAGAAATGGTTTAAATACCTCTGCCAGAAAACTTATAAATGAAAGAAAGATATATGATTTAAATTCTTAGATGAAGGAAAATTCACCAAGGAAGATATTTTAAAATACTAGCCAAATTAGAGTCCCAAGTTGAATTGGTGGTAGAGTCAACAATCTCAGGGCAGGACTTTCCCAGTGGTCTAATGGTTAAGACTCCTTGCTTCCACTGCAGGGGGGGCAGATTCCATCCCTGGTTGAAGAACTTCTCCATGCCATGGGTTGTGACCTCCCCTCAAAAAAAATCTCAGGGGTGTTTTAAATGGCAGCATCCTAGAAATGCCTTATCTTAAAATAGATGATATCTCAGGTTATACTCAAGGTTTTTCTCCAGTTGGATTCAGAAAATATCCTTTTCCTTTCTTCCTCACCATAGATATGTATAAATAAGCCACAATTCACTTTATTCATTCAACAGACATAACTGAGTTCCTACTTTATTCTATCTCCTAGGCTAGGTGATGGGGCTACAGAGTTGAATATGGTCCCTACCTTTAATACAATTTACCACTAATGAAGAAGCCAGACATATAACAGCAACAACAACAAAATAAAACAAAGCCAAAACAAAAACTCGGAGAGAAAGAGGTCCAGTATCAAAGGGACCTTAACTAGACACCAAGATCCACAATTTACAGTCTGGGTGATATGGATCCATTTGTCTAACCTTGATTACTTTATTTTCTCTTCAAGAAAATCAGAGCTACCAAGGGAATTTTCATGCAAAGATGGGCACAATTAAGGACAGAAATTGTATGGACCTAACATGACTGAGCGACTTCACTTCGCTTCAACAGAAGTAGAAGAGATTAAGCAAAGATGGCAAGAATAGAAGAACTGTAACACAGAAGAACTATACAAAAGAGATCTTCATGACCCAGATAACCACGATGGTGTGATCACCCATCTAGAGCCAGACATCTTGGAGTACAAAGTCAAGTGGGCCTTAGGAAGCATCACTACAAACAAAGCTAGTAGAGGTGATGAAATTCCAGCTGAACTATTTCAATTCCTAAAAGATGCTATGGAAGTGCTACACTCAATATGTCAGCAAATTTGGAAAACTCAGCAGTGGCCACAGGACTGGAAAAAGTTTTCATTCCAATCCCAAAGAAAGGCAATGCCAAAGAATGTTCAAACTACCACACAATTGCACTCATCTCACATGCTAGCAAAGTAATGCTCAAAATTACCCNGGCCACAGGACTGGAAAAAGTTTTCATTCCAATCCCAAAGAAAGGCAATGCCAAAGAATGTTCAAACTACCACACAATTGCACTCATCTCACATGCTAGCAAAGTAATGCTCAAAATTACCCAAGAAGGCTTCAATAGTATGTGAACTGTGAACTTCCAGATGTTCTAGCTGAATTTAGAAAGGGCAGAGGAACTAGAGATCAAATTGCCAACATCCATTGGATCATCGAAAAAGCAAGACAATTCCAGAAAAACATCTACTGCTTCATTAACTAGGCTAAGACTGTGTGGATCACAGCAAACTATGAAAAATTCTTAAAGAGTTGGGAATACCAGACCACCTTACCTGCCTCCTGAGAAATCTGTATGCAAGTCAAGAAGCAACAGTTAGAACCAGACATGGAAAAACAGACTGGTTCCAAATTGGGAAAGGAGTACGCCGAGGCTGTATATTGTTACCCTGCTTATTTAACTTATATGCAGAGTACATCATGTGAAATGCCTGGCTGGATGAGGCACAAACTGGAATCAAGATTGCCGGGAGAACTATCAATAACCTCAGATATGCAGATGACACCACCAGGAAGTGAAGAGGAACTGAAGAGCCTCTTGATGAAAGTGAAAGAGGAGAGTGAAAAAGCTGGCTTAAAACTCAACACTCAAAAAACGAAGATCATGGCATCTGGTCCCATCACTTCATGGCAAATAGGTGGGGAAACAATGGAAACAGTGAGAGATTTTACTTTGGGGGGCTCCAAAATCACTGCAGATGGTGATTGCAGCCATGAAATTAAAAGATGCTTGCTCCTTGGATGAAAAGCTATGACCAATCTAGACAGCATATTAAAAACCAGAGACATTACTTTACCAACAAAGGTCCATCTAGTCAAAGCTATGGTTTTTCCAGTAGTCATGTATGGATGTGAGAGTTGGACAATAAAGAAAGCTGAGCGCTGAAGAATTGCTGCTTTTGAACTGTAGTGTTGGAGAAGACTGTTGAGAGTCCCTTGCAAAGAGATCAATCCAGTCAATCCTAAAGGAAATCAGTCCTGAATATTCATTGGAAGGACTGATGCTAAAGCTGAAGCTCCAATATTTTGGCCACCTGATGCAAAGAACTGACTCATTGGAAAAGACCCTGATCCTGGGAAAGATTGAAGGCAGGAGGACAAGAGGATGACAGAAGATGAGAGGGTTGGATGGCATCATCGACTGTGTGGACATGAGTTTGAGCAGGCTCCGGGAGTTGGTGATGGATAGGGAAGCCTGGCGTGCTGCAGTCCATGGTGTCACAAAGAGCTGGACTTGACTGAGTGACTGAATTCCTCTCAATCAAAAGGGAAATAATAATAATACCTATATCATAAGATTTTTTTGGTGATCAAATGCTTTCTGAAAAAAATTATGTATCATCTTAAGTACATAGCAAGTAGTCAGTAAATATTAGCTACTACTACTATTCATTAAACACTATGATTCAAGCACTGTTCTAAATGTTTGTGATACATCATTGAATAAAACTGACAAAAATCTCTGTCCTTGTATAGCTTACATTTCTATTTTCATACAATTTAATACATACAATGAACTGCATATAATGAAAGCTCACTGTTACATTCTTAGAATCTGACTTATTAACTTGGGATTCTCCCAGATCTCCTGAGTAAAGGAATTGAGTATAAGTCTTTCTTTTGAAAGGTGGCCCTATAAAGCATGGTGAGGGAGAGAAGTGAAAACGGGAAAGAGAAGTCGACAGAGTATATATGAATTAGTGGGTTACCTCAAGGGGCAACTGGAGCTCATTCTCACAGGGACTTTTTGAATGACCATGTAGACATACCTCAGAATTGTTCTGGGGTATTAGTTCACCAATTTGTTTTCGTAGGTAGAAGGTCACTCCTGAGGTGTCTCTCCAGCAGAAAAACACAGCCACTTGAATGCATAGGAATTGTCTGTAGGTCATCTCATGGGAGGGTTAGGGGGCTGTGAGTGAGGAACATCAACTCTGCTATACTAATGAAATTAATATTTTATTATAAAAGCCTCTCTTACTAAGATAAATTATACTTTAAAAAATTAGCTCATATAAATATTATTGCTAGACTGAGATAGCCCTCAGCATTAATTTCACTCTATTTTCCATTTTATAGATATAAGTGTTAAGAAAGCTTTCCACACATATCAGTGGATGGAAATAAAAGTTTTGTTGCAGCAATATCATTTAATTCTTTGAACTCCTTCCAAGGTATATTTCAAAAGCCACAGAATGATCTATCATTGAAATGCATTTTTTAGTTGTCTGTTAGCTGAAACTCAATTAGTCTCTCAATTCTGTTGCAGGAAAAAAATTAGAAAATACCTGACTTGCAAAAGTGTCTGCTATCCAGTTAGGCGAGCCATTCACTTTCTAGATTTCCGGGAAGTTTGTCAAAAAGGCTTTCTCAAGAATTATCAAGCAATTATTAAATCAGACCTGTTACTTCTCCACCTAGAGGCATTCTGATTAACCTGGTATGTTCAGAAAGGTTTAGAAAATGAAAGCACTATTAATTTCAAAATATCTTAGGTAATAAATTTTTTGAATTTTATTAGTAATAAAATTTAGAAGGAATTTTTCTCTCTTAAATAAAGTAATTGCTATATTTTTAGCTCATTTGATTTATGGAAATATCTGCCTAACAGCTAAATGGCAAAGTCAGCCCTCACAGTCAAACCAACCAGCCAAATAAGATTTTTTTTTTCTAGTCAGAAAAGATCTGACTACATTTTTCTATCCAAATAAACATATTGAAATGCATTCCCATGACAACCATCTCTCTTCTGAACTCAAAATGAGAAGAGATCTTGCTGAGAATTTGTTCTTAAATGAAATAATCCACCTGGAGGGGTGAGATGGGGGCATAAGAGGGAGGCTCAAAAGGGAGGGAATATATGCATACATATAGCTGATTCACATTGTTGTAACAGAAACTAACACAATATTGTAAAGCAATTATACTCCAGTTAAAAAGTAAATATAAAAAATATCCTATGACAAGCCATAATGGAAAAGAATATGAAAAAAGAATGCATATATATATGTATAACTGAATTACTTTGCTGTACAGTAGTAATTAATACATTGCAAATCAGCTAAACTTCAATTAAAAATGAAAGTGAAAGTGAAGTTGCTCAGTTGTGTCCAACTCTTTGTGACCCCATGAACTGTAGCCTACCAGGCTCCTCTGTCCATGGGATTTTCCAAGCAATAGTACTGGAGTGGATTGCCATTTCCTTCTCCAGGGCATCTTCCCGACCCAGGGATCGAACCCAGGTCTCCCGCATTGTAGACAGACGCTTTACTGCCTGAGCCACCAGGGAAGCACTTGTTTTTAAAAAAGAAAATAACTTGTTTTAAAAAAGAAAAAAATCCTGTTTAATGTTGATATTATTTTTATCAATGAGCCTCTACCCTCCTCCCCCATTTATTTGTTGTCACAAGACTCTGTCAGAAGTGATAAATTCTTTGACAATAGTCAGGGGATAGGAAGGCTGAGGTTATTAAATAATAATTGCCATCATGTTCCCACTCTACAGTGTCATTGGATTCAAACTTCCAACTGGGACCAAAATAGCCCATTCCGGAAGCCACCTTTCCTTCTTCACAGGGTGTGCATCAATTAAGGAAAAAATGTGGCCCCTACTTTGTGTGGAGGCAGCCTAGATTAGAAGAAACCTAAGGCAATGGCACCCCACTCCAGTACTCTTGCCTGGAAAATCCCATGGACGGAGGAGGCTGGTAGGTTGCAGTCCATGGGGTCGCTAAGAGTCGGACACGACTGAGTGACTTCACTTTCACTTTTCACTTTCACACATTGGAGAAGGAAATGGCAACCCCCTCCAGTGTCCTTGCCTGGAGAATCCCAGGGACGGGGGAGCCTGGTGGGCTGCCGTCTATGGGGTCGCACAGAGTTGGACACAACTGAAGTGCTTAGCAGCAGCAGCAGCCTGTCCTTAAGCCACTGCTCCCTGGTGGCTGAGATAGTAAAGAATCTGCCTGTAATGTAGGAGACCCAGGTTCAATCCCTGGGTCAGGAAGTGCTCCCTGGAAAAGGGAATGGCTGCCCACTCCAGTATTCTTGCCTGGACAAGAAATCCCATGGACAGAGGAGCCACAAAGAGTTGGACACGACTGTGCAGTTAACACTTTCACTTTCGGGCTACCCTAGTAATTTAAATAATCTCTTTGGAGCCCTGGAGGTTTTTTACCCAGTGCAAAGGTAACATAATAAGCTGCGGACAGCAATATCTTTTTATTTTATAAATGGGATAATTGTGATTATGAAAGGGGAATTGGGAACAGAAAACTGACATAACACTTATCATTTCCTCAGAGAAATCCTTTCTGGTGGATTATAGATGGAAATCAAGACCTGGAAACTGACTCCACATTCCCTGTGCCCATCAGATTCCTTGGAAAGTCTTTGTATTTGTCTTTGAAAACCACTAGATTTATATCATGTACAGTATTTGTCCCTCATAACAGTTCTGTGGGTTTGGTACATACAAGCGTTATTAATATGAATCTCATGTAGCAGATGAGGTACAGAGACATCACATCAATTACCTAAAGTCACTTGAAACCATTCAAATAAACATTCCTGAGTTCATCTAGCAGAGCTCCCTGCTTCCACTCCAGCCAAGTGGACCAACACACCATCCCAGCACCACTGCCTTCCTACCTGGAAGGCTTCTCTGCCTCCCCATAAAATGCTGGACTGAGTGATACTCATTCAATTAGCATGCCTTTTCACTCTGGTTCAGGCTAATTTTCCCAATATTTTATTAAGAAAAAAATGGAAAACATCTAAATTGAAAAATCATATACACCCAGCTACATATCTAGATTCCATCAATGTTTTACCATATCAGCCAGGCTTTTTTTAAATTTTTTTTCATTTATTTATTTTTGGCTGTGATGGGTCTTTTCTCTAGTTGCAGTGAGCAGGGAGTACTCTAGCTGTGGTGCCCAGACTTTTCCTTGTGGTGGCTTCTATTGCTTGCTATAGAGCACGGACGCCAGGGCACTCAGGCTTCAGTAGTCGTGGTTCACGTAGTTTCATTTCCCAGGCTCCACAGCACAGGCTCAATGGCCAGCCAGGCTTATTTTTTAAACAAATCTTTGGAAGCTTACATTTCCCCCTTCTATAAGACAGAGAAATATCACTGTACCTTCACCCAGGGTATTTTCAAGGAGAAAGACTTCTGATGCGCAGAAAACTACAAACACAAATTTTCTCATCTCCACTGGTTCAGGTCATTCGTTCAGTTTGTTACTAAACTGGGAAGTACATTAGAATCACCTGGGGAATTTTTAAAACATACATGTCGTGGTTCTCCCCTGATCACTGAGTCAAAATCTCCTGGAGTAGGTACAGTGTTTTAGCATTCAGTTAACTGCTGCTGCTGCTGCTGCTAAGTCGCTCCAGTCGTGTCCGACTCTGTGCGACCCCATAGACGCCAGCCCACCAGGCTCACCCATCCCTGGGATTCTCCAGGCGAGAACACTGGAGTGGGCTGCCATTTCCTTCTCCAATGCATGAAAGCGAAAAGTGAGAGTGAAGTCGCTCAGTCATGTCCGACCCTCAGCGACCCCACGGACTGCAGCCTACCAGGCTTCTCCATCCATGGGATTTTCCAGGCAAGAGTACTGAAGTGGGGTGCCATTTCCTTCTCCTAACAGGTAATTAAAGCACACTAGCCATGTAATACCCATCCAAGATGGCGGAGTAGAAGGACAGGTGCTCATCTTCTCCTGCAAGAACTCCAAAATTACAACTCGCTGCTGAACTACCCGGGGAAGGCAATGGCACCCCACCCCAGTACTCTTGCCTGGAAAATCCAATGGACGGAGGAGCCTGGTGGGCTGCAGTCCATGGGGTCGCTAAGAGTCGGACAGACTGAGCGGCTTCACTTTCACTTTTTTCTTTCATGCACTGGAGAAGGAAATGGCAACCCACTCCAGTGTTCTTGCCTGGAGGGTCCCAGGGCTGTGGGAGCCTGGTGGGCTGCCGTCTGTGGGGTCACACAGAGTCGGACACGACTGAAGTGACTTAGCAGCAGCAGCAGCTGAACTACCATTGACAGGAGAATGTTGGATCCCACCCAAAAAAAGACACCCCACATTCAATGGCAAAGGAGAAGCCCCAGCAAGATGGTCAGAGGGGCAAAATTGCATATGAAATCAAACCCCAAACATCAGAGATGCTCAGAAGGCTCAAACAAAATCTTGTATTCACCAGGAGACCCCACAGAGATGGAGCCAGACATGCCTTTGACCGTTCGAGTATCTCCTGCTAAGGTACGGGTCAGCAGTGGCCTGCCACGGGGCAGGGGCTCTGGGTGCAGCAGGCCTGGCTGTGGCATAAGCCCTCTTGGAGGAGGTCGCCTTTAACCCAACCATAGAGTTGCCAGAGCTTACAAAGGACTGGGAAAACAGACTCTTAGCAGGCACATACAAAACCTTCTGTGCACCAGGACCCAGCAAAAAGGAGCAGTGACCCCACAAGATGCTGAGCCAGCCTTGCCTGTGAGTGTCCAGTTTCTGGCGGAGGCATGGGTCAGCAGTGGCTGCTGCAGGGTCATGGCACTGAGCAGCAGTGCATGCACGGGGCCTTTTGAAGGAGGTCACCATTTTCTTCATTACCGCCACCACAGTCTGGTCTCAGGTCAAACAACAGGGAAGGAACAGAGCCCTGCCCATCAACAGAAAATTGGATTAAAGATTTCCTGAGCATAGCCCCATGTAGAACAAGACCCAGTTCCCATGTAGTCAGTCGCTGCCAACAGGAAGCTTCCATAAGCCTCTTATCCTTATCCCTCAGAGAGCAGACAGAATGAAAACCACAATCACAGAAAACTAATCAAACTGATCACATGGACCACAACCTTGTCTAACTCAACAAAACTATGAGTTATGCCATGTAGGGCCACCAAAGATAGACAGGTCATGGTGGAGAGTTCTGACAAAATGTGGTCCTCTGGAGAAAAGAATGGCACACCACCTCAGTATTCTTGCCTTGAGAACCCCATGAACAGTATGAAAAGGCAAAAAGATATGACACTGAAAGATGAACTCCTTAGGTCAGTAGGTACCCAATATGCTACTAGTAGGGAAGAATGGAGAAATAGCTCCAGAAAGAATGAAGAGCAGAGCCAAAGCAAAAACAACAACCAGTTGTGGATGTGACTGATGGTGGAAGTAAAGTCCAATACTGTAAAGAACAATATTGTATAGGAACCTGGAATGTCAGGTCCATGAATCAAGGCAAATTAGAAGTGATCAAACAGGAGATGGCAAGAGTAAACATCAACATTTTAGCAATCAGTGAATTAAAATGGACTGAAATGGGTGAATTTAACTCAGATGACCATTATATCTACTACTGTGGGCAAGATCCCTTAGAAGAAATGAAGTAGCCCTCATAGTCAACAAAAGTCTGAAATGCAGTACTTGGTTGCCATCTCAAAAATGACAGAATGATATCTGTTCGTTTCCAAGGCAAACCATTCAGTATCACAGTAATCCAAGTCTGTGCCCCAACCAGGCAATGCTGAAGAAGCTGACGTTGAATAGTTCTATGAACACCTACAAGACCTTCTAGAATAGACAGACGCTTTACTGCCTGAGCCACCAGGGAAGCACTTGTTTTTAAAAAAGAAAATAACTTGTTTTAAAAAAGAAAAAAATCCTGTTTAATGTTGATATTATTTTTATCAATGAGCCTCTACCCTCCTCCCCCATTTATTTGTTGTCACAAGACTCTGTCAGAAGTGATAAATTCTTTGACAATAGTCAGGGGATAGGAAGGCTGAGGTTATTAAATAATAATTGCCATCATGTTCCCACTCTACAGTGTCATTGGATTCAAACTTCCAACTGGGACCAAAATAGCCCATTCCGGAAGCCACCTTTCCTTCTTCACAGGGTGTGCATCAATTAAGGAAAAAATGTGGCCCCTACTTTGTGTGGAGGCAGCCTAGATTAGAAGAAACCTAAGGCAATGGCACCCCACTCCAGTACTCTTGCCTGGAAAATCCCATGGACGGAGGAGGCTGGTAGGTTGCAGTCCATGGGGTCGCTAAGAGTCGGACACGACTGAGTGACTTCACTTTCACTTTTCACTTTCACACATTGGAGAAGGAAATGGCAACCCCCTCCAGTGTCCTTGCCTGGAGAATCCCAGGGACGGGGGAGCCTGGTGGGCTGCCGTCTATGGGGTCGCACAGAGTTGGACACAACTGAAGTGCTTAGCAGCAGCAGCAGCCTGTCCTTAAGCCACTGCTCCCTGGTGGCTGAGATAGTAAAGAATCTGCCTGTAATGTAGGAGACCCAGGTTCAATCCCTGGGTCAGGAAGTGCTCCCTGGAAAAGGGAATGGCTGCCCACTCCAGTATTCTTGCCTGGACAAGAAATCCCATGGACAGAGGAGCCACAAAGAGTTGGACACGACTGTGCAGTTAACACTTTCACTTTCGGGCTACCCTAGTAATTTAAATAATCTCTTTGGAGCCCTGGAGGTTTTTTACCCAGTGCAAAGGTAACATAATAAGCTGCGGACAGCAATATCTTTTTATTTTATAAATGGGATAATTGTGATTATGAAAGGGGAATTGGGAACAGAAAACTGACATAACACTTATCATTTCCTCAGAGAAATCCTTTCTGGTGGATTATAGATGGAAATCAAGACCTGGAAACTGACTCCACATTCCCTGTGCCCATCAGATTCCTTGGAAAGTCTTTGTATTTGTCTTTGAAAACCACTAGATTTATATCATGTACAGTATTTGTCCCTCATAACAGTTCTGTGGGTTTGGTACATACAAGCGTTATTAATATGAATCTCATGTAGCAGATGAGGTACAGAGACATCACATCAATTACCTAAAGTCACTTGAAACCATTCAAATAAACATTCCTGAGTTCATCTAGCAGAGCTCCCTGCTTCCACTCCAGCCAAGTGGACCAACACACCATCCCAGCACCACTGCCTTCCTACCTGGAAGGCTTCTCTGCCTCCCCATAAAATGCTGGACTGAGTGATACTCATTCAATTAGCATGCCTTTTCACTCTGGTTCAGGCTAATTTTCCCAATATTTTATTAAGAAAAAAATGGAAAACATCTAAATTGAAAAATCATATACACCCAGCTACATATCTAGATTCCATCAATGTTTTACCATATCAGCCAGGCTTTTTTTAAATTTTTTTTCATTTATTTATTTTTGGCTGTGATGGGTCTTTTCTCTAGTTGCAGTGAGCAGGGAGTACTCTAGCTGTGGTGCCCAGACTTTTCCTTGTGGTGGCTTCTATTGCTTGCTATAGAGCACGGACGCCAGGGCACTCAGGCTTCAGTAGTCGTGGTTCACGTAGTTTCATTTCCCAGGCTCCACAGCACAGGCTCAATGGCCAGCCAGGCTTATTTTTTAAACAAATCTTTGGAAGCTTACATTTCCCCCTTCTATAAGACAGAGAAATATCACTGTACCTTCACCCAGGGTATTTTCAAGGAGAAAGACTTCTGATGCGCAGAAAACTACAAACACAAATTTTCTCATCTCCACTGGTTCAGGTCATTCGTTCAGTTTGTTACTAAACTGGGAAGTACATTAGAATCACCTGGGGAATTTTTAAAACATACATGTCGTGGTTCTCCCCTGATCACTGAGTCAAAATCTCCTGGAGTAGGTACAGTGTTTTAGCATTCAGTTAACTGCTGCTGCTGCTGCTGCTAAGTCGCTCCAGTCGTGTCCGACTCTGTGCGACCCCATAGACGCCAGCCCACCAGGCTCACCCATCCCTGGGATTCTCCAGGCGAGAACACTGGAGTGGGCTGCCATTTCCTTCTCCAATGCATGAAAGCGAAAAGTGAGAGTGAAGTCGCTCAGTCATGTCCGACCCTCAGCGACCCCACGGACTGCAGCCTACCAGGCTTCTCCATCCATGGGATTTTCCAGGCAAGAGTACTGAAGTGGGGTGCCATTTCCTTCTCCTAACAGGTAATTAAAGCACACTAGCCATGTAATACCCATCCAAGATGGCGGAGTAGAAGGACAGGTGCTCATCTTCTCCTGCAAGAACTCCAAAATTACAACTCGCTGCTGAACTACCCGGGGAAGGCAATGGCACCCCACCCCAGTACTCTTGCCTGGAAAATCCAATGGACGGAGGAGCCTGGTGGGCTGCAGTCCATGGGGTCGCTAAGAGTCGGACAGACTGAGCGGCTTCACTTTCACTTTTTTCTTTCATGCACTGGAGAAGGAAATGGCAACCCACTCCAGTGTTCTTGCCTGGAGGGTCCCAGGGCTGTGGGAGCCTGGTGGGCTGCCGTCTGTGGGGTCACACAGAGTCGGACACGACTGAAGTGACTTAGCAGCAGCAGCAGCTGAACTACCATTGACAGGAGAATGTTGGATCCCACCCAAAAAAAGACACCCCACATTCAATGGCAAAGGAGAAGCCCCAGCAAGATGGTCAGAGGGGCAAAATTGCATATGAAATCAAACCCCAAACATCAGAGATGCTCAGAAGGCTCAAACAAAATCTTGTATTCACCAGGAGACCCCACAGAGATGGAGCCAGACATGCCTTTGACCGTTCGAGTATCTCCTGCTAAGGTACGGGTCAGCAGTGGCCTGCCACGGGGCAGGGGCTCTGGGTGCAGCAGGCCTGGCTGTGGCATAAGCCCTCTTGGAGGAGGTCGCCTTTAACCCAACCATAGAGTTGCCAGAGCTTACAAAGGACTGGGAAAACAGACTCTTAGCAGGCACATACAAAACCTTCTGTGCACCAGGACCCAGCAAAAAGGAGCAGTGACCCCACAAGATGCTGAGCCAGCCTTGCCTGTGAGTGTCCAGTTTCTGGCGGAGGCATGGGTCAGCAGTGGCTGCTGCAGGGTCATGGCACTGAGCAGCAGTGCATGCACGGGGCCTTTTGAAGGAGGTCACCATTTTCTTCATTACCGCCACCACAGTCTGGTCTCAGGTCAAACAACAGGGAAGGAACAGAGCCCTGCCCATCAACAGAAAATTGGATTAAAGATTTCCTGAGCATAGCCCCATGTAGAACAAGACCCAGTTCCCATGTAGTCAGTCGCTGCCAACAGGAAGCTTCCATAAGCCTCTTATCCTTATCCCTCAGAGAGCAGACAGAATGAAAACCACAATCACAGAAAACTAATCAAACTGATCACATGGACCACAACCTTGTCTAACTCAACAAAACTATGAGTTATGCCATGTAGGGCCACCAAAGATAGACAGGTCATGGTGGAGAGTTCTGACAAAATGTGGTCCTCTGGAGAAAAGAATGGCACACCACCTCAGTATTCTTGCCTTGAGAACCCCATGAACAGTATGAAAAGGCAAAAAGATATGACACTGAAAGATGAACTCCTTAGGTCAGTAGGTACCCAATATGCTACTAGTAGGGAAGAATGGAGAAATAGCTCCAGAAAGAATGAAGAGCAGAGCCAAAGCAAAAACAACAACCAGTTGTGGATGTGACTGATGGTGGAAGTAAAGTCCAATACTGTAAAGAACAATATTGTATAGGAACCTGGAATGTCAGGTCCATGAATCAAGGCAAATTAGAAGTGATCAAACAGGAGATGGCAAGAGTAAACATCAACATTTTAGCAATCAGTGAATTAAAATGGACTGAAATGGGTGAATTTAACTCAGATGACCATTATATCTACTACTGTGGGCAAGATCCCTTAGAAGAAATGAAGTAGCCCTCATAGTCAACAAAAGTCTGAAATGCAGTACTTGGTTGCCATCTCAAAAATGACAGAATGATATCTGTTCGTTTCCAAGGCAAACCATTCAGTATCACAGTAATCCAAGTCTGTGCCCCAACCAGGCAATGCTGAAGAAGCTGACGTTGAATAGTTCTATGAACACCTACAAGACCTTCTAGAACTAACACCCAAAAAAGTGTCCTTTTCATTATAGGGGGCTGGAATGCAAAGTAGAAAGTAAAGAGATACCTGGAGTAACAGGCAAATTTGGCCTTGGAGTACAAAATGAAGTAGGGCAAAGCCTAACAGAGTTTTGCCAAGAGAACGCACTGGTCGTAGCAAACACCCTCTTTCGACAACACAAGGGAAGACTCTACACATGGACATCACCAGATGGTCAATACCAAAATCAGATTGATTATATTCTTTGCAGCCAAAGATGGAGAAGCTCTATTCAGTCAGCAAAAACAAGACCAGGAGCTGACTGTGACTCATATCATAAACTCCTTACTGGCAAATTCAGACTTCAGCTGAAGAAAATAGGGAAAACCACTAGACCATTCATTTCAGTTCAATTCAGTTCAGTCACTCAGTCGTGTCTGACTCTTTGCGACCCCATGAATCGCAGCACACCAGGCCTCCCTGTCCATCACCAACTCCCGGAGTTCACTCAGACTCGCGTCCATGGGGTCAGTGATGCCATCCAGCCATCTCATCCTCGGTCGTCCCCTTCTCCTCCTGCCCCCAATCCCTCCCAGCATCAAAGTCTCTTCCAATGAGTCAACTCTTCTCATGAGGTGGCCAAAGTACTGGAGTTTCAGCTTTAGCATCTTTCCTTCTAAAGAAATCCCAGGGTTGATCGCCTTCAGAATGGACTGGTTGGATCTCCTTGCAGTTCAAGGGACTCTCAAGAGTCTTCTCCAACACCACAGTTCAAAAGCATTAATTCTTCAGCGCTTAGCCTTCTTCACAGTCCAAGTCTCACATCCATACATGACTACTGGGAAAATCATAGCCTTGACTAGACGGACCTTAGTCGGCAAAGAAATGTCTCTGCTTTTGAATATGCTATCTAGGTTGGTCATAACTTTTCTTCCAAGGAGTAAGTGTCTTTTAATTTCATGGCTGCAGTCACCATCTGCAGTGATTTTGGAGCCCCCCCAAAAAATAAAGTGTGACACTGTTTCCCCATCTATTTCCCATGGAGTGATGGGACTGGATGCCATGATCTTTGTTTTCTGAATGCTGAGCTTTAAGCCAACTTTTTCACTCTCCTCTTTTACTTTCATCAAGAGGCTTTTTAGTTCCTCTTCACTTTCTGCCATAAGGGTGGTGTCATCTGCATATCTGAGGTTATTGATGTTTCTCCCGGCAATCTTGATTCCAGCTTGTGTTTCTTCCAGTCAGGTATGACCTAAATCAACTCTCTTATGACTATACAGTGGAAGTAACAAATAGATTCAAGAGATTAGATCTAATAAACAGAGTNGGTGGTGTCATCTGCATATCTGAGGTTATTGATGTTTCTCCCGGCAATCTTGATTCCAGCTTGTGTTTCTTCCAGTCAGGTATGACCTAAATCAACTCTCTTATGACTATACAGTGGAAGTAACAAATAGATTCAAGAGATTAGATCTAATAAACAGAGTGCCTGAAGAACTATGGACAGAGGTTCATTACACTTTACTGGAGTGATCAAGACCATTCTCAAGAAAAGGAAATGCAAAAAAGCAAAATGGTTGTCTGAGGAGGCCTTACAAATAGCAGAGAAAGGAAGAGAAGCTAAAGGCAAAGGAGAAAAGGAATCCATTTGAATGCAGAGTTCCAAAGAATAGCAAGGAAAGATATGAAAGCCTTCCTCCGAGATAAATGCAAAGAAATAGAGGAAAATAATAGAATGGGAAAGAATAGAAATTTCCTCAGGAAAATTAGAGATACCAAGGGAAGTTTTCATGCAAAGATGGGCACAATAAAGGACAGAAATGGAATGGACCTAACAGAAGTAGAAGATATTAAGAATAGGTGGCAAGAATACACAGAAAAACTATACAAAAGAGATCTTCATGACCCAGATAACCACAATGGTGTGATCACTCATCTAGAGCCAGACATCCTGGAATGTGAATGACTATACAGTGGAAGTAACAAATAGATTCAAGAGATTAGATCTAATAAACAGAGTGCCTGAAGAACTATGGACAGAGGTTCATTACACTTTACTGGAGTGATCAAGACCATTCTCAAGAAAAGGAAATGCAAAAAAGCAAAATGGTTGTCTGAGGAGGCCTTACAAATAGCAGAGAAAGGAAGAGAAGCTAAAGGCAAAGGAGAAAAGGAATCCATTTGAATGCAGAGTTCCAAAGAATAGCAAGGAAAGATATGAAAGCCTTCCTCCGAGATAAATGCAAAGAAATAGAGGAAAATAATAGAATGGGAAAGAATAGAAATTTCCTCAGGAAAATTAGAGATACCAAGGGAAGTTTTCATGCAAAGATGGGCACAATAAAGGACAGAAATGGAATGGACCTAACAGAAGTAGAAGATATTAAGAATAGGTGGCAAGAATACACAGAAAAACTATACAAAAGAGATCTTCATGACCCAGATAACCACAATGGTGTGATCACTCATCTAGAGCCAGACATCCTGGAATGTGAAGTCAAGTGGGCCTTAGGAAACATCACTATGAACAAAGCTAATGGAGGTGATAGATAGAATTCCAGCTGAACTATTTCAAATCCTAAAAGATGAAGCTGTGAAAGTGCTACACTCAATATGCCAGCTAATGTGGAAAACTCAGCAGTGGCCACAGGACTAGAAAGGTCAGTTTTCATTCCAATCCCAAAAAAAGGCAATGCCAAAGAATGTTCAAACTGCCGCACAATTACAATCATCTTACATGCTAGCAAAGTAATGCTCAAAATTCTCCAAGACAGGCTTCAACAGTACATGAACTGTGAACTTCCAGATATTCAAGGTGAATTTAGAAAAGGCAGAAGAACTAGAGATCAAATTGCCAACATCCACTGGATCATCTAAAAAGCAAGAGAATTCAAAAAAAAAAAAAATCTATTTCTGCTTTATTGACTATGCCAAAGCCCTTAACTGCATAGATTACAACAAACTGTGGAAAATTCTTAAAGAGATTGTAACATCAGACCACCTGACCTGCCTCTTGAGACATCTGTATGCAGGTCAAGAAGCAACAGTTAGAACTGGGCATGGAAAATAGACTGGTTCCAAACAGAGAAAGGAGTATGTCAAGGCTGTATATTGCTATCCTGCTTTTTTTAACTTATATAAAGAGTACATCATGGGAAATACCAGGCTGTATGAAACACAAGTTGGAATCAAGATTGCTGGGAGAAATATCAATAACCTCAGATACGCAGATGACACTACACTTATGGCAAAAGGCAAAGAATTAAAAGAGGCTCTTGATGAAAGTGAAAGAGAAGAGTGAAAAAGTTGGGTTAAAACTCAACATTCAGAAAACTAAAATCATGGCATCCAGTCCCATCACTTCATGGCAAATTGATGGGCAAACAAAGGAAACAGTGAGAGATTTTATTTTTCAGGGCTCCAAAATCACTGCAGATGGTGACTACAGCCATGAAATTAAAAGACGCTTGCTCCTTGGAAGAAAAGCTACGACAACCTAGACAGCATATGAAAAAGCAGAGACGCTATTTGGCCAACAAAGGTCCATCTAGTCAAAGCTATGGTTTTTCCAGTAGTCACGTATGAATGTGAGAGTTGGACTATAAAGAAAGCTGAGCGCCGAAGAATTGATGTTTTTAACTGTGGTGTTGGAGAAGACTCTTGAGAGTCCCTTGGACTGCAAGGAGATCCAGTCAGTCCATCCTAAAGAAAATTAATACTGAATGTTCATTGGAAGGACTGATGCTGAAGCTGAGACTCCAATACTTTGGCCACTTGATGCAAAGAACTGACTCCTTGGAAAAGACCCTCATGCTGGGAAAGATTGAAGGCAGGAGGAGAAGGGGATGACAGAGAAAGAGACGGTTGGATGGCATCACCAGTCTGACGGACATGAGTTTGAGCAAGCTTTGGGAGCTGGCAATGGACAGGGAGGTCTAGTGTGTTGCAGTCCATGGGGTCACAAGGAGTCGGACACAACCGAGCGACTGAACTGAACTGAGCTGAGCCAAGCACCATCTCAGACACCAGTGCAGTCCCTGCCATCATGGCGCTGCATCCTCTTGCCTTGCCACCGAATTCCTTCCTGCACTGTGTGTCTCACCCCCTTTCATCTAACTCTCCTTCCTTCTCTTCAGACCTTTATTCAGACCCCAGGATATTCCATAATACTTCCCCTTCTTCAACCTAATCACGCCTCGAGATCCAGTTTCCATGCTGCCTCCTCTGGAGTCTCACCTGGCCCTATAGTTCACTCCTTCTCAGGAGTCCTGTTGCTGGCTTTCCCATCACCATTATCATCGGAGACAACACTTTGTGCAAGGATTTCTGGTTTCCCTTGCAGTACTCCAAGTACTGTGAAGAGGCAGAGACTGTTGTATGAGACTTTATATCCTCAATATGTTGGAAAGTGCCTGGAACATGGCACCATTTTAAAATTAAAACAGACAAGCAGAAGACCGGTTGAGACCAGTATCACATCTCAGGCAATCACCACCACCAAGGATGGCATGTTTCCTAACACTTACTCTGGAATTTCTTCCTTAGGACTTGTTTGATGCTCTTTTATCCAAAGGGACAGAAGCTAGACTTTGCAGTGGACAGATCTGATAATGAAGAGCTCTGGAGGCTTATAAGTTGTGTTCTTGGATTTTTCTAAGTCCTCCATTGAAAACTCTTTAAAACGCCTACCGCCACCAATGGAATTCGCAAAGGAGAATGTCCTGGAGGAGACAGGCCATGAAAGATTTCACTCAGTCAGACAGAAATAGCTGAGCACATAGGCTTTGAAGTCTGATGGAACAGAGGACGAAGTCTCACCTCTAAACTGCTATCTATTTGACTTAGGCAGTTTACTTAACCTCTCTGACCCTCAGTTTCTTTATCTATAAAATGCAGACCAGTATTCTCACCCCTCTTCTCTCCAAATGAGCTTGCAAACTTCGTGTGGAGAATCACATTCACAGCTAACATTTACTGAGGGGTTCACTGTGGGCCAGGCACGTTGTCAGCTCTTTATGATTCAAAACAATGACGTTTGAGGTACTAGTATGATCCTTGTTTTGCAGGTCACAAAACCAAGACAAATCAAGTTGTCAATGATTATACAGCTGGTAAAGAGTAGATTCAAATCCAGACAATCTGGCTCCAGGAGCTCACTCTTATCCACGTCCAAGACTTTGTTTACCTTAGTGTCTGCAGGTCCTAGAATACCTAGAATAGTGACTGACACATGGGAGCTAAAAAAACTGTTAAATGGATCAAGGTATTGACCTTCCTGCAGCTCTGTTGTGAGGAGGCAGGAAGTATTATTTATTATCAGCACATTTGATGCTCTTTTATGTGTCTTGCCTCACTTAATCCTCCTATGAGGTGTGCTGCTATCAAATCCCTGTTATGCTTACCTATACAGAGGAGGAAGCTGAACAGGGGTAAAGTCACTTGCCCAAGAACACACACCTGACCGACAGTCTCTATGCCTCCTCCCAGCAAAGCCTGTGTACTCTTATCTCTGTACCTGTGGTCTTTAAACATTTTTGTTCCCCTTGTACCTTTCCATGTTGACATCTAGAATGGTTTACCATGAGTTGAAATAATTGCAAAGGCTATAATTTTCTCAGTATTATAAATATTGACATTTTAAAAACATTTCATTATCTTTCTTTGGTAGGGATGTAGTTAAAATTTCCTTAAATTAAAAAAAAAATGTTGGTACTGCTACCACAATTTGGGAATCAGGGCCACGTGCCTGATGCACTAAAAAGAAAAGGGGAAAGCTGTGACTGTTAAAAGAGCTCAAGAATGTACATCTAATTGACGCTCCATTACATTAGTCATTAAGTGCCCTTTTTGCCAATGCCTATGACAACCCTAAACAAGCAGTGTCTCCTGTTTAAGCTGAAGTAACTTTTGTGACTATGGAAGGCCACCAGTCATCATTCCTTTTATGGCAGATTTTTGTAGTTCCTCTAGTACATTGCCTCAGAGTACTCTGCAACTTTCCTGACAACTTCTTGTTCTCTCTCCTGCTAAAATGTAGCCCTTTTATGCCAAAGTTTTAGAACCTTTAGTACCATATCCACTCCTTCTACCCCCAGATCCAGATCCACCGTCATTGAGGCCCCCCTTCATTGGTCTATAATTTCCTTGCCATTGTCCATTATAATTTCCCAAATCATAGTTCCCACCACCACGATAGCTAACATTGCCACCATTCTATCCTCCACCTTGGTTTCCACTTCCTGGTCCATAGTCCCCTCTACTACCATCTGCCACAGTTGCCACCATCACCTGCAAATGTGTGTCTACCATTTTGCCCTTCATAACTATCTGGGCTGCCACCTCCTCTATTAGCTGACTCTGGTGAAGTTATCACTATGGCTTAAGTTCCCTCCAGGACCCATGAAGTTGCCACATCCTCTCTTTCACTCTGCTTGTCTTCCATAACTTCTGTGGTTTCAATCTTACCATTCTTTTCAAAATAGTTTCTCAAAATTTATTCTTCTTTAATACTACCAACACATTTTTTTCCTTTCTGTTAGCTGGGTACCAGGTTTTCGGTCATCCAACAGGTCCTGTCCCTCTAGCAGCAGATGGAGTCTAGGTGGGGCACCTAGGCAGAGGGTCTACTTCCATTTTGAGACCTAACTGGCCTCTTCTAACCCAAGTTAGCAGAAGAGGGACTGAGAGGAAGGGCTGAGTCACTTTTGAAGATATAGCCCATAGAATTTAAAACCAAAAATGAGTTTGTATCCAGATGATCTGTTTTAAAAAATACACGAACAGGTGAATAATGGCTAGAAATTTTGCTTTATTCCTTTCTGGCCTTGGACTCAATTTCTCTTTTTCATTTCTCCCTCAAAATTGTATTCTACTGTGATTTATTTTATGCATGAAAGTCATTTGTTGTTCACCCTTCCATATGGATCTTTTAAAAATTTTCACGTCTGATGTTCTATCCTAATAAAATAACCAGTTCCAGAAAAGCCATAAATATCTTGTTAAACAAAAATAAGCCAATTTCACTGATTAAAAAAAAAAGTGTGTTGAAATTTTGATAAACAATCATTATATATTGAAAGTAAATTGTATTGGAAATCCATCTTTCAATGAGCTAGTTCAATTTTTGTGCTTTCAATTAGTTCATAAATCCAGGGATTAATACAAACTAAGACTCTGATGCTGGGAGGGATTGGGGGCAGGAGGAGAAGGGGACGACTGAGGATGAGATGGCTGGATGGCATCATGGACTCGATGGACGTGAGTCTGAGTGAACTCCGGGAGATGGTGATGGACAGGGAGGCCTGGCGTGCTGCGATTCATGGGATCGCAAAGAGTCGGACACGACTGAGTGACTGAACTGAACTGAACTGATTGGTAGAATAAATACTGCATTCCAATTTCATTCCTAATATAGATGGTGGGACTTTTCTGGTGGTTCAGTTGATAAGACTCCAGGCTCTCAATGCAGGAGGCCTGAGTTCAATCTCTGGTCAGGAAACTAGATGCCACATGTTGCAACAAAGACCCACGTGCTGCAGCTAAGACCTGGCACAGCCAAATAAATATTAAAATATAGATAGATAAATATTGGTAGAATAAATACTGCATTCCAATTTCATTCCTAATATAGATGGTGGGACTTTTCTGGTGGTTCAGTTGATAAGACTCCAGGCTCTCAATGCAGGAGGCCTGAGTTCAATCTCTGGTCAGGAAACTAGATGCCACATGTTGCAACAAAGACCCACGTGCTGCAGCTAAGACCTGGCACAGCCAAATAAATATTAAAATATAGATAGATAAATAGGAAGATGGGAGTGGGTGTCACTGAGCACGTCACTCAGTTCTTTCAATTCCTGAGTCGTATATGTTACCAAACTCAGGTTTCGTTCTCCAAAGCCAGTGCTCGAGAGACAAGCGTTGGTTGGAAAGGAAAGGCTGCTTTATTCAGGAGGATGGCAACTTGGGGATAAAGCAGATTTGTGTTCTAAAACCAATTCAAAGATTCTGTTCAACCATGAATGTTTTATATATATATATATATAATTTTATTCAATTACTTATTTTTGACTGAGTCTTCATTGCTTTGCTCAGGATTTTCTCTAGTTACAGCAAGCAGTTCAGTCGCTCAGTCATGTCCGACTCTTTGCAACCCCATGAACTGCAGCATGCCAGGCCTCCTTGTCCATCATCAACTCCCAGAGTTCACCCAAACCCATGTCCATTGAGTTGGTAATGCCATCCAACCATCTCATCCTCTGTCATCCCCTTCTCCTCCTGCCCTCAATCTTTCCCAGCATCAGGGTCTTTTCAAATGAGTCAGCTCTTTGCATCAGGTGGCCAAAGTATTGGAGTTTCAGCTTCAATATCAGTCCTTCCAATGAACACCCAGGACTGATCTCCTTTAGGATGGACTGGTTGGATCTCCTTTCAGTCCAAGGGACTCTCAAGAGTCTTCTCCACAGGTGTTACTCTAAGTTACAAAGCAAGCACTGCTCACAGTGACACAGGCTCTAGAGTAAGAGGGCTTCAGCAATTGTGGCACGTGGGCTCAGTGGCTGCGGTTCCCAGACTCTAGAGCACAGCCTCAATAATTCCGGTGCACAGGCTCAGTTGCTCCTCAGCGTGTGGAATCTCCCTGCACCAGGGATGGAGCCCATCTAATTCTTTACCACCAAGCTACCAAGGAAGCCCAACTAGGAAAGTTTTTAAAGGGAGAATCATCTAGGCGGTTTCTCTGGTGGCTTAAATGGTAAAGAATCTGCCTGAAATGCAGGAGACCTGGGTTTGATGCCTAGGTCAGGAAGATTCCCTAGAGGAGGTAATGGCAAGCCACTCTGGTATTCTCACCTGGAGAATTCCATGGGCAGAGGAGCCTGGTAGGCGACAGTTCATGGGGTCACAAAGAGTCGACATGACTAAATGACTAACACTTTCACTTTCATCTGGGGGGAGGGTGTCAGAGTCTTTGTTATCGTCCACTGTGTGCAGACTTTCTTCTTCTAATTGGCTGGTGGTGAGGTAACAGGGCAGTGTTCTAGGAATCTTGTACTCAGCCTGAAGTTATGGTCCTCAACCTGGGTGAGGGCCTTAGTTACTGCAGAAGAGCTCAGGATGTTGTTATATATCTTTGAAGATATAGCAAAGATATACAAAAGAAGAACCAGAGTTCTGTGCCAAGGATACGCTATTATTTCTCCCTTGTTTCTGTAGTCACTCCCTTTCCTGGTTAGCAACTGTCTGAATCTGCCCTTTCTACGAACAAAGCTAGGGGACATGATGGAATTCCAGTTGAGCTGTTTCAAATCCTGAAAGATGACTCTGTGAAAGTGCTACACTCAATATGCCAGCAAATTTGGAAAACTCAGCAGTGGCCACAGGAATGGAAAAGGTTAGTTTTCATTCCAATTCCAAAGAAAGGCAATGCCAAAGAATGCTCAAACTACCGCACAATTGCACTCATCTCATCCTTTACACGCTAGTATAATAATGCTCAAAATTCTCCAAGTCAGGCTTCAGTAATACATGAACTGTGAACTTCCAAATGTTCAAGCTGGTTTTAGAAAAGGCAGAGGAACCAGAGATCAAATTGCCAACATCTGCTGGATCATGGAAAAAGCAAGAGAGTTCCAGAAAAACATCTATTTCTGCTTTATTGACTATGCCAAAGCCTTTGACCTGTCTCTTATACACATCTAGATGTGTATAAGAGACAGNGTTCAAGCTGGTTTTAGAAAAGGCAGAGGAACCAGAGATCAAATTGCCAACATCTGCTGGATCATGGAAAAAGCAAGAGAGTTCCAGAAAAACATCTATTTCTGCTTTATTGACTATGCCAAAGCCTTTGACTATGTGGATCACAATAAACTGTGTAAAATTCTGAAAGAGATGGGAATACCAGACCACCTGACCTGCCTCTTGAGAAACCTATATGCAGGTCAGGAAGCAACAGTTAGAACTGGACATGGAACAATAGATTGGTTCCAAATAGGAAAAGGAATAAGGCTGTATATTGTCACCCTGCTTATTTAACTTCTATGCAGAGTACATCATGAGAAACTCTGGGCTGGAAGAAGCACAAGCTGAAATCAAGATTGCCGGGAGAAATATCAATAATATTTAAATAATATGATATTTAATAATATAAATATCATATGCAGATGACACCACCCTTATAGCAGAAAGTGAAGAGGAATTCAAAAGCCTCTTGATGAAAGTAAAAGAGGAGAGTGAAAAAGTTGGCTTAAAGCTCAACATTCAGAAAACAAAGATCATGGCATCTGGTCCCATTGCTTCATGGGAAATAGATGGGGGAACCATGGAAACTGTTTTTTGGGGGCTCCAAAATCACTGCAGATGGTGATTGCAGCCATGAAATTAAAGGACGCTTACTCCTTGGAAGAAAAGTTATGACCAACCTAGATAGCATATTAAAAAGCAGAGACATTACTTTGCCAACAAAGGTCCGTCTAGTTAAGGCTACAGTTTTCCCAATAGTCATGTATGGATGTGAGAGTTGGACTGTGAAGAAAGCTGAGCGCCGAAGAATTGATGCTTTTGAATTGTGGTGTTGGAGAAGACTCTTGAGAGTCCCATGGACTGCAAGGAGATCCAACCAATCCATACTAAAGGAGATCAGTCCTGGGTGTTCTTTGGAAGGAATGATGCTAAAGCTGAAACTCCAGTACTTTGGCCACTTCATGAGAAGAGTTGACTCATTGGAAAAGACTCTGATGCTGGGATGGATTGGGGGCAGGGGGAGAAGGGGACAACCGAGGGTGAGATGGTTGGATCACTGACTCGATGGACATGAGTCTGAGTGAACTCCGGGAGATGGTGATGGACAGGGAGGCCTGGCGTGCTGCATGCAATTCATTGGGTCAGAAAAAAAATCAGACACAACTGAGTGACTGAATTGAACTGAACTGAATCTGCCCTTTGGAATTCAGAGAAGGTCAAGGAGTCTGAATGAAGCCTATTTCCTACAAACAAGAAATGGGGGACATGGAAAATATTTGTACCCAGGAGAACACCACAGGGTTCTTCTTGGTTTCATATCAAGAATCACATAGTTATATTTCATCAAAAATGTTAATGACCTATTGACTATCAACTTGATTAGCTTCTCCTTCAGTTTTGCTGAAAACAAATATTAGAAATCATCTGATTTAAAAAGAAAGTGATATCTAGTCAGTAGAGTCACCTTCACTGATATTTTAAACTGCCCCTTTGCTTGGATATTTTTACACCCCATTGTAATGCACCGAAGTACATTGAGATGGGTGAGATGCACATCTTTCTTTTCTTGAAGCAGAAATATTACCCAGAAACTGGGTTGGCCTCTTGGTAGATGTCAAGCCAATAGAAACAACCAAGCCAAATATCCAGAAGAGGAAGGAATTTTTCCCTCAAAGATTTATCTGTTTATATTTTTAAGTTTATTTGTGGCTGCCCTGCGTCGTTGTTGCTGCACTCGGGCTTTCTCTAGTTTCGGGGAACAGGGGCTACTCTCTAATTCTGGTGAGAGGGCTTCTCATTGCTGTGACTTCTCTTTTTGCGGAGCATGGGCTTTACAGTGCAAGCTCAGTAGGTGGTTCACAGGCTTTAGTTGCTCCACAGCATGTAGAATCTCCCCAGACCAGGAATCAAACCCATGTCCCCTGCAATGGCAGGCAGATTCTTAACCACTGGACCACCAGGGAAGGCTCAAGGAAGAATTTATTATTGCTTGCAGCAAGTAAGGTGAACACCAGGGATCTTTCCCAAAGGAGTGTCTCCCCACACAGCAGAACTGGGAAAGTTTCAAGCTAAAGGTACATGCATATTAAGGGACTTGAGCAGAGGAAAGGTCAGCATAGAATTGGGGCAAAGGTGCACAAAGTCCAAGTCTTTAGTTGATTGAAGTTAAGAGGGTCAATGTCATCATTTCCTCCTCCATCTGGGTGGGGATCTTATTTTCTACAGAACTCAAAGATATATTATTATGTATAGCCCTTCCTTAAGGAGAAACTGGACTCTGCTTTTTTTTTTTTTGGCCATGCCCCATGTGGGATCTTAAAGAGTTGACTCATTGGAAAAGACTCTGATGCTGGGAGGGATTGGGGGCAGGAGGAGAAGGGGACGACCGAGGATGAGATGGCTGGATGGCATCACGGACTCGATGGACCTGAGTCTGAGTGAATTCCGGGAGATGGTGATGGACAGGGAGGCCTGGCGTGCTGTGATTCATGGGGTCGCAAAGAGTCGGACACGACTGAGCGACTAAACTGAAACTGAATTCCCTCACCAGGGACTGAACACACAACCCCTTCATTGAAAGCACAGAGTCTTAACCACTAGACTGCCAGGCAATTTCCAGGACTCTGCTTTATCATTGCATTGTTTGACTGCCTTTTCTCTGTTCCTGCATGCCTTTGTTCCCTTAAGATCTTTGATTACTGAGACCTGTTCAAGAGTAAGCATTAAGATTAGGCTTAGATCACCAAATGTCTTAGGTCAAGATTGATTCTCTTATGTCAAGAAGGTCATTCTTATCTGCTTACACTGGCAGACTTCTATTCCATAAACTTAATCTTACCAACCTCTTGTCACTGCCCATCTTCCGAGCTATCACAGCTATGCTAAGCGCTTCTCCTCTGTGTTCTGTGTTGCCCTACTTGTACCTATGTCTGTCATTCCTTTACAGTTTTAAGCCTACTGATTTTTCTTCTCCTTATTTGTGAGCTCTTTGAAGCCAGGGTCAGTGTCTTTCCTCTTTTTCCCCAGAGCCTAGCTTGGGGTCTAGCCCACAGGAAGCTTTCAATAAGTATACTGTTGAAGGGCCAAGGGAGGAAGAAAGAAATAACACAGTTGTGTTAAGGAGAAATGCAGAAACTAGGAAAAGATGAGTCCAGATACAATGGGAAGAACAGAGCAGATGACCTAAAGCCCCTTCCATCCTTGAGCTCTGATGTGTCTGAGATGAGAAAACTCAAAAATAATAGTGAAAGAGGACTTTGATTGTGATTCATCTCATTCACCTCACTCCCTCTCTCCTCTGGTCTACAAAGAGAAGAAAGACATATTCAGACCCTCAGGAATAAGCCAATGGCTTTGCAGGTGCCATCATTTAACTATTTGCCTATTAAAGCCCAGAAATGCACAGTCTTTCCCTGCCTCCTCTTTCATATGATCTGCCTTTTCATGAAGGAGAAAAAAGGAACAAAAGACTTACTGGAGGAATATGCGGTTGTTTAATTTGGGCTTCTCTTGTATCCTCTAATAGCCCTGCAAGCGGGTAATTCTTATTCCTTGCTGAATTACAAAGGACATATTATCCCTGCCCATTCTACTGCAGGAGAATAATGGTGTGGGGAAGGAAGAGAAAGGGACATTATTTTTCCAGGCTTCTTTCCCAACAAAGAGGAAAAAGCTGTCGCCAAAGGGCTATGTGTTTTGCTAGGCACTGAATCCTTCTGTCTGGTAATATCTAAAATCCTCAGGTGAACCCTGAAATTCAAAATCTCTTCTACTTAAAGTATGAATAAGTAAGAAGAGAGATACACGAGTATTTTACACAAAATGTTATTTGAAGTGGCACAAGACAAAACACTAGAAACCACTTGGGGATTTATTATAGGAGAATATATAAATAAAACATGGTTTATCCAAACTATGGATATTATGTATAAAAACAACGTTAAGTCTATATATATTTCCTGGAGGGGTTTGAATGAAATAGAGGTGAGAAAAAACAAGTGATTTTTATGAGTTTATAAGTCCCATTTTGAAAGAGTATGACAAAAATCTCCAAATATGTGGATATATATTTATATATAGACATACATACATACATACATACATACATAGGCTTCCCTGGTGGCTCAGACAGTACAGAATCTGCCTGCAAAGCAGGAGACCCAAGTTTGATCCCTGGGCTGGGACTAACTACCCACCCCATTATTCTTGCCTGGAGAATTCCATGGGCTACATACAGTCCATGGGGTCGAAAAGACTCAGACACAACTGAGCAACTAATACTTTTTCAACTACTTATATACATATAAATGTGCATGTATAATATGCATAGATAAGGATGTGAAGAGATACGTACCAAAATGGTCATATTTGTTATGATGGGAGGTGGGGGAAAGGCAGATTAAGCAGAAGGGGATATTGTTGACTCTTTTACACAGTGGTACTGTTTGATTTGTTGCCTCAAGTTGGCATTACTTTTGTACTTCAAAGTGAAAACCCCAAATTTCCCAGCACACACACATACGCACACTTTAAAGTACTCAACTGGTGCTTTACATCTAAAACACAGTTTAACAAGCAGGATCCCTTTGACTTCTCCTAAAGTCTCTCTGGTTAGCTTGTTAAAGCAGTACACCTGGAGAAGAAAGAAAAAGGAGACTAAAACCCTCTGGCTAGGCTGCATCCATCTCTCTTTTTTTTAATTGACCAGCCTGCTGAGCTGAGGGCTGTGGAAGCCCAAGCTCTGGAATCATCCATCAGAACTCTGTGTTCTAGGGAAGGAGAAAAGTAGAAAAAGGCAGACTGATTGCCTCTTGGCTCTTAGCCAAAGGAGCTGCTAGCAATGGGAGTGGAATTTTTTCATGGCAAAGGAAGAGGAAAAATCAGATCACATTTCCTACAGGGAGAGCCCTATTTATTCAGGAAGATCTTGGGGCCCTTGCTGTTCATAACAGGAGCGTGTTCGTTGGGTCATACTTTGATTTTCACAATTAGACATCTTTTCTTTTTTTTCTTTCCTTTTTCGTTCTTTATCTCTTTCTTTCTCTTCTCTTTTTGCTTCCAACTTTGAAGGTGTTTCTCTCTAAAACACAAATGCCATCGAGAACTGCCACATGTGACCATTGATAGATAAAGTGCAAAACTATTGGTTCAGCAAGGAAATGTACATTCTCCCAAAGAACCAGACATTTTTCTCTGTTACCTCACTAAAGGAACTGGGTCAGCAGCTTTGAGGGGACTTGAAAGCCCACAACAGGAGGTTCTGGCCCCTTACCTCTTCTGCTCTCTCCCAGCCACGGTGCATGGCTGGGATCATGGAATTTTTGTAAAATTTTTGTAAAATTTCACTTGGAATAAACATGGAACCACAGAATCAGTACACTTGGAAGGTACTTAATGGCCATCTACTCCCCCCGCTACCAATACACTTACCAGTAATACCACTTTACACCGTTTTCTGAGGGTTTGTTATCAGCTATGTGCTCTGTCATTGGATATAATCCCCACAATATCCCTAGGAAGAAGGGGCTTCATTGTTCCAGCTGAGAGAAGTAGAAAAAGGCTAAGAAACTTTCCAAATCACACTGCCAATAAATTACTATGACCAGGCTATCCACCTCCAGATTCCATGCTCTTTGCCCCAGATACACTGCTTACTGGGGACTTCCCGGGTGGTCTAATGGCTAAGACTCTGTGCTCCCAATTCAGGGGGCCTGGATTCAATCCCTGGTCAAGGAACTAGATCCCACATGGCACAACTTAAAGATCCCATATGCCACAACTAAGATCGAAGCTCCCACATGTCCCAATAAGACCCGGTGTAGCCAAAAATAAATAAATAAATATTCTTTAAAAAGATGTCACTGAAACACGATTACAATCTCTGCTTAAACACCTCCAGTAATGGGAGGCTTGCTATTTTTAGAAATAGCCCATTGCTAATGATGAGGATGTTCTTTTTTTTTTTTTTAAATTCTGGCTGTCTTCGTTATGCTGGCCATACTCAGAATATATCTAATCTGTAGGTCTTCTCTGTTATCTCTTCTCAGTGCTTTTAACTATTCAGCAGGAATGTTTCTTACTCCTCTATATAATCTCTTGCTTGTCAGTTTCCTAATTTAATTGTCACAGCCAGAGCTGAAAAACAAACAAATGAACAAACAAACAAACAAAACTACCCAGTTGAGGACTCCAGATGACAGAGAATGTATCTGTCTTGTTCACCAAATAGAGCAAGACTCTTACGCTGTATGGGCTTCCCTGGTAGCTCAGATAGTAAAGAATCCACCTGTAATGTGAGTGACGTGGGTTTGATCCCTGGGTTGGGAAGATCCCATAGAGGAGCGCATGGCAACCCACTCCAGTATTCGTGCCTGGAAAATCCCATGGACTGGACAGAGGAGCCTGGCAGGCTACTGTCCACCAGGTTGCAAGGAGTCGGACACGACTGAGCAACTAAGCACGCTCATGCTGTATGCTGTCAAATTTGGCTACTGCGGTCAAGCTCACTGCTAGCTTTACTAGCAGTCCCCCACCCCAAAACTGACAACTCACCCAGAGTTCACTGTCACTGTCCCTCACATCACTGAGGCTTTCTGAAAGAAACACTGGTACAGACTTCCCTGGCAGTCCAGTGGTTAAGACTCTGGGCTTCCGCAGCAGAGGGCGCGGGTTCAGGGAAGATCCCATATGCTGCAGGGTGCAGCCAAAAACAGAAGTTAAAAAATAAAGGCCTGTAGCCAGGCAGGTCTTCCCCAGTTTTTGTGAAATAGGCTTTCATTTTTTGCCTCTTGAGACAATATGCTAAAAGAACATAGTTTTGGGCCACATATATATCTGGGCTTTACCATTTCTATGCTCAGTCACCAAATCATGTCCGACTGTTTGCAACCCCATGGACTGTAGCCCACCAGTCTCCTCTGTCCATGACATTTTCCAGTCAATAATTCTGGAGTGGGTTGCCATGGCCTCCTCTGGAGGATCTTCCCAACCCAGGGATCAAACCCATGTTCCGTATCTCTTATGACCCCTGCATTGGCAGGTGAGTTCTTTACCACTGGGACAATATGTCACCTGAGACAATGTAACGATAAGAACTTAATTTTTGGCCACATACATATCTGGGCATCACTATTTACTGAATGTATATCTTGGATCCATCACTTTGGAACCTCCTCTTTTTTTTCCTATTTTTTGTTCCCCTTTGAGGTGTGCAGGATCTTAATTTCCTGACCAGGGATCAAACCCACACCCCCTGCAATGGAAACGCTACATCTTAACCAATGTACTTCCAAGGAAGTCCCTGGAACCTCCGTTTTCAACATCTGCAAATGGAGGATGAAACTTCCATAGAAATTTCCATAGAGATTTTCTGAGGATTAAATGAAATAATGGATGCAAAGTACCTAAAACATAAAACAAAGCCTGATAGATTGTTAACCTACTTAAAATAAATATAATTTAATTTGAATTTTTAATTTAATTTTACTTTCTATCTTAATTCTTACATTTACCTATGTAGCTTCATCATTCAAGGACATGGCAAAGTCTGAAAAGCTGAGACCAAGATGAATATGAGACACTCCTGGTGCTTCTGTGAAGGAAACATGATCCAAGAACCAAAATATCTGGAAAACAGAAGATCAAGACTGCTCTGCAGAAGACCAGGGAGCTACCTCCCTGGCACAGCGCCAAGCCTAGAAGACACAACACACAATCTGCAGTTATGAAGCACTGATGGGACGGAGAGCCATCGGGTCAGGCAGGTGACATCCTAATGCTTCCAGGTTCCCGCAGAAAGGTAAGTCCAATGCAAGAGAGCAGGAAACAATTAGGTGGGTTTTCTGGGATTTTAATCCTCTCACTTATTCAATAAATATTACAGAGCATCTCACACTAGCTGGTTGCTACGCTCAGTGCTGCCCATTCAAGAAGGAGAAAGACTGAATGATGATCAGCAACTGATGGTTGCTGGTAGGAAATGTCTGGGAGGAAAAAGACAAGAAAATGAATATCCACAATACAATGGGGTAGGTGCACAAATGGTATTTGAAAGTCTGGTGGAGCCACAAAGGACTGTAAAGGCTGTCAAAGAAATGACACAACTGTTCCTAAAATCTTATATATGAACAGTGGACAAGATGCTGTACTTAAAAAGCGGTAAGCTGATGCTCAGAAGAGAGCAGTTATAATCCTTTCCTGTTACTCTTTGGCATTGCACAAATATTTTCACTTCTTTGGGCTTAGTTGAATGGTTTACGTGTTTCTTAAGGTTCAAGTAGTGACCTAAGATCTCTGTATGTCTAAATTTCCTCGTCTGTAAAATAGTATATAATAGCTGTCTCATAGGACTGGTTTAATATTTGTGAAAGTTCTCAGAACAACGCCTGACTCATAATGAGCACTGTAGGGACTTTTCTGATGGTCCACAGGCTGAGAGTCTGTGCTCCCAATGCGAGACCTGAGTTCGATCCCTGGTCAGGGAATTAGATTCTACATGCAGCAACGAAGAGTTCGAATGCCAAAAATAAGATCCCACGTGCCACAACTAAGACCGGGCATAGAAAAATACATATACATTTTTTAAAAGCTGTTAACTTTCTAAATAATAATAATAAGCATTATACACCTGTTAAATAAAATGAAATAAAGGAAAAGGAAAGTGAAAGTGAAGTCACTCAGTCATGTCCGACTTTTCGACCCCATGGACTGTAGCCTACCAGGCTCCTCTGTCCGTGGGATTTTCCAGGCAATAGTACTGGAGTGGATTGCCATTTCCTTCTCCAGGGGATCTTCCCAACCCAGGGATCAAACTCAGGTCTCCCACACTGTAGACAGACGCTTTACTGTCTGAGCCATCAGGGAAAATGAAATAAGGTTAAGGTTAAATGAAGTCACTCAGCCATGTCCGACTCTTTGCGACCCCATGGACTGTAGCCTGCCAGGATCTTTTGTCCACAGGATTTTCCAGACAAGAGTACTGGAGTGGGTTTACATTTCCTTCTCCAGGGGATCTTCCCAACCCAGGGATCGAACCCAGGTCTCTGGAACTGTAGGCAGACATTTTACAGTATGAGCCACGAATTGTTTGTCACCAGGTTCCTATTTTCAGCCTCTGAATGAAAGGAATTAAAAGATCCTTCAAGAACCCTATAAGCCCGAGCAGTGAATCTCATATCATCAGACTACACTGCCTAATACCCTACTGACTGCAGTCATCTACCAACACTGGGTCCCTGCCTTAAGTCCTGATTCTCTGTGACCCTCCTCAATACTGTTCCCATCATTATTCTTGTGATTTATACACATATATGATTCCTCCAGCATCCTGGTCTCTTCATCCATGACTTCTCATGTTCTGTATCCTACTTGGGAGGGCTCATGTGCATGGGTCACACTCTAAACACTGTCATTTTGATGTTTGACGAAATGCAGTTTATTTTTATGTTCACTTTGGAAATTCCTACTTGTTCCTAATGTATACAGAACTACGTAAAAAATAATTGATTTCTGAATATGTCTTCCATTTTTCTGATAAAGGTTCTAAATGGGTCATTACAGAGTGGGTTGGGATAACAGAGTTCATTACAAATAAAGTGAATCAATTTCATTTCTAAAAAAACATATTTTAAATGTTTCTTAGTTAAAAGTCGCCAGAAGAGACTAAGTGGGTAATGTCTGTGTGTGTGCGTGTGTGTGTGTGCACGTGCACTCTGCGGTGTGTGACCACTTGCAACCCCAAGGACTGTAGCCTGTCAGGCTCCTCTGTCCATAGAATTTTCAGGCAAGAATACCGGAGTGGGTTGCCATTTCCTACTCCAATAGATAGTGTCTATTTAACATTAAATGAATGAATGGGTACAGAGAGCCTTGCACTGTGCAGCTTGAAAAGAATCTATACACATCTTAAGAAGCTTGTGATTTTATTATTGTTGAGGCAGTCCAAGCATAGGCTGGAAAAGAATTTCCAGACATAGAGCATTTCAGAAGGGAATGAGCTTATTAAGAACAAAGGGCAGAGACAATGTGGGCACTGTGAGCGCAGGGGGCTGACTTCCTGACAGACAAGGGGAGAGCCGATGCTTTTCGTGGTTTACTGGCCAATTTTTATAGCCTCAAGACAAAGAGAATTCCTGCTGGAAGGTTGGTGTTAGGTGATAGGTGAGGGCACTGTAGGGTGAGTACTGGAATGGGCATCCTTGCTTAATTTGGAGTCAGGAAGCTTGTTAGTGATGAGCAGAGGGCTTTTGGCAACAGTTACAAAGAGACTCAGTCTGCTTCGGAGGTGACCTTGGTTCTGGACTCTGCTTTTGTGGCCTTGACACAAGGTCTCGCACTTGCTGGCCTTGGGGCAGGACTCAACAATTTTGACAAAAGAAAGGAACACTGTTAGAAGTTAAGTTGGGGGAACTTCCTTGGCAATTTAGTGGTTAAGACTCCAGAATTCCACTGAAGGGGGCACAGGTTCTATCCCTAATCAGAGAACTAAGATCCACATGCAGTGCAGTACAGCCAAAAAAAAAAAAAAAAAGTAAGGCTCTTTCTTCCCGTCTAGATTCTCCCATCCTTGTGTTAACCAAGTTAATAAAATACTCCTCATGCCCTCTCCCTCGTCCTCACCAGGCCTCCCCACTCTCCGCCATGGCTTCTTCTCTCATAGGTTTTGCTGTGGATCCTCTAGCCGTCCAGACAGCTGTGGCTCCTCCAACTTCAGCTCTTGCTTTGCGAGTCAGGGAATCTGGAATTGCACTACTCCCTGAATCTACTAAGAGTGCTGGGCTCCTGCCCTCACCATCCTCAGATCCCAGACTTCCAGTCTTCTGATTTACTAATGTAGCCTCTGCCACTGCATGAGGACTGCAGATTTCTTATTTATATGTGAATTCCTCTCTGCACTGAGAGTGCGTTTCTTAACTTCCATCTACTTGTTTGGGTCTTCACATCCTACTTAGCCCTTGCTGGAATCCCAACTCTGTCACTAGTTGTGAAATCTGAAATATAACCTAAGCTTTCTGAAACTCCTTTTTTTGTTTGTTTAATTCAACATTTTTTCAAATATTATTTTCAATGCTTAAGATTCATCAATGAAACTAAGCCATGCCGTGTGGGGCCACCTAAGATGGGAGGGTCATGGTGGAGAGGTCTGACAGAATGTGGTCCACTGGAGAAGGGAATGGCAAACCACTTCAGTATTCTTACCTTGAGAACCCCATGAACAGTATGAAAAGGCAAAGTGATAGGATACTGAAAGAGGAACCCCCCAGGTCGGTAGGTGCCCAATATGCTACTGGAGATCAGTGGAGAAATAATTCCAGAAAGAATGAAGGGATGGAGCCAAAGCAAAAACAATACCCAGTTGTGGATGCGACTGGTGATAGAAGCAAGGTCCGATGCTGTAAAGAGTAATATTGTGTAGGAACCTGGAATGTCAGGTCCATGAATCAAGGCAAATTGAAAGTGGTCAAACAGGAGATGGGAAGAGTGAATGTTGACATTCTAGGAATCAACGAATTAAAATGGACTGGAATGGGTGAATTTAACTCAGATGACCATTATATCTACAATAAATAGAATAAAATGAGATAATAAAAAGATAGTTTTTCTGTGTGACTTACAATGGGAATTGAATCTGCAACCTATGCTTCCTTAAGAGAAAGATGCTATAGTGAATTGGAGAAGGAAATGGCAGCCCACTCCAGTATTCTTGCCTGGGGAATCCTGTGGACGGAGGGGCCTGGTAGGCTGCTATCTGTGGGGTCGCATGGAGTCGGACACGACTGAAGTGACTTAGCATGCATGCATGCATTGGAGAAGGAAATGACAACCCACTCCAGTATTCTTGCCTGGAGGATCCCAAGGGACAGAGCAGCCTGCTGGGCTGCCGTCTCTAGGGTCACACAGAGTCGGACACGACTGAAGTGACTTAGCAGCAGCAGCTATAGTGAATAACCAACTTCAACACAAAGGACAATAAAGAAGAGAGAGCAAAGGGAGGAGAGAAAGAGGAGTCAGGGAGAGAGGAACTAAGAAAGGAAGAGGGAGGGATGGAGGGCAAGAGGGAGGAAGAAAGAAAGAGAAAGGAAGGAAGGAAGGAAGAGTCACCATTTTCTGCATCTTCTCAAGATGGACGTGAGGACAAAATGAGTATGACTGATAGATGCGGGTATGGCTATAGGTCAGGATACAGATAAAGATACAGAGATATTTATGAAACGTTAGTTCCCTTCTCTGCCTGCCTTTCCCTCATCTCAGCTTTGGGTGTCACGGTCATTGCTTCCAGCCTCCTTGCGTCTCCTTGAAAGCATGACTTTCCCACACTGTAAGCAGGTAGGTTAGGGGATCCCAGAAGGAAGAGAACCAGACATCACTTTCTTGACATAAGAGAACCCATCTTGGGACTTCCCTGGTGAAACAGCAGATAGAAATCCACCTGCCAGTGCAGGGCACGTGGGTTTAATCCCTGGCCTAGGAAGATTTCACATGCCCCAGAGCAACTAAACCCATGTGTCATAACTTCTGATCCTGTGCTCTAGAGCCCACGAGTCACAATAACTGAGCCTGTGTGCTGCAACTACTCAAGCCTGCACGCCTGGAGCCCGTGCCCTGGAAGAAGGGCAGCCACCACGACGAGAAGCCACACACCCCAGTGAAGGTTAGCCGCTGCTCACCACAGCTAAAGAAAGCCGGTGTGCAGCAACAAAGAGCCAGTGCACCCGGGACTTAATTAATTAATTAAAAGATGCTTGCTTGGTGGAAGAAAAGGTATTACAAACCTAGACAGCATATTAAAAAGCAGAGACATCACTTTGCTGACAAAGATCTGTCTATTCAAATCTATGGTTTTTCTGGCAGTCATGTATGGATGTGAGAGTTGGACCATAAAGAGAGCTGAGTGCCAAAGAATTGATGCTTTTGAAATGTGGTGTTGGAGAAGACTCTTGAGAGTCCCCTGGAGTGCAAGGAGATCCAACCAATCAATCCTAAAGGAGATCAGTCCTGAGTATTCATTGGAAGGACTGATGCTGAAGCTGAATCTCCAATACTTTGGCCATCTGATGTGAAGAGCTGACTCACTTGAAAAGACCCTGATGATGGGAAAGATAGAAGGCAGGAGGAGAAGGGGATGAAAGAGGATGAGATGGTGGGATGGCATTACCAACTCTATGGACATGGGTTTGAGCAAGCTCCAGGAGTTGGTGATGGACAGGGAAGCTTGGTGTGCTGCAGTCCATGGGGTCTCAAAGAGTCAGACACCACTGAGCAACTGAACTGAACTGAATTAATTAATGAATTAAAAAAAAAACTTTTAAAAAGAGAGAGAACCCATTTTGGCTTAAGCCATTTTGGATCTAAGCTTGGCCATAATGCTCATCCTTGAACAGGTCTCAGTAAGTAGTGATCGTAAGAGAACCAAGGGAATGCCGCAACAAGGGAGGAGCAGTCAAGAAACAATAATGTGGCCTTGGGACCGAGTTCTGGATCCTTAAAGGATATACATAGGAATATATTTTGGAACAGGAATTAAGGTTGAGGATGGAATGATGTTGACCCTCCTGACTTCAATCAACTAGAGCATGGATTCTGTTGACTTTTGCCCCAATTCTGAATTCTCCTCTATGCAAAGCCCTTCATAAATATGCTTAAACCTTCTCCATTTTGCTGTTGGGGCAACAATACCTTGGAGAAGATCCCTGGTGTTCTCTTACTCCATGTAATTTATAGTAAGTCCTTCCTGCTCCTAATCTTTGGCTCGGTTGTGAAACCTTGTAACTCAGACTGGGACTTGAACCCAGTCTTTTAATTGAGATCACACCTGGTTTCAGGACTTAATGAATTTCAGGTTCTTAAGGTCTTGTCGCAGAAAGAATTTCATGAGAGACAAGGTGATAAGTAAGAGGTGGATTTATTCAGAGAAAAACACACTCCACAGACAGAGTATGGGCCATCTCAGAAGGCGAGAGTGGCCCCAGGGCATGGGGTTGTTAGTTTTTATAGGGGTGGGTAGTCTTTGATGCTGGGCAAGATTGAAGGCAAAAGGAGAAGGGGGCAGCAAAGGATACGATAGGTAGCCTTACGGACTCAATGGATATGAACTTGAGCAAACTCTGGGAGACAGTGAAAGACAGGGAAGCCTGGTGTGCTGAAGTCCATAGAGTCACAAGAGATGGACACAACTAAGTGACTGAGCAATAACAGCAGTTTCGTAGGTTAATGAGTGGTAGGAGTGTTCCTGGAGAAGGCGATGGCGCCCCACCCCAGCGCTCTTGCCGGGAAATCCCACGGGCGGAGGAGCCTGGGGGCTGCAGTCCATGGCGTCGCTGAGAGTCGGACACGACTGAGCGACTTCCCTTTCACTTTTCACTTCCATGCACTGGAGAAGGAAATGGCAACCCACTCCAGTGTTCTTGCCTGGACAATCCCAGGGACGGGGGAGCCTGGGGGGCTGCCGTCTATGGGGTCGCACAGAGTCATGTGACGACTTCAGTCGTGTTCACGACTGAAGCAGCAGCAGCAGGAGTATTCCAGGTATTTGGGGGAAGGGATAACAGTTGCCAGGAGTTGGGCCTCTGCACGCTTTTTGATCTTTATGGTCAGCCTTGGAACTGTCATGGCACTCGTGGGTGTGACATTTAGCGTACTGAGTCGTTCCAGTGAGTGATGAGTGTATACTGAGGCTCAGGGTTTAGTGGGAGTTGGCTTGTCTGCCATCCTGGACCTATTTGTCACTGTCCACTGTTGTAGACCACTTTATGTTGTGTCCTTGGGCTATGTCACTCTTTTAAAAGTTGTGCCCTCCCCTCTTCCCTCTTGGTTCAGTTGTGTCCACTGGGTCAACACCCACCAAGAGGTGAACCCAGTTTTTGGTAACAATACCCTCGAAAACAGTTCTGGGTGTCCACCAGTCCCATGCCACCCTTTCCCCCCACTTCCCTCCCCACCTGTGCACTGGGGTCCCTGCTTCCACCACGGCCGAGCCAGCATCATTCCCAACAGTCACACCTGCTTGGATCATCTTTTCTTCTTCCTGTCTTCTTTCCATCCCCAAACTCATACTCCCCAAGCATCCTTGGTACTCAGAGTCCAGTCTGAGGGCCAGCAGCAGTATCACCTGGAACTTGTCAGGAATGCAGAAAGAAGTGCCCCCACCCCAGACCTGCTGAATTAGTTACTGCATCTAATAAGGTCCCCAGGTGATTCATAAATGCACTACAGTTTGAAAAGCACCGCACTAGATTATTCTCAGGGCTTAACTCAAAGTCATCACTTCTGTGAAAATGTTATTGATCTCCTTCCATCCAACTTATCCACATGCCTCTATACAAGCACTGTTATTTACTCCCTCCTCCATGCTCCCATCTACCCATCCACACCTCCATCCATCTTGGAATCTGCAAACATTTACTAAGGGCTTACCATGGCAAGACCTCTCCTCACTGATGGGGATAAAAGTAAATCTACATGTCCCTTTCTCCCAGAGAGATCACAGTCAGGGGCTGCCGTCTATGGGGTCGCACAGAGTCATGTGACGACTTCAGTCGTGTTCACGACTGAAGCAGCAGCAGCAGGAGTATTCCAGGTATTTGGGGGAAGGGATAACAGTTGCCAGGAGTTGGGCCTCTGCACGCTTTTTGATCTTTATGGTCAGCCTTGGAACTGTCATGGCACTCGTGGGTGTGACATTTAGCGTACTGAGTCGTTCCAGTGAGTGATGAGTGTATACTGAGGCTCAGGGTTTAGTGGGAGTTGGCTTGTCTGCCATCCTGGACCTATTTGTCACTGTCCACTGTTGTAGACCACTTTATGTTGTGTCCTTGGGCTATGTCACTCTTTTAAAAGTTGTGCCCTCCCCTCTTCCCTCTTGGTTCAGTTGTGTCCACTGGGTCAACACCCACCAAGAGGTGAACCCAGTTTTTGGTAACAATACCCTCGAAAACAGTTCTGGGTGTCCACCAGTCCCATGCCACCCTTTCCCCCCACTTCCCTCCCCACCTGTGCACTGGGGTCCCTGCTTCCACCACGGCCGAGCCAGCATCATTCCCAACAGTCACACCTGCTTGGATCATCTTTTCTTCTTCCTGTCTTCTTTCCATCCCCAAACTCATACTCCCCAAGCATCCTTGGTACTCAGAGTCCAGTCTGAGGGCCAGCAGCAGTATCACCTGGAACTTGTCAGGAATGCAGAAAGAAGTGCCCCCACCCCAGACCTGCTGAATTAGTTACTGCATCTAATAAGGTCCCCAGGTGATTCATAAATGCACTACAGTTTGAAAAGCACCGCACTAGATTATTCTCAGGGCTTAACTCAAAGTCATCACTTCTGTGAAAATGTTATTGATCTCCTTCCATCCAACTTATCCACATGCCTCTATACAAGCACTGTTATTTACTCCCTCCTCCATGCTCCCATCTACCCATCCACACCTCCATCCATCTTGGAATCTGCAAACATTTACTAAGGGCTTACCATGGCAAGACCTCTCCTCACTGATGGGGATAAAAGTAAATCTACATGTCCCTTTCTCCCAGAGAGATCACAGTCCTACAGAGATGATAACTAGTCTACAGGCAAGTACAAGATATTGCCATTGCCCCACTGTATGCGCCCGATTCTTTATGACCCCACGGACTGTAGCCCACCAGGCTCCTCTGTCCATGGGATTTCCCAGGCAAGAACACTGGAGTAGGTTACCATTTCCTCCTCCAGGTTATCTTCCTGATCCAGGGATCAAACCCGAGTCCCCTGCATTGGCAGGAAGATTCTTCACCACTGAGTCACCTAGGAAGCCCACAGATAATGATAAGTGCTATCTATTCAGCAGTTACAAAGATGTCTGCTGGAATCAGGGTTTGAGCCAGAGTTTAAGGAGTCCGAAAGAGGAACACCTCACTCAGCCAATGAGGTTAGGAAGACATGATGACATCCAATCTGAATGCCAGTCCTGTAAGTCTCAACCTACACACGCTTTCTTCTCCAGGAAGCCTTCCCTGATGTCTCTCTATTAGGTTAGGGACTCTTGCTCTATGTTCTGTCCCCACAGGAATAAGCCGGCCAAAATGCCCAGAAAACACTCCCAGCCCTGGGAACAACAAATGCAAAATCTATGGCATAAAAACATCATGGAGGGACTTCCCTGGTGGTCCAGTGATTAAGACTCCATGCTTTCACAGCAGGGACACAGGTTCAATCCCAGGTCAGGGAGCTAAGATCCCACATGACAAGCTGCACAACCAATAAATAAATAAATAAAATCTAAAAACACCATTGTGGAGCATGTGGTATATGTTTATATATGTTAACACATCCCCTACATTGCAATGACTTCTATTCTTATCTGTTTCCCCGACACATCTGTGAGTGCCCAGAGTAGGACTATGAATTGTTGACCTCTGTATTTCCAGCCCTCAGCACAGTGCCTGGCGTGTAGTAGGCGTTCAAAAAGTAAGACAGGACAGCAACAAAAAGATAGGTTTAGAGAGGGATTTCTTCTGGGTTTAGCTCGTTGACCTTCAAACTGGTATCTTGGACTCCCTTCTAGAGCAGTAGGATAAGACTATTGGGAAAAATGGTTTCTTTTAATTAAGGAAGAAACTACAGACTATGGGAGGTATATGAGTCCTGTGTAAGCTAAAATTATCATTTAAAAATCTCATTCAAGTGGCCAAAAGAGTGGAGGAGGCGTTTCAGAGGTGGTTGAATAGTAAAGCCTAAGCACATATTTTTGGCTTCATTGACTCACCAGTTTTAAGTCCAAGGGCACATGTGTCCTTCCCTGGAGACTCGTGTATGTGACTTAGTTACAGCCCCTGTGTTATCTTTCTTCTGCATACTGCGCAGAGGTGTCTGCCTCTTCTACTCCTTGCTGAGAAGGGAGCCAGAGGTCAACTGACTTGTTCTGGTTACACAAGCCAAGTTGGGAGAGTCTTAACTCTCACCCTGTTTTTCAAATTCTATTGGGATAACGAACTTTAGAGTCAAGCAGATATTAAATGTCTTCTAGTCCACCCATCTCCAACTTTCAGCCTTTGGCTCCATTAAAGGTCTTTCAACCTTATTGACATCATAAGATGTCTAGTTTGACCTGAATTATAGTTACACATATGTACACATATGTACCATATTTTTCAGATTATAGTATAGTCACTTATGACTCTGGAGCCAGACTGGGTTTGAATCTCAGCTCTCCCTTTAAAAGCCATGTGTCTTGAGGCAAGACACAGTCTCTGCTTCAGTTTTCCCATCTGTAAAATGGGTATAATAACTATACATCTGTCCTAGGATTAAATGAGCTAATATTAATATAGTGCTTAGCATAGTTTCTGGGACACAATGAGGACTATATCAATGTTGGTTAAACAAAACAAAAACACAGCTGACTGTAATATTTATTATAATTCTAATAAATTAATTATTGTGTTTATATTTAACAGTCTTTCTCTAGCTTCTGAGGGCATATGACGGCCATGATGGCTTTTTTTTTCTTTTTAAAATTTTTATTGGTGTAGAGTTGATTTACAATGTTGTGCTAGTTTCAGGTGTAAAACAAAGTGAATCAGTTATGCATATACAGGTGTCCACTCTTTTTTAGATTCTTTTCCCACATTGGCCATTACAGAGTATTGAATAGAGTTCCCTGCACTATACAGTAGTTCCTTACTAGTCATCTATTTTATATATAGGAGTAGTTGTTCAGTTGTGTCCAACTTTGCGACCCTATGGACTACAGCCCACCAGGCTCCCCTATCCATGGAATTCTCCAGGCAAGAACACTGAAGCGGGTAGCTGTTCCCTTCTCCAGAGGCTCTTTCCAACCCAGGGATTGAACCTGGGTCTCCTACATTGCAGGCAGATTCTTTACCATCTGAGCCACCAGGGAAGCTTTACTTTACAAATAGCAGTATGTATATGTCAGTCCTGGCCTTTTTCTTTGTAGTACCTGCAGCGCTGGCAGGCCACCTGGCACGGAGTGTCTGATGGATACTATTACACAGGATAAGTTCTCCACCTCTTTCTCACTCCATCTCCCCAGCTCAAGAAACTATGACTCCCTGTTGCTTACTGCACCAAATCCAGTGTCTCAGCTTGAATTCCAGACCTAGGTCACCTGGCCACAGTTGGTCTGTCTCACGCATTCTCAACAAGGGCAATATCGCCCCCCTGGGGGCAAACATTGGTTCTTGGGGGTCCAAAAAATATTGCTCTTTGTACGTATATAATATATAAACAGACCTATAGTATACAGCAATACCCAAATATCTGTGGTATTGAGATTTCATTGGAGGGGGTGATTAGGAAAAATGCCTGAAAAGGTTCCGGGGCTATAATGAAAAAAAGAAACATTGATCTAGCCCATTTCTTGCCACAGAAAGAATACTCACAGCATGAAGGGTGGAGGAAACCATTTTCTCCTCTTTGGTTCTCAGTTTGCAAGGGGGTAAAATGAGGAAGATCAGCCTGTGACCCCTGAGGCCCTTCCCGGCCCTGGCAGTTCATGATCCCAAGAATCGGATGCTCACCAAGCCCATACATACATACTCACCTAGAGCCTCTGCCCCCTGGGGAAGTGACTTTAATTCCCACCTACTGGTCATACTATCCTCTTCCTTACAACACTGGCTCCCAGAATCTGACTTCTCCTCCTCCCACTTTAAAAAAATATATGTATATTTATTTTCATTTATTAATGTGGCATGCAGAATCTATTTCTCTGACCAGCGATGGAACCTGGGCCCCCTGCTTTGGGAGAGCAGAGTCTTAGCCACTGGATCACTGGAGTAGTTCTCCCACTTTTGAGCCCCCACCTCCTTCACATGAAGCCTCTCCTGGTACCATTCCCACCTCCAATCCAAATAGTGCTGGCCTGGGTGTGTAGACTAGGATGTGAGTAAAGGACAGTTCCTCAGAGCCTGAGGAGATGAGGTTTCCAGCTGGCCCCAGTACGGTGCTTGGCATGAGATCAATGCTTAATAAGTATTTGCTAAGTGAAAAACGTTGAATGAACGAATGATTTGTCTGTATCTCTGCCTTTTTTGCTTCTCCATCCCCTTTCACGATGTCCAAAGCAGCAAAAAAGTTGTCCGACAGGGAGGGTGGTCCTTATTTGGGTTTCCTCAGAAGCAGACCATGAGACACAGATGGGAATGCAAGCGGTCTGTTTGAAAGGCGACTCTGAGAGACACTGGTAGAGGAATGGGAAATGAGACAGGGAAAAAGCAGACACCCACAACTGTTGTGCTATTAAGTCACCACTATGGACAAACGGTGCCTCATTTGGCTGGAGAACTCTGGGAATCAGTGTAGTTACCCTACAAGAGAGGAAGGAGCTGGGGTGCTTATCCACCAGATTCCATTAGAGGACAGTAGAGAGCTGTTCCCAGGGGGCATGAACTCCCTGGAAGTCCCAGTCTGCAGCAGGTGAGGGCACCAAGGTCCCAGAGTCTAGAGAAACCTGTGCTTGTATGCTCAGTTGTGTCTGACTCTTTGCAACGCCATGGTGGCCCACTAGACTCCTCTGTCCATGGGATTCTCCAGCCAAGAATATTGGAGTGGGTTGCCATGCCCTCCTCCAGGGGATCTTCCTGACCCAGGGATTGAACCTGAGTCTCCTGTTCTGGCAGACAGATTGTTTACCACTGAGCCACCTGGGAAGCCACCTGGCTTCCTCTGGAGAGCACCCTCTGCCAAAGAAACCCAGGCACTGACAGGTGATGTTCAGGCCAGAACCAGAAAAGCAGTTAAAGCCAAGAGATGGGGGAGGTGGGGGTAAGGGTGAATGCCTACAGCATGACTCCAGGGAAGCAGGAAGGAGTGGAATAGAAATGAGTGCTCAAACCTTTCCTTCTCTCCTTCTCCCCTGCTCAGGGGCCTAAAAACAAGCCACCCCAAAGAGATAAAAGTAGTCCCTTGTACTTGTAAAACACCTAGCACTTCTTGAGTCTCCTTTCACCCATCACACCAACCCTAAGGGGATTCCCCTGCCATGTTGCACAATGTCCATCTCTAGATGGGGTTCCTGGAGTTACAAAATGCCCTGCTTGAGAGCCAAGCAGGGCAGGGAGAGGTGATGGCAAGTCATTACTCTTGTCTCCACTGGACCTTAGACACCCTTTCAGGAGGGACAGGATGAGTGAGAAAATAAGCACAGGCCAGCGCTCTCTTCTCTGCCCCCAACGGTGGTATGTTAAGTGTTGTGGGGTCCACTCCACTTTCTTCCCATTCCATAGGACCCACCGAACCTGGGTGTCTCTTTCCCCAAGCTGCTCTGTGTGCAACTCTATGAGCAAAGTCAGAGGCAAGCAAACAGCTCAGCTTGGCCCTCTGACACCCCCATCCCACCTGGACTTGGGAGGAAAAGGGCCCGAACTTCAGACTCGACTCTGCCACTAACTTCCTGTAAGGCTGTAGCCAAGCCATTCAGCCTCTCAACCCTCGTTTGCCAGGAGTATAAAATGGTTCAACTTTCCTGTTGCCACTGAGAAAGAAGGTCTGAGAAGGTATTTTTACAGACTGTAAGGTGCTTATGAAAATATAAGATATTATCCTTGTTGTCCTTACTAATGCCTCCTGTCTCTGAACTTCTGGTGTGCTTGGGTCAGAATCACACGACCACACTCACATATTCTCCCATCGTTCCATCTTGAAGGACCTGCTGTTCCCTACAGGTGCTGTGTTCTTTCTTGTCTCCAGCAGTTCCCTCTCCTTCTGCTCACACTGACTCCTGGTTACCTCCTACAAATCTTGGAGGACTCCGCTGCAGTGATGCTTGTCTAGACACTGTCTCCTGACCCCCTGCCTACCCGCCCTCTGCAGTGTGAAGCAGAAGTCCCACCTCTGGGCGCCATGCCTCCTGGGCACCCCTCTGTGGCTTAATGCTTTCTTTGTTTCCTTGAACGTTCCTCAAAGCAGGGAGACTATTAGTCTACCAGGGTGGCTGTAACAAAATACCACATGCTAGCAGGCTTAAACAGCAGAAGTTAATTTTCTCACCAGTCTGGAGGCCAAGATGAAGCTGTCAACAACGCTGGTTTCTTATCTCCCTGGTTTGCAGTTGGCCACCGCCTTCCATCTTCACATGGTCCTCCCTCTGTCTGTTATATGTCTGTGTCCTAACTTCTTTCTTTGTAGGACAACAGTCATACATGTCCCCAAGGACCCCATTTTAACATAATCACCTCCTTAAAGATCCTATGTCCAAATACAGTTACATTCTGAGGTGTGGGGATTAGGGCTTCAACATAGGAATTGAGAGGCACACAACGAACCCGTAAGAAACCTTACCTTTATATCTCTATGTACAACTCTGGGCTGACACATCAAAAGTGCCCCCAAAGCACTTTTGAGTCACCGAGCGAACGAATGAACAGGTATGTACTGTACATGTTTTCCAACCAGCACATAAGCTACTTGAGGACAATGAAAGAACACTAGCCTTGGGATTGGGGGGACCTGGATTATTCTTCTTTGCTGTGTGTCAATATAGAAGGCGATGTTTTTAGCAGCAACATCAAAAGATGCCCCTTTGGCACTTCCCTGGTGGTCCAGGAGCTTGAGACTCTGTGCTCCCAATTCAGGGGGCTTAGATTCAACCCCTGGTCGAGGAACAGTTGCGTGCTGCAGCTGAAGATTCTGCATGCCACAAGAAGACTGAAGATCCCGCATGCTGCAGCTAAGACCTGACGCAGCTAAATAAATAAAAAATAAATATTAAAAAAATTAGCGATAAAGATGCCCCTTTACCTGGGGATGTAACATGCCTGTTCCACTTCTAAAGCAATCAGAGATTCAGAGATTCAATTCATTATTCACAATGCCTAGAGCATTTGCCAAATTCAAGATTTCTATAATTTCAACCTAAGAAAATGCCATCTGCTGCACAGAAACTGATTATTGGCCACCCTTTATGCACTACATTCTCCTCCAGTGAGAAACCATGTTTCCCTGAAGGGTGAGTGGTTCTTCCGGAGCCGCTTAGTAATCACTGGAGAATCTATTGTCTTAACTAGTGCAGCTTGATAAGTCATCAGTGTCAATTCGAACAAATGTTTCAGACACACCAATTACAGCATTTTGGCCTTGGAAGGCACCTTAGAAATCATGGGCCATGAAACTTTAGACTCAAGTTTAAACCCTGCCTTCTTGGATAAACTAAGTTTTTCTCATCTGTCAAACAGGTGGAGTAACATTTCACAGACTTATTTGGAGTATTGAATAGGATAATGAGTATATGAATATATAGTGTCTTGTACCTAACAGGACAGAGTAACTCTTAATATTAGTTTTCTTCCCCTCTCTGTTTTACAGATAGGTAAATCAAGACCCAAAGGAGGAAAAAGCCCTAAGCTAATCACCAGCTTTCTAAAAAAATACAGTTTTGTTTTTTATTTATTGTTTATTGTGTGGGATCTTTGTTGCAGCAAGGGCTTATATCTAGTTGTGGCAAGCAGGGGCTGTTTTCAAGTTATGCTGCTCAGCGTTCTCATTGTGGTGGTTTAGAACCACAACCTCCTCATTAGATTTCCAGCTCCTTTCCAGTCCAGTCTCCTTTCTGACATCAGAATTCTCTTTCTAAAACAGAGATCTGATCTTGTCACTACTCTGCTCAAAAATTCTGCAAGTTTCTTGATTTGTACAGGATGAAGTACTCTTAACCACACAAAAAAGCAAAAGTACATTTTTAAATGCAGGTACACATCTGCCAGATCATACACACACACACACACACACACACACACATAATATATACTAATATAGTTTTCCAGGGCTGCTCTAACAGATGCCAAAGAGTGATTTAACAAAAGCTGAAAATTCAAGATCAAGGTGTCGGTTTCTCCTGAGGCCCCTCCCCTTGGTCTACAGATGACTGCCTTCAAGCTGTGATCTCCACGTGGTCTTTCCTCCGTGGGGTCATGTTCCTACCCTTTCTTTTTGTGTCCAAATTTCCTCTTACTAAAAGGACACATGTTAGGCTTTCCCTAGTGGTCCAGTGGTTAAGAATCCATCTGCCAGTGTAGGCGACACAGGTTCACTTCCTGGTCCAAGAAGATCCTACATGCCACAGAACAACCAAGCCTGGGTGCTGCAACTACTGAACCTGAGCTCTAGAGCCTGAGAGCCACAACTACTGAGCCCACACGCTGCAGTTACTGAAGCCCAAGCACCCTAGAGCCTGTGCTTGGCAACAAGAGAAGCCACCGCAGTGAGAAGCCTGAGCGTCGCAGGTAGACAAAGCCCGTGACAAGCATCAGTGACGATCCAGCATAGCAAAGGAAAACTAAAAAAAGGACACATGTCAGATCGGATCAAGGCCCACTCTAACAGCCTATTTTAACGTAATCATCTTTCTCTTTTTAAATCACCTCTTTAAAGGCCCTATTTTCAATTCTAGTCACATTCTGGGGTACTGAGGGCTAAAGATTCCGTATATGAACTTGGGGAGGAACACAATTCAGCCTGCAACAATATATGTGCATTCAGTTCAGCTCAGTTCAGTCACTCAGTCGTGTCCGACTCTTTGCGACCCCATGAATCGCAGCATGCCAGGCCTCCCTGTCCATCACCAACTCCTGGAGTTCACATAGACTCATGTCCATTGAGTTGGTGATGCCACCCAGCCATCTCATCCTCTGTCGTCCCCTTCTCCTCCTGCCCGCAATCCCTCCCACCATCAGAGTCTTTTCCAATGAGTCAACTCTTCGCGTGAGGTGGCCAAAGTATTGGAGTTTCAGCTTTAGCATCAGTTCTTCCAAAGAAATCCCAGGACTGATCTTCTTTAGAATGGAATGGTTGGATCTCCTTGCAGTCCAAGGGACTCTCAAGAGTCTTCTCAAGACTCTCAAGGGACTCACCACAGTTCAAAAGCATCAATTCTTTGGCGCTCAGCTTTCTTCACAGTCCAACTCTCACATCCATACATGACCACAGGAAAAACCATAGCCTTGACTAGATGGACCTTTGTTGGCAAAGCAATGTCTCTGCTTTTTAGTATGCTATCTAGGTTGGTCATAACTTTCCTTCCAAGGAGTAAGCGTCTTCTAATTTCATGGCTGCAATCACCATCTGCAGTGATTTTGGAGCCCCAAAAAATAAAGTCTGACACTGTTTCCACTGTTTCCCCATCTATTTCCCATGAAGTGATGGGACCAGATGCCATGATCTTCATTTTCTGAATGTTGAGCTTTAAGCCAACTTTCTCAGTCTCCTCTTTCACTTTCATCAAGAGGCTCTTTAGTTCTTCTTCACCTTCTGCCATAAGGGTGGTGTCATCTGCGTATCTGAGGTTATTGATATTTCTCCTGGCAATAGGATATATTTTTAAGGTCAGTTTTCTGTCTCCATCACTAGACTTTATACTCTTTGAGGGCAAGAAACGTGTTCAATCACACTGTAAGCGCTTAGTAAAAGCTAGCTAGATGAGTGAGTCTGCCATTCTGCGTGATGGCGTGGCTGATAGTCATACACATGCAAGGACCTAAAGTGTGAGTCTGCCTTAGCCCCATGTTTTTGCAAAACGTGTAAAACATTTACAAGCCCAACCTGACTCCAAGCCAAAGAAAGGAAAGAAGTCCTTTTGTGACGAGGCCCCTGGACCCTCACTTCTACCCTCAAAGAGTGCTCGAAGCAAAATACAGCTTTGGAAGCTGACTGCTCCACCGCCTTCAGCCCACACTCTTTACTCTAAGCCACTCTGCCATCTGTCTCTAGCTCCAGGAATTTTTCAGTCCAGTCTCAGGATGTGTTAAAAAATGTGCAAGGATGGTCTGTCTTTGAGAAATGTACATGACATTTGACAATCAAGGGGATGGGGAATATTTTATGTTTGTGACTGAAAGAGAAAACACAAAATTGCTAATAATTGCCTTTGGGAGGTGATCTTATGGATGATTTTTGCTTTAGTCCCTAGAATAGGTTGTGTAAATTTTATACAAAAGCCACATTTGACTTTTATAATTAAAAATAAAGATACAGTAGGAAATGAATCGCCAGTCTGTGTTCGATGCAGGATGCAGGATGCTTGGGGCTGGTGTATGGGGATGATCCGGAGGGATGATGGGGGGTGGGAGGAGGGAGGGGGGTTAGATGTGTATAAGAGACAGCTACTCTGTTGTTCCCTGAGCTTGATGGGCCAGCTGCTGATGCTGGCATGTGGGAATATAGAGGCTACAGTGATGGCAAGCACTTCCCACCACAGTCTCCTCCCTCACGTCCTCTCAGTCCATCTCTCTGCAGTCAACAGCTGCCCTCACTNATGTCAATGTATGCCAAAACCAGTAGAGTACTGTAAAGTAAAATAAAATTAAATTAAAAAAAAAATAATAAAGATACAATGAAATCCCATCTTGGTGTGGCCATAAAATTTTTGTGTAAAATGTGAGGCCTTGGTATTCTGAGGCTATTGAAATGACCAGGGCAAACCACATCAGCCAGCCAGGGGATCTGGGGAGATTTGATGCCATTCAAATCTTTCCCTGCCCGGGCTGCGGTTTGGCACTTCCTACTGGTGGTGGACCACAGTGGCAATTCATAGACTCTTTCAACTGGTTGACTGACCCTCATAATGTAAACTCAACACTGGGGACACTGGGCACCCTTGCAAAATGGAGCTCCCTGTCTCCCAATATACACCTTGTCAGAGGAGAGGTGGGGAGATGTTCTGAGAAGTGGTAGACAGGGTCAGTTGCCTCATATCTGAATTTGTGTAGTCAGTGGGGAGTCATGATCTTGGTAAGTTGTGGCAAGCACAGAGGTTCATCACCCAGATCTCCCTTCAAGAAAGAAGAGACTGCTCGGTTGCATGGAGTTCTGTTAGCTGACAGCCTCCAGTTAGCATCTTCAGGATCCGTCTCGGGATAATCTTGTGAGCTAAGGACATGCTGCTCCTTTTCAGCAGCCCCTGGCCAACCACTTCAGCATGGTGGGAGACTGAGCCTGGTAGTTTTTGCCCATGGGGACCTCTTCTGAGGGACAGTCTTGGTTCTAGAGCTTCCCAGCCGGTCATCCGACATACTTTCAGATCAGGCTCTGAGGCTTTTCCTGCACAGTTCTGCCTCTTCCCCTCTGTTATCTTTTACAGATGTTATCTCCGACAAACCTCTTGCACTCCCAACTACAGCTCAATGAACCCTATAGAGACAGTTTTAGACACACACACACACACACACACGTAAACACATATAGGGATCCATGAGTCTGAATAACACGTGAGCCATCCATGCCACATGGAAGAACCTGCTAACAGCTGCTGAGTATCTACTCTGTGCACAAGCATTGTTCCTGCCCTCAACCAAGCAGTGTCTAATGAAGGAGACAGGAAACTAAATCAACAAAATAGATTATGATATCTTTGTGTAATACATGCATGCTTCTAATTGTTCAAGTACATAGAAACCTCTAATGAGTTCCCAGTGTTCTCCCAATGAGAACAACTGTTGTCTTTAGTTGAGTGAACATTCCTTTTGCAACCTTATCGTTTTGTTTTGCCAAATCTTTTGCTACTGACAGAACAGAGTTAAACTCAAATGCATATACAATGGGGAAATTCTAGTAAATTCTAAATTGGGGGCTTGGATCTATGAATCCCTGAATAACAGAGTTGATTATAGAGTCCTTTGTATTCCAGTTTCTGGTGTTTTATTGGTCTTGGCTCTGAAATGACTAATGATCAGCAGATCTAATAATGACAGTAAAGACTGAAGTCCAAAAATAATAAGACTTAAGCCACAGTCACATTAAAGCCGGTAATAATGTCTCTAAGTTCAGTTCAGTTTCGTCACTCAGTCATGTCTGACTCTTTGCAACCCTATGGACTGCAGTACACCAAGCTTTCCTGCCCATCACCAATTCCTGGAGCTTACTCATACTCATGTCCATTGAGTTGGTGATGCCATCCAACCATATCATCTTCTGTCATCCCCTTCTCCTCCCACCTTCAATTATTTCCAGCATCAGGGTCTTTTCAAATGAGTCAGTTCTTCGCACCAGGTAGCCAAAGTATTGGAGTTTCAGCTTCAGCATCAGTCCTTGCAATGAATATTCAAGACTGATTTCCTTAAGGTGGACTGGTTGGATTTCCTTGCAGTCCAAGGGACTCTCAAGAGTGTTCTCCAACATCACAGTTCAAAAGCATCAATTCTTCAGCACTCAGCTTTCTTTATAGTCCAACTCTCACATCCAGACATTACTACTGGAAAAACCAAAGCTTTGACTAGATGGACCTTTGTTGGCAAAGTAATGTCTCTGCTTCTTAATATGCTGTCTACATTGGTCATAACTTTTCTTCCAAGGAGCAAGTGTCTTTTAATTTCATGTCTGCAGTCACTATCTACAGTGATTTTGGAGCCCCCCAAAATAAGGTCTCTCACTGTCTCCGTTGTTTCCCCATCTATTTGCCATGAAGAGATGAGACCAGATGCTATGATCTTACTTTTCTGAATGTTGAGTTTTAAGCCAACTTTTTCACTGTCCTCTTTCACTTTCATCAAGAGGCTCTTTTAGTTCTTCACTTTTTGCCATAAGTGTGGTGTCATCTGCATATCTGAAGTTATTGGTATTTCTCCCAGCAATCTTGATTCCAGCTTGTGCTTCATCCAGTCCAGCATTTCTCACAATGTACTCTGCTGCGCTTCAGTCGTGTCCGACTCTGTGCGACCCCATAGATGGCAGCCCACCAGGCCCTCCCCCGCTCC